>CM025853.1:23729479-23782671 GCA_003952965.2 Morella rubra | reverse complement strand
TTCACTGCTCTTAAAAGCTGCTCCAGCTCCCCGTGAATGAGGCTCTTTTTCTTTCTAGAAATACCTTTACCCTGTTTCCCAGTGGATGAAATTTTAGTCCAAAAAATCGATACACTACTCTAAAACACCACGAATTTTAACAGAAAAATCAAGTACATTGATCATAAAAATGCAACTAAATTGAGGCCATAAATATTTGAGCTAAGAAGCTAAATAAAATGATTTTGTTCTGCTTGAAACTTTATATGTATAATATTAAATGGTGTAAGGTCTATTTATTATATTTATTTTTCTCTGAATTGCACCGTAATTAGTACAGAAAATTGTAAAAAATCTTAATCTACTTTGAGCATATTTATTCTAGTCCCATATAGATATTCCAGTAAACTAGAGCAGTGCAAAACCTCTTTACCGTTTTTGACATGCTGGAGCAGCAATTTCTTGCCTCCTTGGAAGTTCAGGGGGTGTATGCAGGGAGGAGGCTGCAAATAAATTAGGGCAATCCATTAAATATTGATTTGGTCTTATTTAAAAAGGTTTCCTGTTTTTGACTTTTCTTTCACGATACACTACCCTAAACATATACATGTAGAGTACAGGGGTGCCAATAACAAATGGCATTGCTTTCTTCAGCAAATGATCTTCAGTGCGGTCCATTTGCAGATTGCCTCAAAAAGATACCAACTTTGAACCTGACTAAACTTTATTTTAGTCCCCAATCAATCTCGAGTGTTTTAAACAGTGTCTAAAAGTGAAGCCATTCTAATATCCAAGAGTTATAAGTCCAAGGAACCTGCAGCTGCAGTAAAAAAGTTAAGAGGGAAGGAGATGGGGGAGGATTTCCTCTCTCTATCCATTAGTAGAACCACGAGTGCATGCTTGACTCCATATTTTAATCAATACTTTTACATGCTGGGTTCTAGTACTTCAGAGAAAATCTAGAGACCCAGAAGAAAATAAATATTAACACACTAATTAGACCATAGATTTTACCATTTCCCGATGGATATTACAAAGAAACTCAGTCATTCACAAGTTGATTGACGAACTTTTATCATACAGGTCGCAGTCGATATTAAAACCTTTGTTCTTGCTTCCAAATCTGAACAATCTGCGCGCCATCAGCGAGACATTGAGGGCGTGCACCACTTCTGACTTCCAGGAACAAAGATAACACCTAGAGGAATGCCGCAACTCGTGAAATTGCCGCTATGGTCGGAGTGATTGAATGTAACTGCACCACTTTGTTGCATCCAAATCCAAACTTTTATCAATATAATCCTCCAATCTCCTTCTTTTTGCTTGTTGGAGTTGTTGAATTTCAACCCTGTGGGGGGGGGGATTCCAACTTATCGTTAGGATAATCACGTATTTGTTTTTTCCCCCCCAACTTCCATCGCCGTCACATTTCGCCTATCTTGTTGCTTTTTCAGGCAATATAACCTTTCCACATGTTGAAAATTAAAAAGATGGTGAAAGAAAAAGGAAAAGAAGTCTCTGTCTATTGGCGAACTAATAACGTGGCACAATGGTCTCCCTCTTTCCCTCCGTTTATTGCTTCTCAGGGGGTCAGCCATTTTTTATAAAAAGAAACTAGTACTTCTACGGAAATTTGGGTTGGAATTTTCTTGCCTAAGTTGACAAGTTACAAATCTAAACCGCCCAAAATAGATACTTTGGTAACGTGCTTTCCCAAGGCAGATTTACTAGGCAAGCATGAAGATGATGGTTTCCTTTCTTAAATATCTCAATATTCTTTTGGCTGTGAGTAGAAATTTTAGATTTTGAGCTCATCCAGTGTGGTTATGATCATCTCTAATTTTATTGTCCGAATTGGATGATTTACTTTGAAAGAAATAGACACACTATATAAGTTTTCATAATATTTTGAATTAATGACTAGACAATATGGACTCGTTGTTGAATTCATATGATTTGTCTATCTCTTCTCAAATTGGATCATTTAATTTAATCAGCAAATTAATAAAAAGCTCTATCTCATCTAGTGTTTGTGACTACTCTAGACCTTAGACTCTAGTCATATGCTAGGAAGTTTATTGTACTTAATTAATTGGCTTAAAGACATTGTTACGAGAAGAAAAGGAAAACATTGTTCTTATACTATAAGGGGATTTTTATTCCTTTCTCTGCTCAGACTCTAAATCAAGCAATTATAGAGTTGGATTAAATGAGACTACTAAAAATGCAGCAAGTCCTTGCCCCTTGATTGGGCCACTCACAACAATGGCCAATCAGAAGAAACCACATCATTCACATGCGATAGACAATGGTCCACTAAAGATTGTTTCATGGGATTAATTCCTAGTTGGGAATATCAATTATGCCCCTCTTCCATATTTGCTGCTGTGTAATGTTCTGCAGAACTATGATGAAAGAAACTAACACCTGCGGTTAGAACACTTGTAAAAGGCTCCCTGATATTTTTTAACCGGAGCGGAAATCACGAGACAGAGTCATTAAGATCCAAATATCCTAACAAATAAGAAGCAAAATACTTAAGAAAAGTATCATGGAATAGTACCAAAACTGACTTATAAAAGAACCTCCTTTTTTCTCTGTCAATTGCTCATCCCTTCATCTCTCTCTCTCTCTCTCTCTGTTTCTGTGCATCTTACAATGCCCCAATACTGTTCTGTTTCTGCTCCATTTTCCTAGTTAGAAACAGTAAGTATTGGCTGGCAGAGAGCGTAAGAGAGGAGGCTTCAGAGAGTGAAAGAGTACCCTTCTCTTTGTCTGCGTATCGTTGTAGATCACAGTGACCGAGCCACTTATAAGTGTCCTGTGTCCCAACTCCACCACATTTCCAGAAATATACCTAAACCCAACTTTGTGAGAGATCTATTGGGTCTAGAGGGGCCACAATCTATTGTACTGAGGGTGAGAGATGGCCGAGATGTCACGACAGATGGTGTTACCGGAAACGTTTCAGGGGGTGAGAGATGAACTTGCAGGGCAAATTGGGATGATGTGGGAGCTGATCAAAGCGCCATTAATAGTTCCCCTGTTGACTCTTAGTGTGTACTTGTGCTTGGCAATGGCGCTCATGCTATTCATGGAGAGGGTTTACATGGGGGTGGTTATAATCCTCGTCAAGCTCTTCTGGAAGAAACCAGAACAGCGTTACAAGTATGAACCTTTACAAGAAGACGTCGAAATGGGGAGCTCAAATTTCCCCGTCGTGCTTATCCAAATCCCAATGTTCAATGAAAAAGAGGTCGGCTTTGTGTGCATCTCTCTGGCTTTATTTGCTTAATGGTTTTTGCTGGTCGTTTGTCTTTTTTTACCTCTGCGGTTGTCTTTCCGGTTGCATTTGTTTTTCTGGGTTTCTGACAAAGGTCTGAAGCTCGACGTTTTTTGTTTTGTTTGTCTTCCCATTGATATTTGGGGCAGTGTTACAAGATCTCCATTGGAGCGGCATGCGGACTCTCATGGCCTACAGATCGTCTCGTCATCCAAGTCCTCGACGATTCAACTGACCCCGCCATCAAGGTATTCCATTTGTCAAACCCATCAAACCACTCCAAACAAATGATCAAATTCACACAATTGGTTTTGCTTTATAAGTTACTCCCTCAGTACTAATCCATCTCTGGGATTCTTCCATTGCTTTTGGCATTTCGGTTCACTTTGCAGCATTTTCTCTGTTTTCCTACACGTTCTGTATCCCCAAATTCTCATTTCCAACCAAATCGAATTCCTGATCTAAGTTCTACTGCTATACAATGTGATACATAAAAGTTGCTTCATTTTTCTAACCCAGAAAACAAGTAGTTGTTTCATTGTTGGCATTATACTGTATTGCATTGCAGCAAATGGTCGAAATGGAATGCCAGAGATGGGCAAGCAAAGGCTTAAACATAACGTATCAAATCAGAGACGACAGGAAAGGGTACAAGGCCGGCGCTCTCAAAGAAGGCCTGAAGCGGAGCTACGTCAAACACTGCGAATACGTGGCCATTTTCGACGCTGATTTCCGTCCCGAGCCCGACTTTCTTAGGCGAGCCATCCCTTTCTTGGTCCACAACCCGGAGCTCGCGTTGGTTCAAGCTCGATGGAGATTTGGTAAGCTTCTGTTTGACATATACATATCATTAAATGTTTTCGCCATTAGCGACCGCAATTAATTGGCCTAATTATCTTGATTTTCTCTTTTGTTTTTGGGGAAGTGTCGGTGCTCTGCTTGTTTGTCTTTTGGTTTGTTTTCGTTTTTTTTATCTCTTTCTTCTCTTCCCGTCGGCGGGATTTGTTGCAGACTGCATGGCGTGGTAGGGTCCACTAAAGGAGTAAAACCCTAAATCACGGGGGTGGGACCACGTAGCAGCCCCTCCTGGGCTGCTTGACTTTGACACTTGTTTGCCTGTACGCCGTCCATCACCGGGTCTTCTGACCCACATCACAATACAAATTAGGAAAGCATTTACTGTAGCAAATAGCAATAGTAATTTCACTGGCCCAACAAAACTGGTAATTTCGATTCCGCCCCAAAAAAGAAAAAGAAAATCGTAATGGCGGTTAATGCGAGGATTTGTGTCCAAATTTTCTGAAATCTTAATTTTATTGGACATAAATGTCCCTCATTAATTTTCTCCTTAATTTAACGGGGGTTACATTTTTTGGCGCTAATTGTGCTCAAAATGACGTGAGTGTCCTTTCCATGGACCCGGAGCCACTGTCCTTTTCCTCGCATTAACTGCAAGAAAGAATGCAAGAAGTCGGGTTAGGTGTGTCATTTTGTAGGAAGAGAACAAAAATGGTAGTTTGTTTTGCTGCTTTAGCAACAAACCGGATTGTACGGATCAAACGGTCAACTCCTTGATAGGTAGGGTAAAGAGTCGTCGTAGGGTAAATGTGTCATTTTAGGTTCTTGCACCAAATTTAGCAGCTCCACTTCCCACGTGCTCTTATGATTTTTCCCTTTTTTTTCATTAAATGTTTTTGCTTAAATAATTGAACAAAATGTGGGTCCTCAGCAGAAATAAAAGGAAATAATACGAAGTGGGCAGGACCATGGCCCCAGAGGTGGACCTCTGTCTGGTTGCCGACACTTGCAACTGCATTCACTCTTCGTCTCTGTCCTCCCTATGACGTGGCCAATTCCCATTTGAGTCACACGAGGAGGGATGCAGGAACGGTTCTACTTCATGTGAGGACTTGCCTACGGCAGGTTGCCAGCTCATGAGTCACAGGGGATTCGTGAGGGTGGGGGCCGTGTCTGATTCCTCCCCTCTTTGTTTACTTTTTTTTTTTTTTACTTACAGCTTTTGTCCCTTCTCTTTACTAAAAGTAAACATAATTTTCCCTAATTAATTATTTCTTTTAGCAAAAAGTACAGGTTCTTTGCACCCTGCCTGTGCTTATTGATATTAGATTTGGATTCAGATATAGAATATATACTATTTAATTTATTAAAATTTTAATTTAATTTTTCTATTTCTCTCTACCATTGACCAAATGACAATCTAATTTCTAGAATGTGGTTTGTTTTGGTAAAAGATGGTGATGGATTTTGAAGTGGGGTTTTTTTTTTTTTTTTTGCAGTGAATGCTGATGAGTGCTTGTTGACAAGAATGCAAGAGATGTCATTGGATTACCATTTCAAAGTTGAGCAAGAAGTTGGATCTGCTACACATGCCTTCTTTGGTTTCAATGGTAATCTCCCTTCCAGCACGAATAAATCAAGCTAGAGACTTGTTCAATTTTGCACACTTCCTAGACCACATCAAAAAACAAACTATCTGAATTAATCAAAGTTTACTTATTCAATTGACACGAGCTAGACTAGGACCAAAACGAAAGAAGAATAGTATAATCTAGAGGAAAGAATCCAAGACATTGAGTGACATGTGACATTCAAAGTTTGACAAGTGAAGGGAGCTTAGTTGGACAACTACATTTATAAATGGAGTGAGTGATTGGAACCGGGGAGATGTTTAGTTAGAGATAAAACTCACCTACTCTGCTAGAGCAGTAATGGGTTTAGTCCATTTTTAAGATCAGGCAACGATGTTCTTGTAGCGATGATTTAATGAACACATTATTATGTCTCTCATAGTACTTAAGTTGGAAAACTTTTACCACAAATTTATTGGTTGAAATTTGGATCATTGCAATTAATTTGGAACTCCAGGAGTCAAAATCATGAGGATCACTGGTAAAAAGATGTTAATTTGTAGGGTTCCTCAGTTCCAAGGAACAATTATTGACTGCAAATCCAGGAGCATAACAAAAGTTGGGGAAAAAAAGCAAAAAACAAAATGAAGCAATTTTTTTGCATTCCAACCTCGAAGGGATTGATTATCAAATGTTTTCTTGCTTGGCTGTTAAATGGTAAGGCTCTCCAAAACTAATTTCAATGAAGGAAACTTGAAGCCTAGATATTTACTAAGCAAAAGCATCTCTTTAGAAACTCTATGCACATAGAGAAACATAAAATGGACTTTTTAGATATGACTGATTTTTTAAGTTACTGAATGTTCATATAAACTACAACCACAAGAAGTTTAACGTGTGCAATGAGATTTTGGTGTGTAGAAACTAATAATTGATTCATTTGTATGAATTAAAAAGGGACTGCTGGTGTCTGGAGAATTGCTGCTATCAATGAGGCAGGTGGTTGGAAAGACCGTACAACAGTGGAGGATATGGATCTAGCTGTACGTTCTAGTCTTAGGGGATGGAAATTTTTGTACCTTGGCGACCTCCAGGTATACAGCATGGCAAATTGAAGTGGTTTTTCCCTTTGTCTGTCTTTTAACTACGTTAGAAATGCGGACACAATATCTCAGCCATTTATCTTTGTGGATTTTTAGGTGAAAAGTGAACTTCCTAGTACTTTCAATGCCTTCCGTTTCCAGCAGCACCGATGGTCTTGTGGTCCTGCTAATCTGTTCAGGAAAATGGTGATGGAGATCATTAGAAATAAGGTTGGTTTTGGGTGTAATAGGATGAAATTTGTTTAATTATGATCGGAATCAATTTATTCCCTGACCTTTTGTCAGTCACATCTAAATATTCTGTATTGTTTGTTTGGTACCTGTGGCTGCAGAAAGTGACACTGTGGAAGAAAGTATATGTCATTTACAGTTTCTTCTTCGTCCGGAAGGTCATAGCACATTGGGTCACCTTCTTCTTCTACTGTGTTGTAATTCCCCTGACTATCTTGGTTCCTGAAGTTCATGTTCCAATCTGGGGAGCTGTTTATATTCCCTCTGTAATCACCATTCTTAACTCTGTTGGAACACCAAGGTTTGCTATCCTGAATCAAGCTGTTTAATCTATTCATTCATTTTCTTAGAATATTAGTCCTCTTGCCGAGGTAAGAACTCCATTTGCTTATCTAGCCTTAAACTTGTAGGTCATTTCACTTACTGTTCTACTGGATTCTCTTTGAGAATGTGATGTCTTTGCACCGGACCAAAGCCACACTTATCGGTCTACTAGAAGCTGGGAGAGTCAATGAATGGGTTGTCACCGAAAAACTCGGAGATTCTGCTAACAAGAAAGACGCTGCCAAGAACAAAACAAACATCAAATCACCTCCTAAAAAACAAGGATTTAAATTTGCAAACAGGTGAATTTTCCTTTATACTTTTACTATATCTACATATACTACTACTGGCATGATAATTAGAGTACATGAAAGTTAAAGTATTCCAACTATTATAGGGCGTGGGTCTTAGTAAAGTAGTTGTACTTCTATTATTTCTATCTGATTACTTTGAGACACACATGAACACTAGCAGATGGAGCAAGGCCACCCAAGACATACCCCCATATTACTAGAAAATAATATTTGTCAACACTGTCAACTCCCACAAGTCCTCCAAAATGATTTGTTGTGTTTGGTTTTCTTTATTTGCAGTGGTTGAGAATCCTTGTATCAGTAGTCTATTGCCTGGTTCTACCTAAAGTTTGCATAGTGGTTAGGCACATGGCAATCGAAGAGTTTAGGAACTCACATGAGTTTGCAGGAAACGAGAATTTTAGTACAATATATAAGCTTAAGAATTATCTACTAGTTGGTAATGGCCAATGTGGACAAAACCAAGAGGGTATATTTTATATTATCTTCTCCAGTTGTTAGATTTCAGACTGACTGTGGTATCTTATATTCAATTTGAACACATATTTGCAAATAAGTTATGCCATTGCAATATGAAGTTTCTGTTGTTCTTTCTTCATGGTAAAATGTGAACAGGATGCATACACTGGAGCTAGGATTTGGAGTTTTCCTCTTCTTCTGTGGATGCTATGACTTTGTCCATGGGAAGCACAACTATTTTATATACCTCTTCCTCCAGACCATTACCTTCCTCATCACAGGATTTGGCTACATTGGCACCATCATCCCCAGCTCTTAGCAGCTGGATGCTCTAATCATCGACCGAATCCGGCATGTCATCTAGTGTCTGTCATGCTTTTTTCATATATTTCTCATCCACAACAGATAATGTATCAGGAGGTTTCCATGAGCAACCATTGATTGTAAGTTGTACTCATTCAAGCAGAGGACATTCGTCATGTTGGGCAAAACAGAGTTCCTGGCAAGCTTTCCTCAGAATAGTCACGTGATCACTCAAGTAGTCTTGGAAAATATCCGGGAGCAAATTTTCAAGCAATTGGGAAGATACATTATACAGAACCCAAGTACAAGGAAATAGCACATGGTTTAGACAAGAAGGAGATTATGTTATTTAAATTGTTTGAATAGTTTGTAATTGTGAGATTTTGTTCTTCTTTTTGGGTTTCCTATTCCTCAGTTTTTCCTTAGTTTTTGGTGAATAAGCGTATCCGTCAAAAAGGACGAGCTTGTAATCAAAGTACTTCATTCATTTCGAAGCCTCCTATGTGTGTTGAAATTCATGCATAAGGAGGAGAATGTTTTGCAGAAAGAAACTGTTGCTATCAGCATTTAGTTTGTAAGAGGATTGACATAATTATTTATTAGTTCATCAAATCTCAAAATATGTACTTAGATCTTGGCAAGACAAACAAAAAGTTGTTGGTTGATCCCACAGAAAGCAGAAGCTCCACAGTTATTAATAAGCTTTCCTAGTTACTTAATGATACTCAGCATGTGCAACACATTTTCTGGATTTTGTTTTCTTTATCTTGGACTCTTGGCATCCATTCTCTCTCTCTCTCTCTCTCTAACACTCAATTTATAGTTTAGAAAATCTTCACTTTTAGTCCCTAACTTTTAACCAAATTTCAATTGCAAGTTTGAACTTCAAAAATTGTTGCTTTTTGCCTCAAAACTATCAAAATGCATCAATGTCAATTACATTTAGCCTCCAACTCTCAACCATATGTCAATTACAAGTCTGATTTATTAAAAACGACACATTTAGCCACTAAACTATTAATCTGGATTAGTGTTCGTCCTCTAGTAAGATCCAACTATTGAAATATGCAGAAAATAGGCTGTATAACATAATATTGATGATTGGATCCTATGATAAGGAGAATATTAATAAATTTTAATAGTTTAGGGGTTAAATGTGATACTTTTCGTAGTTCAAGCATATAATTGACATATGGTTGACAATTGGAGAGATAAAAATGAAGATTTCCCTTATAGTTTACAGACATTAATTATATTACCATCATTTCCCCTAAAATCTAATCTTTCATGTTTTTTTCTTCATAATTCCAAAAAAAAGGCAAAATGTTTGTGTTGCAAATCTGCAACGATCTCTAGTCATTTCCCATAGAACTTCAATGAAAATCGAAATGTAAAGTATGAAAATTAATCCAAGGTCCTCTTTTCAGTTATTTCTATATGTTTTCCTTTAATGGGACCCCTTCTTCACATGCCCTTTAATTCTAACCTTTATTTTTAGGCCAAGTGGGTTTCTGTCCTAGCAAAGAATGACTTCATGAGTAGTCATCTTCTTTCACAAAATATTTTTAAAAAAGGCAGGAGACGACACTTGGGAACATTTTCTTGTCTCCCTATCAGGCCTTGTCCCAATCATATAAATGCAGCTGCTATCGCATGAATTACGCTCTAATGATTCCATGTAATCAATGGTCACCTTTTTGCTTCAATTCTTTGATGTTACCACTTTGTCTTTTTAATGGCCACATTGTTTACTTAGGGTTTATGCATTACTTCTAGTAGAAGCCTCATTATCTTCCCCAACCTTTTTCTTTACTCGAACCAATAAGTAAGAGAGAGAGAGAGAGATGGGCACAATTATAATGTCCAATGGGAGGTAGTGTCATAGGAAGTATAATAATAGAAGGCATACATTAGGTTAAATTCTTTAGACCCATCGGGAAGGGCAACAATATTTTTTTTAGTGAAATCTTCGAAAGATACTAATAATTGGCCTCTTAGAAATGTGCAACTTTTTAATGCATGCTGTGGATTATGGAAACTTCCAAAGCAAGTTGTTTTGATAGGCTTCTAATGAATAAGATAAGGCCACAAACTGTGGGTGTCAAGAGAGTCAGGAGGACCAACTAGCATGCAGCATGCATCATAACCCTTTTCTACGACTGTTGGATTAGGACACTTTGCCCTTCTAGGCTGGCTTTGGGCTAGTTGTTTTGTATTGTAACCCCAGGAGGGTACAGGTCCTAGCGTCGGTGGTGATTGTAAAAGAATTAGCAATCTGTCCACATTAAGAAATTATGGCGCAAAAATTAAAAACCAAAAAAGCAATAAAGGCTTTAATGGAAGGTGGTGAAGACCCTAAACCCCACCTTGAAATGGATTCTTCGTTCGTTTTTAGAGCATATGGGGAGTGCACTGTGACTGATTTGGAGTGCACGAAAAACTTAAGTGGTGTTCGGGGTGAAAATTTCCATCCCAAAATTTCTCTTCTCATAAAAAATTATATAATAATCTCTCTTTCCTTATCAATTTATTTTTTTATTATAATATTCATTTAAATATTTTCTTTTTTCACTTTCTCGTCAAATTTCATAAAAATATCTTTACTTTTTCACAAACATTAAAACTCTTAAAATTTCTAACCCTCAAAATTTTTAATCCTGAACGTCCCTTTAAAGACTCACCCAGCCTGCAAGAGAGAGATACTATTTAAAATAGAGCAGTTAGTGATGATTCGAACTCAGGATGTCCAAATATACGGCTTGTCTGAGGGATCGTCTACCACTATGTTAGACAAGTTTATAAATGCATCTTAGTGGAATCAATTGTGAAATAATCTCACTAATTCACTTCACCTTAATCCCAGGCAAAAAACGAGATTGATTAGACGAGTTGCTGATAGGCCCCATGGTATCTCAATTCTCACGACCGACAGTCCAGGCCAGCGAACATTCAGCAAGACCAAGTAGCCAGTAGCTTTCACCAGCACAAGAAGTCATAGCAAATCTCAAGCTATGAGTCACGACGCTTATGGTTTTTTTTGAGATTGGCAAAGGTTTGCATCCGAACAGCACGTGACGGCAAGGCAGACACACACACAGAGAAGAATTGTTTGAGAGGTTAAACATTAATGAATCTGTCAGGTTTGAGGGGTCCTATCACATGGCTGAATAGTGTAAAGGGTTTTTGGTTATATTTGTCTTGTTCTATTTCTTGCTCCCATTCTGTACTGAAAGAAGAAGCAGAAGCTAGCAGCCACTCACACATGGATAGATGGGGATTTTCTTTCTGTCAATTCCCTAATAATTTTGGGGGGAAACTTTAGGCCCATTTCTCTGCAACATGGGGTCAGCTCTTTAATGTAAATATTCGGCACCTTCTGTTGTAATATTCTCTGCTTTGCTGTGCATTAAGTGGACCGATTTCATAGCTACCCAACTCGTTTCCTCGATTCCAAATAGCATAAATGCTGGGTTTTAAAGAAGCGTTGTTAGAAGTCATTATCTCAGCACCAAGAAATTGCTGGTGTTGGGAGGTGCACTCGGGCTGTCTGTGTTTGTGTTTCAATGGGCAGTTGTAAGTGCAGGAAACAAACTATCTAGAGACCACCTAATACATGATGTGTGGACCTCCTTATTAACCAAGAAAAAAAGAAACATTATCCCACATTACTGCGGATAATGATTCAAGAGTGGTTTCTAAGACTTCATTTTCTCTTCAAGAGCTAGTCATTTTCGAAGATAGTGTGTGGGTTTTAAGAAATCTACTTCATTTACCCTCTATCATGTGTAGATTCCTTTTCCTAATTAACCAAGGACCAAAAAAGAAGAAGAAGAATGATAGAAGATGTGTATCAGAAACCATTTTCCTTTTACCTAATAAATTCCTTTGTTTTCTTTTTTCCATTAGTAACTATTATTTACAAAAGTATAATTTGTCAACCTATATTTGTGAAAGTGTATTTTTTTTCAGAGATGAAATTAGAATTATGAATTAGGAGAATCAATTACAGAAAAATGAAATTTCGGAGAGGCCAAATAGTAAAAAATACAAAACAATGATTGAAAAACAGTATTTTTTGTCTAAGGAAAAACATTTCTTGCCAAATAGTAACATTTAACAGACATTTTTAGATATCTGATTAATTGAATCCAACTTTTTTACTACCTTGTATTTTCTAGGTAATTTTGAGTAGGACCTAGCAAATTGGAATCACAGAAAATTGACCTAAAACTAATCCTACCCAAAGAGAGAGAGAGGGGATGCTAAATGAGTCAACGTTTTAAAGTACTCAAGTTATCAGACCACGTATGGATGAAATGTATATATCTCTTTTTCTTTTTTTTTCTTTTTTTTTTTTTTTTTTAATATACCTCCCCAACATCCACATAAATTCCCTCACTAGCTCCCTGTTATGTAAGCCTACTCTAAACATTTATTTGCAGGTCATTCTTTTCTTTCTTTGGGTAACGAGAAAAATCTGTTGCATTCAACTTTCTACATTAGACTCGAATAGACTTAATCCAACGAAAAATACACCGATCAACTAGAAGTGCATAAAACCACATTTGCCAACCCTGCAATGTCAAAGATTAGGCCCAAGCTCATCTCACGTCCAGCATATTGAAAACAGGCTAGAAATAGGCCCAATAAAAAAATTACTGCATTTGGAATTGGGCCCAGCCGAACTTCGGCTTGAGCCCAAAATAATGGTAGTTTTCGCCTCAATAGATTCTGAGCCTTAACCCAGGCCCAATAACAGCTTAATTAGCAGTACCATGGCCTATTTGATTAAAAACGAAGCCCTTTTCCAGTTGGGTCTGGGCTAAAGAAAAAGTATTTAGGTTCAGGCCGATCCTCTTGCTAAGCCGAAAAGGAAGCCGGGCGCAAGGGATTTTGTATGGCTACTAACACGTCTTAAGACTGGCCAAATCACAACTCCACTAAGCATATAGTTGTAACAACATGGTGAGTAGGGATAATAAGCAAGATTTTTCATAGACTCAATCTTCAACATCTCCTTTCGTTAAACTACATGTCAGGCGAAAAAATAAATAAATATTAATAGGGACATCTTCACTTTTGGCCCTTGAATTATCACTTAAAATATCATTTTATGGTTTGGACTTTAAATTTCATCACATTATGCACTCAAAGTTTCATAATTTATCACTTTCAGTCATCCAACCTTTTTTCCTATTAAAGATGACGGAAATAAGCTCATAAAGACAAAACTACGCCTAACATAAATAGACGGGTGACTGAAATTAATAAATTGTAAAACTTTGGGAGTGTAATTTGATGAAATTGAAGGTTCAAACTGGTAAATGACATTGAAGTGGTAATTTAGGAGTTCATAGTGAAGATTTTCCAAATTACTATTTATTCTACAAATTAAATACAGAATGCAGGCTTCACACCATTTCGTCCCTAAGTTTTGATTCTTTTTAACAAATCGTTCTTCAGTTTTCAAATTGATCATAAAGGTTCAAAAGTTTATAATTTTTGTCAAATATGTCTTTCTCTTAAATTTTTATTCTCCAATTAATGGTTTACGTTAGCTCCAATCATAAAATTTGACACGTGTCACCAAAAACTAAAACCACGTGACTTATAATTTTTTTTAAATTTTTTTTTTAAAAAATAATTAAAATAATTTAGTTTGTTTTATTTTTTAAAAACCAAAAATTAGAAATTTTTTTTAAAAAATTATAAGTCACATCATTTTAAATTGTTAACTTTATAGATAAAAGTTAAACAAAAAGGACTTATTTAATAAAACTTGCAAACTCAAGGATATTTATGATCAATTTAAAAACTAAAGGATGATTTGTTAAAATGGGTCAAAACTTAAGGACTAAATGGGTACATAACCCTTAATTTTATGAAAAAATATATTTTTCGTCAATCAACTATTGGACTACTGACACTTTGCACTCCAAACTATCGATTTCATTATATTTCAACCATCTACTACTAATTGCATACACTTTGCACCTTTCGCCATTAATTGATATTTTTAGTCAATGAAATAACATCTCTACCACATTACAAAATATAATGGCAAAAAATTGTGAGGATAAAACCTTCATTTCCTTAAAAAAAAAAAAAAATTTGTTCCAATTAACGATGAATGGTGCAAAGTGTACAAAATTTATTTGTTGAGGGACAAAATAAACGAAATCAATAAGATTGAAAAATATCAAACTCATTTTGTGTGTTTAAACCGTACTCCAACATTGGATATATACTGCAAGCTGAGAAGGTCCATATTAATTCAAAAAGTTTCAAACTTTCTCAAGCTACCAACCACTGCCTACATTTAAACATTGCGGGGGAGCTTTAGAGCTATGATAAGTACATAAAAAAATAAAAGATTTAGAAGTAACTCAAAGCAACAGCGTTTGTAGTCCAACGGTTAGGATAATTGCCTTCCAAGCAATAGACCCGGGTTCGACTCCCGGCAGACGCACAGTTCTTAGTTTTAAGCATAGCTTGAGCACTTAACTGTTTCTACTAATGATTTATTTAATAAAAACTATTTTTAAAAGTGCTGGCTGTGGGGTTCGAACCCACGCGCACTTATGTGCAGAAGATCTTAAGTCTTCCCCCTTAACCTCTCGGGCAAACCAGCTCACTGCAGTAATGTGCCGTCTAGTGTTAATATAATGTATGTATTGGCATGGCCGATCCATCTAGAAGAATCGCGGAGAAGAATCCAACGGCTCCGATTATATCACAAATCCCGACATTGCTTTTTTGGGCAAGTTCTCTGCTCACCTTCACCGGCAGAGAGGAAAGCTCTTATCGGTTCCGAAACCACCATTCGAAGTCCCATTACACGACCGTAATCCAGTCGAACCGAACCGGCAGCGAGAGAAAGAGACGGTACTCGGGAAGTCGCGAGCAAATATTTGTGCCGAATCCAATGGCGGAGCATTTGGCTTCGATATTCGGGACGGAGAAGGACCGGGTGAACTGCCCTTTCTACTTCAAGATCGGCGCGTGCAGACACGGCGACCGGTGCTCTCGGCTACACACAAAACCGAGCATCAGTCCCACTCTTCTTCTCTCCAACATGTACCAGCGCCCGGACATGATCACTCCCGGAGTCGACGCCCAGGGCCAGCCCATCGACCCCCGCACCATTCAAAGGCACTTTGAGGTCTCATTGTCTTCCCTCTGATAGTTGTTACTCACAAGGATTTTTTTTTTTGTCAAATTCATTTGATCGATTAGGTTTTAGTTTTAGGTGCGGTGGTGTAATTGTTTTCTTCATCATATGGGTGTAAATTTGTAGGAATTCTATGAAGATCTGTTTGAGGAGCTGAACAAGTACGGAGAAATCGAAAGCCTGAATGTTTGTGACAATCTAGCTGACCACATGGTGGGCAATGTCTATGTTCAGTTCAGAGAGGAAGAACATGCTTCCAATGCTCTTAGGAATCTTACCGGGAGATTTTATGCTGGTTAGCTTTTCCTCTCTCAATTTTGAGTTTCTGTAGTAGGTGCTTTTCCCCCCTTCATGTTGTCTAATTATTTGCGAACATAGAGGATGAATTGCTTATATCTGTAGGACAACCTCCATTTTAACGCCCTTTTAGGACCCTTTGTCCTTAGAAGAAGGATTCTCCATGCCTAGAACTATGTGGCATTTATATAGGTTCGATGCAAACGAATTAAGATCTCAATCAAAGATAAGCTATACTTTAACGGTCCTAAGTCAATTGGGTTTTCTATTAGTATGATAAGCAAGTCTGTCTACTAAACATTTGTAGTTTGTAGCCTATGTGGAATCCGCATGGAATTAAACTCAAACATTCAAACTGTGGAAGATATCACTTGAAAACCCAAAGGTTGTAACTGCAGGCCGTCCCATCATTGTTGACTTTTCTCCGGTGACGGACTTTCGTGAAGCCACCTGTAGACAATATGAGGAGAACACATGCAACCGCGGCGGATACTGCAACTTTATGCACTTGAAAAGGATTGGGAGGTCAATATTCTTTGCGATTTTGCCCACAGTATATACTCTGCAGTATAGTTATTGAAGAATTTTCCTAAAGGTGGTGTTTGGAATGTGTTAGGGAGTTGAGGCGCCAATTGTTTGGGAGGTACCGACGATGGCACAGCCGCAGTCGAAGCAGAAGTCGAAGCCCCTACAGGCATCGTAGCTATGAAGACCGCTCACATGGAGGGCGTGGTTCTGGCAGAAAGTATGATGAGAGGGATCACTACTATGAAAGTCGGAGCAAGAGGCACAGAAGTGTAAGTCCTGGCCACAGGAGAGAACATAGCAGCAGGAGCCCTGGGCGAAGGAGGAACCAAAGTCCAGTTAGGGAAGGCAGTGAGGAGAGGCGTGCCAAAATTGAGCAGTGGAACAGAGAAAGGGAACAACCTCGACGAGAAGAAAATGTTTATAACGTTGACAACCAAAGAAATAATGACCACAGTTATAATGGACATATGCAGGATGGAGATCAGTACTATGACTACCAGCCTCAGCCACCTCCGAAGCATGGAGGACATAATCACTGATTTGAATGGTGTATCTGGTTCGTCTCCTCTCTTTTTTGTGCTTTTGATCTAAACTTTCCTTCATTAGGAGAAAGTTAAATTCCGGCAAGGACCACCAATTTAATAAAAATAGCTTACAGCCCATTTTCCACTGTGCAGGTGGTGTGCAGGTTCACAGTTCTGATATGGAATGTGAATTTTTCTCCTTTGTTTTTGCATGTTAACCTGCTTACATTATGATTGACTGTTTGCTTCAATGCCTTCTATAATGAAGGATTGGCTTCTAGGAACTATTACATGAACTTTGTTAACTAGGGCCTTTGCCTTGTGGCTCTTCGCCTCTTCTGTGTCTGTTTTTAAAACCAATTGCTATCGCAATTAGTACAGAATCCTTTGAACCTGTTCCATGTCCCTTTTTTTTAATCTTTCAACCAGGTCTCTCTCTCTCTCTCTCTCTCTCTCCCTCTCCCTTCCTTCCACCCTTTTTTGCTTGTTAACTAGCAGCCAGTTCCTTATTGAGCATTCCATGACTAACTGCAGTTTATGAACGGTTTGACCAAAACAGGGACCTAACTGATCTTCCTTTATTCCGTTTCTTATCCCTAGTCTCCTGTGCATTTAATTGGGATGGGATCTTTTGTATGGTCCAAAATTTCTTCTACCTATCATTTCTAATGGTCTAATTCTCGGCAAGAGATTGCAAATTCATGGTGTCAATTGCAATAATGTTAGCCTATAAATTTTAGAAGTAAGTTTTGTTGGTTTACGTACTGTTTTTGGGAGCTTAATGATAACACTGTGCATCAGGAGCATGTACGCTTGGAAATTGTTTTTTTTTTTTCTGTGGTTTTAGTAAATGCATGAATGATTTTTCAGTGAGGGGGACTCTGAAACAAAGCAAATCAGGGGAACGATCAAATTTCCATGGCTCTGTCTTTGGTTTTGTTCTCTATGAACTCTCTTTTACCTTATTTTACCATATGTACAACAAAAGTTGTGATCTTACTTATTGTTATCGAGTTTTGCAGGTTCAGGTATCCCTGCTTCTCAGGAAAAGCTATTGTTTTGATTGCAGATTACCATGAAATTTGTTTACAGGTTGTAAGTGGCAGCAGCAGGGGATGTTTACAGGATCTATCAAGTTACAGTTTGGATGAGGAAGAAAGCACCCGCAACCCAATTCGTCAGCTATTGGGTAGTGAAAATCTTATCCATATTGTTTGACATTGTTCTGATCACCTTTCAGGTGAGGGATGTCTGCAGCAAAAATGTCTTAATTGGCAATTCTGTGCAACTGTATTCTCAATTT
Source organism: Morella rubra (assembly GCA_003952965.2). Classification (NCBI taxonomy): domain Eukaryota; kingdom Viridiplantae; phylum Streptophyta; class Magnoliopsida; order Fagales; family Myricaceae; genus Morella; species Morella rubra. Next base: position 23,764,483 of record CM025853.1, on the reverse strand, counting down.
TGTCAAAAGCTTTGGATCTGTACTGACAGAATTGGGATCTGCATTTCTGTGTTTTTATGTGGTTGTCCAACTTTCGGAGTGGCGTGGTCGATTTTATATAGATTTCTTTGTGCATGGAATGTCGTTTATTTATCAGCTGAGCGATTCACTACTGTACTTTTGGGTTAGGCCTCCAGATAAATTGTTCCCTTCATATGTTTTCCTGTTTGTGGGATCGAAGATTAATTGCTTTTTATTTGAGCTTGGGAATCTCTTGGATAGCTTTCCGATTGGTTTCCCAAAGATAATTGGTAAAGATTCGTCTTACCGATTACTAAGCTCATGTTTGGATGGAAAAAAAATATTTTAAAAATATTTTCACAACACCTGTTTTTTACAAACTAAAATAAACTAACACCGTTTTATAAACTTTTAACATTTTTTTGTAAATATCAATTGAATTTATATCATCTTTCATAAAGAAAATTCAATAAAAAAATATTGTCCATTTATACAAAGTTTAACGGGTGTTTGTGAAAACAGGGGGAATTTTATTATTAAAGTATTGAAGTTTGTAAAAAAATATGTGGGAGATAGATTTGATAAAGGTTTTTTTTTAAATGAAAAAGAATTGAAGTCTATGTGAAACTTATAAAATTATGTTGTGTGGTGGTAAAAATTTCTCATAAAAAACTGCAAATATTTTTCTAAACTTTGAGACTCTACACGAATTGAATGTGTATTTTGCTTGAATATATGTTGTTTTCTGCCCTTGAAAAGCAATTAAACTTCTACCATTGCTTTTAGCAGCTTTCTTTAGATTAAGCAAAACAAATGTGATTAAGCAATACAAATGTGAAGCATGTTAGGTAAACGGAGCCAGATTTTAGAATAAAACTAACAGAAGTGGATATGTTCTTCCCGATATCTTCGGTTCTTTTTTCTCCATGTGAACGAACTTTGATCTCGGACAACAATTTCTTTTGATCGAATTCGGATAACAATTGTTGAAAAAAGAAAAAGAATTCGGATAACAATTAAATTGAGGCAACTTTTCTTGATATCGGAAAAGATGGGCAGGCAAGGATGACTTTAGTTATTTATTTCTCTCCACAAATGAGACGCAATTGAGTCTTGTGAGGGGGAAGGAGCAGGCGAGCTAGTTTGGGCGATCAAGACACAGTTGTTCCAGATTTTCTCACTTCTGGGCAGTGTTATGGTTTGGTTCGTGTTGTATGCTGTTATTTTGAGGATGATATTGTGCACCAACCCTTGGTGGCATCGGGGTCCAATTGCCACAAGCAAATGACAACAATCGTTGCTGACAAGCTCAGAACTCCTCGCAAAAATAGACGTAAAGATTGATTTCCCACAATCTCCGGTTAATCTAAGTGCGCAGTCTTCCAAAAAGTCAGCGGTTGGATCGTCGGGCAGCGGCTCTGGTGGGAAGTCTTGTTCTCCTATAGGTTCTACGGGAGCAAAGTCGATTTGAGAATAACTAGGATGTCCTTCACTTACCAATTTCCTGATGGCACTGGACGAGACGAGTCCAGGTGAAAGAAAGGCCATCCCATGAGCTAAGAACACAACCACCATGATCGAGAAGCTGTAAGCGTAGCCATAGAATTTTAAGCAATGTGAAATTGGGATGAAACAAGATGGTGAGCAAAATATTGGGATGAAACCAGATGGTGTGCAAAGGTCCAATATATATGTTTGTTGGGAAGATGGGCATTTGATGCCATGTAAATGGGTACTAATTTCTTTGATGACCAAGATTTTGTGGAGTTTCAATTTGTAAGAAACTCCTCATTATTGAAATGGAGTTTCAACATTGTATTGGTTTTTATTACTGCCACCCGTTACATCATACATGGGTCAACAATAATTTGAAGTGAAATGTGGTATACACTTAAATTTGGACCTTCCAAGAAATAACAATAAGGAGGAAAACAATGAGACATTACGTACTTAAGTTTGATTATGCTGCAGGTTGAACAATAATAAGTTTGCATTTGTAATTCTCTTAGTGTACATTTATTGGAAGCACATCGGTTACTATTATTCAAGTGAAAACATTGAAACTGACGGTCATAACTCTCAATATTTGGGAGCTTGCTACTTAAGTGAAAATGTAGAAAAAGGCAATCATGACTCTCAACATTTGAGAACTCGCTGCTTAAGTGAAATCGTAGAAACTGACAGTCATAACTCTCAACATTTAGGAGCCTGCTACTTAACTGAAAACATAGAAATCCACAATCTAACTCTAAACATTTGAGAGGGCGTCCAGTACTGACCCGATGTGTTCCAGTCTCCCTTCTAAATCGGTTCTTGCGTGTTCCGCTGAGTCTGCTCTATCGTCCATGGACGAGATTGTAACAGTAAATGGGATCAAGGTGTAGTGTCTCCTTCGGCGAACGACATGATAGCCTTTGGTGTCTCCTGTGAGTGCCTAGTTAGGAATATTGGACTTTGAGTTCTGTTTGTTTGTGTAGACCGATAGCTGTCCCATAGAACCTTGTTCATAAATGGCCTGTTTTGTATGACCCTAAGTTTTACTCTTAGCTGCTTTTGCTTATACTAGTCTTATCCTTAAGTTTTACTCTTCAGTCATGTAATCCCGAATGCTTTTACTAGTAATAGCTCTGGTTGTTCGCTATTCCAAAATTCTTGTTTAGGCAGTTCATATCATCCATTTCTTCAAAGATTTCAATTCTTCAATATTTCCGCAGCAGTGTACACGAGCTGAGATCTAAAATATGGAATAAAGAGTATTTCGACGACTTAGATATCAACCAGTCAATTATGTTCCGCTTAATCCATTGAAATAATCTTGAGTATAAAAAAAATATTTTATTTGTGGTAACAAAACAGACGTTCCTTCGAGCTTAATCACGAATTTGTGGTCATCACCTTCAAGGGTTTTCTATTCAGGTTGTATTAAATAATCAAATTGGCTGGAAATTTCGAGCTGTTTTATGTACTTTTCCAACACGTTCGATTGTCAATGGTGGGCGTTCAATTCCAAGACTTTTAGGTTAAAAGTGAGCAATGGTGGGCTTCAAATTCGAAAGACTTTTTGCTTAAAAGTGAGACGGAAATAGAAGTTTGAATCTTTCGCATTCCTGTTTGTTGAAATGTTTTACATTTCACAGTTTATCCTTCGACTAGAAGAAAGGTGTCCTATTTTGGATAAGAAGATGGATATCCATGGTTGGGTTTAAATCAGGATTTAGTTGTCAATTGATCGGATATTTTGAGTACTATTTGTCACGAATAGGTTGTCACCTACAAAAGTTGAAAATTTAGGTTGCGGTATACTTGTCAAATATCCAATCGTGCTCTGCATCAAACGGAAATCCACCACCTTTATCAAATATTAAATTGGGATCCGATGCGTGTCTTTTGCTCGGAGATAAACTTCGAGAGCATAAAATATTAAGGTTGAGAAAAAGGAGGCCGGTGAAAAGCATTAAATACATTTATATATACCATATTTACCAGGGAAGAAAGGCATTCACGTACATGTAGGACTTTCTCAAAATCTTCTAAAATATTTTAAACGAGAATCTAAAAAGTCATTCACGGAATTGGTATTAATTTCAAGGCATTCTCACTCAGAATTCTATGCTTTTATGCAGTACTCATTGATCTTGATGATCCGGAAATTTTGGAGTTCTTTTTAATGGCGGGGCTTCAAATCCAAGACTTTTAGCATCTAAATGAAACGGAATTCGTCATGAAGTAGAATATTTCTGAATATTGACAATACATATAGTTGACAGACTGGATCCTGATGACCAAAGACTGATAAACACGTTATAGAAGAGACCAAAATGTATTAAGATCACAAGGTAGACTTGAGCGACCCAAATGTTGCCGGTCTTCCAAAGTTTCTACAAACCTGTCATGCACGCAAACTTACCTGTTTAATTACTCTGCTATCATTTCTTCCTATTCTTCTGACTAGAAAGAAGAAGGTTGACTAGAAACAGAACTAGGAGTATAAAAAAGGTGCAGATAAGTCTCGAATACAAACTGGAAGTCAACACTCTATACACCAAAAAAGGTGCATTATTTGGGTTAACAATATGAATATCCAGTTGAGATATTATGCGGTTTCAATCAGGATTTGGTTGCCAATTGTAAGTCATTTTCAAGATTTACTACTTGTCCAACACGTACATGATGACCAACGACGGATAAATTACGTTGCGGAAGACTCAAATTTATGAAGGCATAAAATTAAAAGCTTGAGAAACAGGAGGCCGGTGAAAAGCATTCACATATACCAGGGAAGAAAGTCATTCACGTGTAGGACTTCCGCAAATCAGTGAACAAGAAATTCTTCGCTTTTGATGTTTTCACCAAGGTAATTTTCTGTCAAAAGCTCTCTTTCTGATGTTTTCACTACAACGAGGAAAGCAGGGAATGCGTTGGTAACATATATATATAGCTAGCAATCACCTCTAAAAAGTTTGCCATTCTAAGTCTGCAATAAGCTAGCATTGTCTTACTCAAGCTTGCAAGTCTTCAATGGCCTCTAGTAGCACTCAAAGAGTCTCTTTGTGTTCTTCTTCTTCAACACCTCGATGGACTCATGATGTTTTCCTCAATTTTTGCGGTAAAGACACTCGCAACAGCTTTACAGATCATTTGTGTTCTGTTTTAAAACAAAAAGGTATTACTGTTTTTAAGGATGACGAAATACTTGAGCGAGGAAAATATATCTCCCAAGAGCTCTTCAAAGCAATACAAGAATCTCGATATGCCATCGCAGTTATCTCGGAGAACTATGCCAACTCTAAATGGTGCTTGATTGAACTTGCTAAAATCGTTGAATGCATGAGAGAAACAACGCTCACAATTTTGCCTGTTTTCTATCACGTGGATCCCTCTGATGTACGAAACCAGACTGGAGCTTTTGCAATAGCTCTTGCTGGCCATGAAGAAGAACCTGAGGTTGAAATGGAGAAGATGCAGAAGTGGAGAGCTGCTTTGAGAGAAGTGGGTAGTATATCTGGATGGCATGTACATGATAGGTACCATCTATATATATTTAGTCTTTTCATCTTATTCGTGAAAATATAGCAAAGTTGGATACCTTAGGAAAGTTATTAGTTTTTCAAATTATGGCGTTAGTATATACTTTGTCATACTGTAGAACTTGATTGAGTCTTCCACGGATCAAAATGATAAATTGTGTTTCGTTTCATAGTCCTATTGAATTCACAAAACTTTACGGACTTTTGGGCTTCGGTTGAAGAGCTTTTGCAAAGTCTCAACTAGAAGAATAATTCAAAATTGTCACCAGCACCTCTATGAAGAAAGTTTTAACCATTCTTCTCACCACCTAATATTTTGTTCAAGTTTGCCACTGAGAAAATAGAACATCTCTGTATATTTGTAGGGCAAATACATGTTTCTTTTATTTTTCAGTTTTTATTTTTTGTTTCTTCTAAAACTTTCTTCACTAATTGAAGAAAATATCAGCTTCATCATAACGTAAGTAGATTTTGTAGAAAACAAGTAACTCAAGCAATGAAGGCAAAAAAATTGATAATTTTTTTTTCTTTTCTAGATGAAGCTAAAAGCCACATATAAAGTAAGAGAAGAAACATAAAAAAAGGATTATAAACAATTGCCTTTAACCCAAGGGGTAAAAGGGTTAAGACGTGGGTAGGTGGGAAATTAATTAGAACCTGAACTGCATTGTGTATGGCAGAGACTATAGAGTTCTTCTTTATTTGTTGTACATTATAACATGAATAGTTACTTCACAGCTATCTTTTGTTCAGACAGGAGTCAACGATTGTCAATGAGATCAGCGAACGGATATTTTATGGATTGAGTCGTAACTTCTCAAGTATTTCGAACAAGCTTGTTGGTATAGAATCCCGTGTTGAAGAAATGATGAACCTACTGAATATTGGGTCAGATGATGTTCGCTTTATAGGGATTCATGGAATGGGTGGAGTTGGTAAAACAACTCTTGCGGATTATTTATGAATCTTATCAGTTCGAAGCTAGAAGTTTTATTGCTTGTATTAGAGAAGAAACTAGAAATCGTGGTTTAGTTTCTTTGCAGCAACAACTACTTTCTAAGATTCTCATGCATGCAAAGAGAAATACATATATGGGATGATTTCGAGGGAACCAGGATGATAAAGAGTAAACTACAGAATAGGAAGGTTTTCATTGTTCTTGATGATGTGGATAGAGAAAACCATCTAGTATCATTAGTAGGGAGTCATGATTGGTTTGGTCCAGGGAGTAGAATCATTTTAACAAGCAGAGATAGTCATTTGTTGAAAACACATGGAGTGGAAGGAATATATAAGGTAAAGGAGCTAAACAATGATGAAGCTTTACAGCTCTTCAGCATCTCTGCATTCAAGAAACCCTTTCCTGAAGAAAATTATCTGGAGTTATCGAACACTTTTGTGAGTTATGCTCAAGGCCTTCCTTTAGCACTTAAAGTTTTAGGGTCCTTGTTGTTTGGTAGGCCAGCAAATGCATGGAAAAGTTTTTGTCATCAACTAAAAGTGAACCCTAATAGAGGAATTATGGATGTGCTGCGAATAGGTTTTGATGGATTGGAAGATTTGCAGAAAAAATTATTTTTGGATATTGCATGCTTCTTTAAAGGAGAGGTCCTAGATAACATATTGATGGATATACTACAAAGTTGTGGTTACTATCCATGTTTCAATATTGTTGTTCTAATAGATAAGTCTCTTATAACGATCTCTTCTGGAAGATTGAGAATGCATGACTTGTTACAAAAAATGGGTCAAGAAATAGTTTACCATGAATCTCCTCAAGAGCCTGGTCGGCGTAGCAGATTATGGCATTGTGATGACATCATTCACATACTAAAAGAAAATACTGTAAGTGAACTAATTTAGACATCAACTCAAAAATGCATACCATCATTCTAAATTCTTACTTGTATATGCATACTGTCATTCTAATTCTTACTTGTATATTCGAAGTATTTCCACTAAAACAGTTCCATTGTCCTTACTACCAGGGAACTAATGCGGTTGAAGGCATATTCCTAAACTTACCAAGTTGCAAAGATGAACGATTTAATGTTAAAGCATTCTCGATGATGAAAAAATTGAGAATTGTTAAGATTGGCAATATAAATATTTACAATGTGGATATTGTCAAGAACTTTTCTAAATTTCATGACAAGTACTTATGCAGCATGCTATTGCCTGGTGATCTTTTAAGATTGATGCCAACCAATGAGTTACGTGTGATGGACTGGTTGGGATTCCCATTAAAATCTTTGCCGACCAGCTTCCAATCAGACCATCTTGTTCAACTTAACATGCCTTGCAGCCGCATCAAAAAACTTTGGAAGGGAATAAAGGTAGTATTTTTATTCAGTCACAAGTTTAATCTTAATCTTCTTTTCAGATAAGTTCACTCATGTCTTATTTTTTGATTTATACCAGAGTTTAGGAACTTGAAACACTTTAACCTTAGTGGCTCTAAGAGTCTGATGGAGATACCAGACTTCACTAGAGTCCCAAATCTTGAGATACTTGATCTTGAAGCTTGTACGAGTCTATCCAAGGTACACACATCCATTGGAGTTCTCAAACGTCTAAGAAGATTAAATTTACATGGTTGCAAATGTCTTAAAAACCTTCCTGACACAATCAGCTTAGAATCTCTTGAATATTTGTATCTTTCTGGTTGTTCAAGACTGAAGAAGTTCCCAGATATTGTTGGAAATATGACATCTTTGCGGTTACTTTATTTGGATGAGACTGCCATTGAAGAATTACCTCAATCATTCAAGGCTTTATCTTGTCTTGTCATATTGTCCTTGAATGATTGCAAAAAACTTTCAGCCTTTCCAACTGTAATTTGTGATCTGCCGTCTCTTAAAGTTCTTGATGTATCCGGTTGCTCAAGACTTGTGGGAACTTCAAACTTGAGTTGTGGGCAATATTTGGAGCAGGTTTTTTTAGGTGGAACTGCTATAAAGTTCTCTAAGAATTTTGCAATACCAGAGTATGGGTCATATAATGCACGCCCTATTCGTGGAATAGAGATGATAAACAACGATTCCATTGGGGCATTCTATATTGATTATCATGGTAGACTTTACTATGCGAGAAACTTGGGTGAAGAAAGTGATTATTTTTTACCGACAAAAAGCCGTATGGTGAGTCTCTTTCTCTAATAATAACATAGAAGTTATTGTTGTGTAATGACAAGATTTTTTGTGAAAGTAATTGTTTAAAACACAACAATTAACATGTTTCTTTCTTTGGTTTTACTTTACAGCTATGTGGCTCTTCATTGGGACCTGGACTACCAGAGTGGTGTGACATTAGAGGCACTGATTCTTGTGTAACAACTAAGATAATAGAAGACTCCGATGATCATAACAGCAAGTGGAATGGATATTCCCAAGTTGTTGCTTATGAAGCCCATGAGCATGAGAAATCGAGTTCTAGGAGTTTTGATGGCACTCGAACTAATTATGACCAGTTTGTTGAGTTTGTTTATCAGTTTGAGACTGATGAAGGTCTTCTAAAACCACCCTTAGTCCTTCGTGCACCTAAAGACCATTCTCTTGGGCCACTTAGATTTGGAGTGTATATTCCAGCTAAATGGTTTTTGGATCGGTCAAATAATTTGGAGGGATGGAACTACATTAAAGCTTCAGTTCAAACACGTAGCCCGGATGTGGAGATAAAGGAGTGTGGGGCGCACTTACACTACTCGAATATTGCCCACGAGTTGTACTGTCGGGGCGACGCTCAAAACTGTACAGCTATGTGGCTCCATATGTTTTGGAATAAGATATCAGGATTAACCGGGGAAAAGATCGGGACACCTCGTGGGCAACTCGGGCTAGTTGGAATACTTCAGGAATAAAAATGACAACTCGGGATAGTAAGACACCTCGGGATGGAAATAGGACCTCGGGATAGTGATTGTTGGGATAGTGTTTGGATCACTCGGGATGTTTGTGGAAGGTCGGGAACACACTCTAAAGGGTTGAACTAAATTACAGATTAGTTCTAAGCTTCCTCCAAAGAGTACGCCAAAAATGACTCATGAACTTTGTATCTAGATCCGATGTGATAGTCTTTGGAATTCCATAAAGCTTAACAACTTCTTGAAAATAAAGATCCGTGACATGAGAAGCATTAAGAGTCTTACTACAAGGAACAAAATGCGCTATCTTTGAATAGCGATCAACAGCTACCATAACTGAATCTCTGTCCTTTGAGTCTTTGACAAACCCATAATAAAATCCATACTCACATCTTTCCAAGGTGAATTAGGAATTGGAAGTGGAGTGTATAACCCAGTATTTTAGGCCATGACTCTTTGCAATATGACAAACTCTACAACGCTTCACGTGTTTCATAACATCTCGCTCCATTTTTGGCCAATAGAAATTTTCTTTGATAAAAGAGAGTCTTATCTCTACCAAAGTGACTAGAAAGTCCACCACCATGAGCTTCAATGACAATGGTATTTCTCAAAGACAATTGTGGAATACACAATTGATTGCCTTTGAAAAGATAACCATCATGTAATAAAAAAGAGTGATAAGGACCCTTAGAACATTCTTCCCATACATTGGTAAAATAGGGATCTTCTTTGTAAAGCTCTTTCACTACTTCAAAGCCCAAAACATTAACTTGCATAGTAGAAAGCAAGGAATGTTGACGACTTAAAGCATCAGCCACATGATTTTGAACACCCGCCTTGTGCTAGAGAACAAAGAAGAATGATTGTAAAAACTCACTCCATTTGGCATGTCGAGAATTGAGTTTTTGTTGGTTATTCAAATACTTCAAGGCTTCATGATCCGTGAACAAGATGAACTCCTTAGGAAGGAGATAATGACTCCAATGATGCAACGCTCGAACAATAGCATAAAATTCTTTGCATAAGTTGAGTATTTCTTCTGTAACTCATTCAACTTCTCACTAAAGAAGGCAATAGGCTTTCCTTCTTGGCTAAGTACTGCACTAATGCCAACATTAGAAGTGTCACAATCAACTTCGAACAAATGTCAAAATTTGGCAAGGAAAGGATTGGAGCTTCTGTCATTTTCCTCTTGATAACTTCAAAACTCTTTATAGCTTCACTAGTACACTTGAAAATACCTCCCTTCAAGCACTCGGTGATGGGTGCAATGATAGAGTTGAATCCTTTGATGAATCTTAAAAAAAAATGCAAGACCATGAAAGCTTTGAATATCATGAATCGACCTTGTATAGGCCAAGTCTTTATAGCTTCAATCTTGCTAGGATCCACTTTTATCCCTTCGTTAGAAACCACATGGCCTAAAAAGATAAGCTCTCCGTAAATAAATGACATTTCTTCAAATTGCAAACAACTTTTGCTCCTGTAGAGTTGTGAACACTTGCCGAAGATGTTCCAAATATTGCTCCTTATGCTTGCTGTACACCAAGATATCATCAAAGTAGACAATAATAAAATGCCCAATAAAAGATTTAAAGACATGATTCATAAGGCGCATGAAGGTGCTAGGAGCATTAGAAAGCCCAAAAGGCATAACCATCCACTCATAAAGACCATCTCGAGTTTTGAAAGCGGTCTTTCCATTCATCTCCTGGCCTCATACGAATTTGATGATAACCACTCCGAAGATCTATTTTCGAAAAGATAGAAGCACCGTGAAGTTGGTCAAAAGATCATCAAGGCAAGGAATAGGAAAGCGGTATTTGATGTAATCTTGTTCACAGCTCTACTATCAACACACATCCGCCACGTTCCATCCTTCTTTGGTACAAGAAGCGCAGGGACAAGACAAGGACTCATGCTTTCTTTCACCAAGCCTTTAGCCAAAGCTCTCCAACTTGCCTTTGCAATTCTTCATTCTCCTTAGACTCATCCTATAGGCTATCTTGTTTGGAATGATGGAACCCGGTACAAGATTAATGAAATGTTGAAGGTCTCTCATAGGAGGGAGACCATATGGAATTTCTTCGAGAATGACATCAATGAATTCCTCAAGAAGAGATTGCATAATAAGAGGTGGTTCATTCAACTCCTTATTTTCTTCTATCACCACAAGAGCACAAACTTTGTTAGAACACACCAACTTGTTCTCAACATCACATATAGAGAGTAAATTATTTCCCTCTCCTTTATAAGGTTTGGAGATCTCTCCAATCGAAAAGGACCTAAAATGATCCTTACTCCATCTTTGACAAAATCATAAGTATTCTTGAAACCATCATGAATAGCTTTTCTATCATATTGCCATGGTCTACCAAGAAGCAAATGGCAAGCATCCACAGACACAGCATCACATAGGACTTCATCTTTGTAATTCTTCCCAATAGAAAATAGAACAAGAGTGTGTTTATTTACCTTCACCTCGTTTCCTTTTCAAAACCACGTAAGCTTGTAAGGTTGAGGATGATGTTCCGTCTTAAGTTTCAGCTTCTTCACCACATCTTCAGCCACCACATTCTCACAACTTTCACCATCAATGATAACATCACAAACCTTGCCATCGTTTGAAAGATGTTTTTCCGAAGCCATTCATCATAATCTTCATGGACTGAACTCAAACTTCTTTGAACAACAAGTGATTCTCCAATGTCGGCATAAGTGACATCTTCATCTTCCTTGTTTTTCACATCTTTCTCTGTTGGTTCTTCTTCATCGCCTTCATCCACCCATTCTTCTTCAATAAGAGTCACCACTTTGCGGTTTGGACAATCAAAAGCAATATGACCAAATCCTTGGCATTTGAAGCACTTGTGAAATTAGGATTTTGGCGAATTGAACTTGGTCCTCCTTCATTCTTCAAGAGTTGAGTGGATTCTTTTTCTGCTGAAAATTTTGGTGCTAAAATCTTAGGGACTAAAGAGCTTCCTCGATTTGAATGACCATCCTTTGCTCCAAATCTTAGCCTACTTCCATGAGCCTCCTTTTGTTGCTTCTCACCTTCATTGCTAGCTTCACAACATCATTGTAAGTCCAATACGGTTGTAATTGGACAATATTGCCAATCTTCATTCTTAGCCCACTAAGATAGTTCGCTTTTCCGGCTCTGCCATATCACACTTCATCATGAGATGATTGAACTCCACATATATTCTTCCACTGAAAGATCTTTTTGCTTAAAGTTGTGTAACTTAAGAAAAATATCTTGTCGTTAATTATCCGGCAAAAATTTTTGCTTAAGAACTTTTCTCATCTTTTCCCATGTAGCAATACAACTTCTTCCTTTTCGAGCACGTTGCTTCTTTAAATTTTCCCACAATAGAGAAATATATTTCTTCAACTTCAATGTGACAAGCTTCACCTTTCGTTCTTTCGGCACCTCCTTATAGGCAAAGATCCACTCTACGAATGTAACCAATCAAGAAACTCATCCAGCTGCATTCTTCCTTCGAACTCGGGGATATCAACTCTCACATCAAGTTGATCTCGTTGACTTCATGGTTTCTTCGAACACAACGATGATGATGATGAACATGTTCCTTCCGATGATGGTTCACTTCGATCACGATAGAAAGGATTCTCATTCTCATGATGAGAAGATTCACCATCCAAATCATGATGAGAATCAAAAGGCTCATAATGCTCAAAACATTGCTGAAGTTACTGTAATTGTCACCTTAGATATGCAATTTCAACATCATGGAGATCTCTTTCATGAGTTGGAGGAGAGTCAACATTTGGCCCACGACGACAACGACCCGCTATGACAACCAAAAGCTCTAATACCACTTGATACAATGATAAACTCGGGAAAAACGTGGGAGACCTTTTGAGCACCTCGAGCTAGTTGGAATACTTCGGGAATAAAAATGACAACCACGGATAGTAAGACATCTCAGGATGAAAATAGGACCTCGGGATATTGATGGTTGGGATAGTGTTTGGATCACTTAGGATGTTTGTGGAAGGTCGGGAACACACTCTAACTCATACACTCGAATAGATAAGCTCACCACCACCCAACTAGAACACAAAGGGATACATAAATCACCACCCAATGTAATCTAACACGGGATACAGAGCAAGAACTTGCCACCTATTGGAATCCATCAAGGATAAGAGTTTCTAGAAGAAATCCTTCTTCAAGGTAATCTTGGGCTCAAGTTGTATAAGCACTCCAAATCTCTGTATGTTTTTCCATTGCTAGAGAAGGGTTTAAATAGTAGAACTTGGAACAACCTCCAAGCATGAGTAAATGAGAAATACAACTTTCAAAATATTAATTGAGACTTAGGAAACATAAGAGACTCTTAGGGAAATGAAAAGACATATTGAAAAGCCAAAAGGGCTAGCTAAAAATAGGAAATTAGCTAGACCTCAGAATTAGCTGCCAGCCTGACCTCCTTGGATTAATTTTCCCATAACTTCGCCTAGAAAACTCCATATTGTACAACATTTAATGGATTGGAAACTATACTCATAGAGCTTTCCAACAAGATATTACTTGTAAGCCAATGCTTCATAAATCATTCTATAATTTAATTTCAATCTTGACCCTTGGTGCTTTCCACACTTGTGTTAGAATAAGACTTCGAAGTCCTTTTTCTTTGTGTAGTGTGAGTCCAAGGATTAAGGCAACCCAAGAGGGGGGGGTGAATTGGGTTTCCAAACTTTTTCACTTTTAACCCCCAAAACCGTGTTTGCAAAGTAAAGGACAATTTAGTATAAGTATATTAAAGCCGTAAGTAAATAAGTGCTAAATGTAAAGAGTAGGGATAGAGAAGCAAACACGTGATTTTTAGGTGGTTCGGCAAACCCGCCTACATCCACCCCTCAAGCTCCTTTACCGAGCCTTGAGGTTTTCCCACTATCTTCAAATAGCATACACACTAGCTTCTGGGTGCTAGAGCACTAGCTTCTGGGTGCTAGAGAACCGTACAAGTGTTTTCCCGGGCTTAACACTCAAACCCACCCAAGTGGTTTTTCGGGCTCACCACTCACAACCTAACAAGCTTGAGATATACCCTCTCTAAGCTTCTTCTTTAGTGAACAACCTCACTAAAGGAATCACCTCTTTTGGATATAAGATTGAAGAATAAACTCTCTCAAAGAGTAGATATGAAATTAGAAGGTTCTATCTCTTGATTCACACAAAGACAAGGATATGAAAGTGTGTTTTGTGTGAATGATATGAGAAATATAGAATATGAAGGTTTGGAATATTTCTCAAGTGATCTAAATGATATGTGGTCGTTGTGTATTTATTTTGGACGTTATGAAGGTGTATTTATAGGCCACATATGAAAACTAGCCGTTTATAGCCGTTAGGAGTCGTCTGTTAAAACGAGCCGTCGACCGCTACATGAACCGGTCGACCGCTTCAAGTTACCGTTACTCAACGGTCATATTGTCAGAAGCTTAACGGATCTATTTCAAAATCAACCGGTCGACCGCTTCACCAGCCGGTCGACCTCCTCAACTTAGCACATGATCCGGTTTAATTAAAACACGTTTTTGACCTCTTTGAAACACCCAATTTTAAAGACTTACTTCCCATAAGTATAAGAAAGGTTTGGAGTTTGATTGGGGTGTTTTGAAACCTTTAAAAACCATTTTAATCTTTCAAACAAAAGGTAAAACGGTTTATGCACGTTTTGAAAGATATGCAAGTGTGATTCATAATCCTTGTCAAAAGTGAAACTAAGAGTTACAAGGTTTATACCCTAAGGTCTTGAAACTTCACTTTTGAGCTCCTTGCATCTTCTTGATCTTCTTTCTTCAAGTCTTTGGCTCTTTCATCAAAACGTCTTTGTCTTTGAAGATGTCCGTTTTATAAACTTGATCCATTTATTGAAATCATCAAAATCTCGATTGTGCACAAAAGACAACATGTAGGCCTTGAGCCATGAAGCCCTTAGTTTATCCATTGATCTTGATATACTACGGCTATATGGAGATGGCTTAAACTCTTTTGTCAACTGCCAATTTATTTTGGAGCTAAAACTATGTGGTTAATCTGTCTATGGGAGTGTACTTCCTGACGACAGTTTCATAAGGCATAATTCTAGTAAAAAATATACGTACTTTATTTGTTTTGAGATACATGATGGTTAAACAAAAGTTGGTAAAAAAAATTCGTTTTTATTCTTTTGTTTTATAATTTCTACAAGGTATAAGAGCCACTACCGTTGGTTCATATGGCCCTTAGTCGTTGGATCATTCCGGCTATTCCTTTTGGCGACTATCCGACCGAATCCCAGCCACTACCTAGTGTTTTCCAAACTGTACGCCAACTTTAAAGCACTCCTTGGCACCACACATTGTTTTCTTGTTCGCTCGGCTGTCATTATACATCGCCATGCATTCATGGCACTCCAGCCACCACTCATGGTGCTTTCCACCACATCTGGCCACTATACACAGCCATGTCCGACATAGCTCTGGCGAGGGATACGAGATCTTTCCTGATCAGTTTTTTGTGCTCGTTTGCCATGCCATACATTTGTTCAAATTCAGCTTAGTGGGACCTGATCTTTATTATGTGCACTCGTTTGAAAATCGATTTGAGGTTCTCAATTCACCTTGTCCAAAAAGCACACGTATTTGTTTTATCCCCACCTCACCAACACAGTATTCTGTTAGAGTTTTGCATCTCTAGACGTCATTGTTATCTTAAGTTTGAAAGAGAATGTTAAAATGTAAATTGTATTAGTCCCACATTGGTGAGGAATGTGGGTTCTATATATGTGATTTGGGTCCTATATATAGGTCTTTATATGTACAAGTTTAATAGACCTTGAGAAGTAAAGATATATCCCCTGGGGTATTCTATGGTGAATGTAGGTCTTTCTGAACCGAACCACCTTAAATTCTTCTGTCTCTCTTCCCCTCTCCTCTAGTTCAATATTTCTTAAGTTTAATATTTTCTACATATCCGGTATGGTACTCTGATTACTAGATGGCGATCCAAGCTTTTTAATCCAATTCCTATCCAACAAAGATTATGAGTGGTGCTACTTTGATATGTTCATCGTAGGTCAATTATGCTTCACCCGTTGTTTCGTAGTATAATATATGCATGCAGTACTGAACCGGCATAAACATCATTGATAGAGGAATTGTTTTGGTAACAAAGATAACTTTGAACAAGCGACCAAATCTTTTATATGTTATATATATATCGTAATATAGCATACATATATATGAGTCTCGACTACAATGAGATTAACACTCAATATACGCCAAAAAAGGTGTTTTATTTGGGATATATATCCGGTTGAGATATTATGCGGTTACAATCAGGATTTTGAGTCAACTACTAGTCAATTGATATTTGGAAATTTTGAGTCATTTTTTGTCACAATTTGGACGTTCACCTGCAAAAGTTGTGAATTTAATTAGTCTATGCTACTAGTCAATTGAATGAAAACTTTGAGTCATTGCCAAGACGTATATGCATGATGACAATTACCAAAAGATCAAATACGTTGCACAAGACCAAAGTCATGGGTTAAGGAGTCTCAAAAAGTCGCCCTCAAATGTGCCATCTTCCAAAGTTTCTATGCGTGTGATTTGGTTCAGCTTTTTTAAAAGGCCAGAAACTTTGCATAAATCTATTGGATGGTGATTTCTTGCACTAGACACTGACCCCGGGTTTATTTGTATGCTAGTGGACTATACTTTATAGTAGGCTCAGTGCTATACGGGATTTTTCTCGTTATCCGAAAAAAAAAACTTTGTATGAACCTAATGTATTACTCTTCTATATTCCTTTCCAGTCAGAAACCAGCTTGTTACTCTTCAATATTCCTACCCAGTCATTCTGACTATAAAGAATAAAGCTAATCCTATTAGTAATCATATATAGTTTTAAAATTGATAGTTTATGGAAAGAGCAATTCTTTTCAATGCTTCTGTATAACTAATAATAGTGGATATTCTTTATTAGATAGACAGAAATCATATTTATGACTACTTTCTTAACTCATATAAGTAAAGACTTTTGTTGGCCAAATTTTCTAATGGACCAACAAATTTTCTTTTTGGGAAAATTACATGTAGCACACTAGGTTTTAGCCCAATATCAAAAGTCTTACTGGGTTTTAAAAAAAATTTCAAAGCTCACTGGGTTTCTCATTTTGGTATAAAAACTAACTCAAGCCAACTCCGTTACTGGAGATTTCATGGAGCCTAGTCCACTTAAGTTAAATGTCAAGGCTAAAACCAATCACCGGCTGCCACGTGTTTAAATTTTCTTGTCTGCTCCATTCGATCTCTCGTCTGCCACGTCTTATGCATGCCATGTGATACAAAAACTAACTCCGAGTGACAAACGGGAAAACCAATGGAGCAGACAAGGAATTTTAAACACGTGGTTGCCAGCAATTGATTTTAGTCATAACATTTTGCTGTGGCAGATGAAAGACAGAATGGAGTAGATAAGAAATTTTAAACACGTAGCAAACAACGATTGATTTTAGTTATGACATTTAGCTTAAGTGGATTACGCTCCATTATCTCCAGTAACAACATTAGCTTGAGTTAGTTTTCATACTAAAATAAAAAATTCAGTGGGCTTTGAGATTTTTTAAAAACCCAGTGAGGCTTTTGATATAGGGCTAAACCCCAGTGAGGTTAATGTAATTTTCCCTTTCTTTTTCCTCGCATTTGTGTTGTTATCATGGCCTAGACTTATTTTTTGAACCATGCCTTGCCCCCCCCCCCCCCGCCCTTTTTTTTTTTTTTGGTTTTTTTGTTTTTGTCCCTGTTATTTGGTTAACCTTTCCAAATAGAACATCTCTGTATATTAATTTGTAGAAAAAATAGGCAAATGTTTCTTCTAAGTCTATCTTCACTATATAGAAAATATTCCCCTCATCATCACTTGAGTAGATTTTGTAGAAAGCAAGTGCCTTAAGCAATGAAGACCCAAGGCATGCGAGCCATGTGCCGAAACGGGCCAGATGTTGTCAGAGTTTTTAGTTCAATGTGGCAGGAGTTCTAAGCTCAACAGTTATATAAGGTTAACACATAAATTGGAATGTTCTAAGTGATGCTTCTTATGGGTTCATCCTAACCTGGACCAACTTGGTCGTATAATATCGCGAGCTTAACATCATGACAAATTTTGGAAAGACTGGACAGTCCACAGTTGAACCACTCAATTAAGCCACTAATATAATCCTCAGAGAGAATTGAATTGAGACTGCATTCCAGATCTACACGGTCTCAGATGCTCCCTGATTGGTAAGGCAACCCGAGGTGAGATAATTCTTACATTAATAAGCAGAAAAATTATGGTTCATACCATATCTCACACAATGATTTACTTGATAACAGTGAGTACTGAAACAATCTTCATGTACAATGATCCCATTAAAAATGTTCGGCAAAGTTTTGGATACATGCAATTTATTAGTAATACTACATAGAAATTATTTCTTTTACTTATATATCTTATTAGAAGAAAATACACTGTAGCCTTCGAAACTATCACCCCTTTGCAATGGTAACCTTTTGATTATAGGAATTGTGATTTCGCACATAATGCTCCCATACGGTTGACTTAATGTCCACCGTTAATCTTCTTGCAGATATTGGAACAGGTTTCTGCAAGATTAATGACCATGAAAATTATAAGAACTTGACAACGACAAAACCGGTAACATACTATCTTGAAAAGGAGAAAACCGGAAAAAGATATATAAAAAAAACAAACAAAAAATCAATCGCTCAGCTAGATATCGCATATTTATGTGTGTGTGTTTGCGTGATTTTATATATATGAAAGTATGTTGACCAGATGTATTTACATATAGGTATTTCATATTTGGATCTTTTGCCGCCCTTCTTTTTCGTCATACAAGTACCGGTATAGATAAGAAGTGGGCGAAAACTATAACTATAACGTTTTCTTGTTCCTCCTCCAGTCTAGAAATAAGTAAGGAAAATTATATTTTTTATTTTTTATTATCATATGTTTTACAATTTACACCCTAAGCTATCCATAATTTATAATTTACACTCCATGTTATAATTTAACTGTTAAGATTATGACACATATTTTATTTTTTAAAATTAGGGTGCAAAGTATAAAATAATTGATAGCCTGAGGTGAGTTGTATCTAGCTTGGTAGTATTGGATGCAAATTGTAAAATATGTGGTAATTGAAAGTTACGTATAGTAGTCTCTCTAAGTATTATTTTTTCATTATATATAGAATTTTAGAGGAGGATGTTTTTTCTCTTGATTTCATTACCTATCAACAAAATATAGCATTTATCTATTTTTTTTAATGGAAAAATCTTCCACTTAATTATAAGTATCAACTCTTTCCAGCTCTCCCACACTACTAATAATAGTTAACTACCCTTAGCAATACCCATTAGTGGCGAAATCAATGACGAAAATGCTTCTTTAACGGCGAAATTCCAAACTCGTCGCAAAAAGTATGTTCGAACAAACAAATACCGTTCGAACTACCTTTGACGAGGCTTGGTTCGAATGAGATAATTGGTTCAAACTATATTATTTGTTTGAAGGAGAAAATCATGTTCGAACACGTATTAGTGACGAAAATTGTCAAATCGTGACTGAAAAAACCTTTAGTGACGAATGTATTAGGCCGCCAAAAACATCTGGTTCGAACAAGCAAAATTTTGTTCGAACAAGTAGCCAAATGCCTAACGACAAATTCCTTTCTCCAATCTTCGCTCTTTTCGCTAAGTGTAGTCGCCTAGCTCCCTCTGCCTTTCCCAATTCTCTCACGCCTAACTCCGGCCTCTTCCTCTCCCTTGGCTAACTCCTTCTCCATCCTCCCTCTCTGTCGATTTCTCTTTGTCTCCCCTCAAACCCTATCTGGTTAGCTCTCTCTTCTTCTTCTCCCTCGCGATTTCACTCTCTGTCTCCATCGAACCCTAACTTGCTAACTTCATCTTCGTACTCTCTCGATTTCTCCCTGTCCGTTCCATACACCGTGCATCTCTGTGTCTCTACGACTCTGTCTCTCTTATTGTGACCGTGTCTTTGACGATTCGTCTCTTCGTGTGACCGTGCCTTTGTGTCTCGATGTGACTCGGGGTTCTATTGCTCCAAAATTGGGAGTGACTGAGCCCTAATTTCCCAAAACGGATTTGATTTGTTTGTATTTGGTTTTGAATTTTTGTTTGTTTTTGTTTTGAAGTTTTGTTTATGTTTGATTTCGATCATTTTTCAGACACATGTTGAGCACCGCTGGGATGGACAAGAATGCAGATTTCTCAGTTGTTTTGATCCTGCGCCTTTCTCCTTCTCAAGGTATTTCTCTACTCGTTTGAAGAAATGTTTGATTTCGTGCAAATCATTAGCTGTATGGGGATGTGGGGTTTCAATTTCCGTTATCAGTTTTGTTGTACTCTGTGCTGAAATTATTTTGTTTTCCGATTCCTTTTGGTTGTACATGCCGTATGGATTGGATTTGTTGGCTCTTGAGGGTGTTGAAATTATTTTGTTTTTCAGTTTCGTCATTTTCTTCCCGATGTCCTTTATCGTCAGTTAAACAGATTATACTTCTCCACTATAAACGTCTGCTAAGGGTGCTGTGGGTCTGGGGTCAATTTTAGTTGCTATTTAAGAGCTTAAAAGTGAGCCTTGATCTTAGGTATTGAAGGAGATGTTTCAGGTATATTGAACTTGTGCTGCTCCGTGGAGTAAATAATCTTGAGATGTTCAGCTGGATTTTGTTGGCCAGGTATTGGTTGCCATTTCTTTTGTATTCATTGCTTTGGTGATAAATTTCACGATAAATAATTGACTCATATTCTGCATTTGGAGCAATAAAGCTATGATTGCTTATTTTTAAACTTGCACATGGATCCAAGCTCTAGAGTATTATGGAACTGCTTTGCAAACTAAGAAACTTGACATTTCAAGTCTGATTGATGTGATTAGGATGGATCTGTAATTGGTTGGTCGATTGCTTTGCATTGAACTTAAACGATGGATATATGTGGGAAGTTTCTACTGCTTGATTATTGTAATCTGATGTGTATTTTTTATTGCAAAACATTAGGAATTATCTATTAATGCTTTGTCTTTCTTTTCTATTTTAACTCTTTCGGTCTTTGTTGTTTAGATTTTATATATGGGATGTGGCAATCTTAAAAATCAGAGGTTAATCTTAGAAGATTCCAATACTTCAATATGTTATAATTTCTGGGGCTGAGGTTTGTTGCCACTAAGAATTTGGGATATTAGCTTACACCAACTCTTTGGTTTTTGGACAGGTAACGGTTATGTGTTTGCCGACTGATTTCTTTTTCTGCAACATACTAGTGATGAAAGCGTAGTGTCTTTTTTCTTCTGAGGAGACTCACGGAGACAGCCAAGGAACCTTCCAGGTTGGTGAATGTCTATTTGTTCGAATAATATTTGCTATTTCAGCTGTTTCTCTTTTCTTTTAATTTCTTCTTCTTTTGGGTGGGTGATGATGTTAAATTACTTTATTATTTGACAGTTAAATGACCAGCAGCATGGTTTTCCTAAGCCACAAGAATAGCTACAATTTCTGAGTTGAATTTGCGTTTGTTTATTTGATTTTATCATATTTATTTATTCTCTGAATTTATGATTGTTTCTTTGATTTTATTATAGTTATAAATTCTTTCGGGACGAATGTTTTGATTATGAGAATATTTTGGTCTTTTGCAGAGGAACTATCAAGAGCATAAAGAAAACAAAGGATGAAAAGAAGCTAAGAAAGCGGATGAAGTAATCGCCAGCAAAGTTTCATATACCTATTTCTCTTTTTTATTCATTAAATTTGTTTATCGTGCTAATTGAACAATAGTTTCCTTGTATTTTGAATAATATCTATTCAATATATTTCATTTCAATTTATTAATCATGAAATGTTTTTGCATTTTCTCTTTAAAAGTTGCAGTTCCTTATTTAAAATACAACTAAAACATAAGTATGTTGATGCACTTTAAAATTAGATAAAAATAATTGTTCAGAAAATCAAATTGGTCAATCATAACGTAATGTTTGTTAAAACATTCATGTTCAAACGAATCATTCTTGTTCGAACAGAAGTATGCTATATGACGAACAAAAGTAGACAAACAGCGACGAAATTTCTTTGTTCGAACTGATTTTATCGTTCGAACAGGTATATTCAGTGACGAATTTGAATTTTCGTTGTTAATGAGCATCAGCGACGGCGCTTTAGCGACCAAATTGTTACGATTTTTTTTGGTCGCTGAAGCGTTTCAACGACGAAAACAGGATTTTTAGTGACGAAAAATTTCGCCACTAAAGATCAAAAATGTTGTAGTATATATATATATATATATATATATATATTTCCTGTATGTTTTGATTTAGTGACATATTGATCATGAACCAATATGTGTTCGAAACAAGAAGAGATATAAAACTAAAGACCAAGGTAAAATCAATTTGCTTCAACAAATCTGGGTCGTATATATATATATATATATGGAGTCCCTAAACAACATCAAAATATCAAAAAGAGGTCTAAACTACCAAAATCATCATATTTAACTCCAAAACTATCAATATTCATGAATTTTCACCCTATTATAAAGTGAAAATACTACCAAATCATAGAAAAAGAGATCAACATACCAAAACCAACGCTGTTGCTTATCAAGTTAGTACAACAGAGGGTGCAATGGTCTGCAATATCCGCGGAGGGTTCCTGCAGTGTATCAGCAGTGAATGTAAACAACGCTCGAAGGAAGCCCAGCTTGGATATTTGAAAACCTGTGGGATTAAGCCCCACACCATGCTCTAAAACAGTCATCCGGACTGAAGTTATCTTGTTCAGCGGAGGATTTGGCGTACGCCTGCACTAAGCTGACTGCCGGCACGACTATAATACACACGGCTATTGTCATCAGCACAACTCTCCTGATCATCACTTTACCCATTAACTTTCTCTTCTCGTTAAATTTGTGATTATCGGATTGTTCAAAGGCAAATGAAAAAAAAAAATCCCGCAAATAAAGAACTTAGCTTCATGTGTTGATTTGTACACGTAGTGATGTATATTTTTATTGGTGGACACATGGAAAACAATTATCTCCTACATGCTGATTCAATTGGTCGTGTTTGCAGGGATCTCTTTTGGCGCGCGTTGCCTTCCAGAATCCGGCTTGTTGCTATATGGTTTACCGTTCGTAGTCACACGGTATGATGCAATAGGCTTAATGTTGTTGGCTTTCTGATATGTTGGCTATTGGAAGTAGGTGAGAATATGGTGAGTTGTTGTGACCTCTAGTCATCCTGCTGCTATAGAAATGAACAAACTTATCCAAAAGAAAAAAAAAAAGAAAAAGAAACTATGATACTAATATTATTTTGGGTTTCAAACTATTAATTTCGTCGCATTGTACCTTTAAATTATTAAAATTTATCAGTTTGCATTATTCAATTATTTTCTACTATTGAAATGAGAGAAAAAAATGAGCTGCACGGCGCATTCAAGATTGTCATATTCCATAAGACGAATATTTATAAACTTTTATTTATAGTTTGCCAAATTGACAATATTTATAAACTTTTAATAGTTTGCCAAATTTCCATGGCTTTGTCTTTGCTTTTGTTCTCTATGAACTCTCTTTTACCTTATGTTACCATATGTACAACAAAAGTTGTGATCTAACTTATTGTTATCGAGTTTTGCAGGTTCAGGTATGCCTGCTTCTCAGGACAAGCTATTGTTTTGATTGCAGCTTACCGTGAAATTTGTTTACAGGTTGTAAGTGGCAGCAGCAGGGGATTTGTTTACACACTACTAGAAAATTGACTTTTAGTGACGAAATTTTCGGTGACGAATTGAATTTCGTCACTAAAAGTTAATTTTTAGTGACAAAATGCTATTTTCGTCACAAGAAAGACTTTTTGGTGACGAAATTACTTTTCGTCACCAAAAGTTTTATTTGTGACGAAATAAAATTGTTGTCACTAAAAGTTAATCTTTTGGTGACGGAAAGTTTCGTCACCAACCGATCGATCGGTAATATATTACCGATCGATCGGTATCGTAACCATCTGCAAATTCGGAAGGACGATCGATCGTCAATATATTACGATCGATCGGTATCGTAATCGTCTGCAAATACGAAAGGACGATCGATCGGTAAGCATAACCATCAATTTTTTTGAATCGCCGTTCAACGAATGGGAAGACGCCACGTGTTAGAAAATAGCGATCGATCGGTTAGTAACTACCGATTGATCGTCACAAACGATTATATGAACCGCTGAAGTTATTTTTACTGGTTATCTCTCTACAAATCTCTCGAATCTCTCCAAGGTAAGAGCCATTCGTGCTGCATTGTCTTCAAAAGCGTAGAATCATCTGTCATTGTCTTTACCGGTCGAACTTATATTATTTTTTAAAATATTAAGCGGTTGTTCATAGCAATTTTAGTTTACGTTTCTATCTATATCACCAAAAAATTGTTTATTTATTGTTGATCGATTAAGATTAGATATATGGGATCAATTTTGGGTGATTTTGGGCTTGTTTTGGGTTTTAACGTCGTGTGTCTTCGTTCCTGCCTCGATTCTATGGGCGATCGATCGGTAATATTAATGATTGATCGGTATCACCGATCGATCGCTTATTTTGGTACGAGCGATCGGTTATGAGCGATCGATCGTCTACCAAATCTGTGCGTTTCAATTCCCAACCTCGTTTATATAGACGATCGATCGTACTATTACCGATCGATCGCTAACCAAGCGATCGATAGAGCTACAATGATCGTCGTTTTTGCTTACCGTCGATCGGTTTGTGGTGATCGATCCCTAGATACTGTACATTTGGTTATGGACGATCGATCGTCTGTGCATTGAAACGCGTCTTTTAACCGATCGATCGGTAAATTAATTGATCGATCGCCATTTACTTCGATCGGTATATTTATACCGATCGTAAATTTAGATGATCTATCACATTTAGTTCCAGCACATTTAATGATCGATCGTAATATTATCGATCGATTGGTATACCAAGTAAATTACGTTATAGATTCTATAACACATTATATTACATACTTTCAGTAAATAATTCAGGAGTTAACCGTCACGCACAACGAGACCGAACGATGTCGTCCCAAAAAAACGCTTGATGCTATACTTGAGAGGCGAATAGTACCGAGGGGCGGCATGAACAAAGAGCGCCTAGCTTCTTGATTTGATAGTTATTGATGAGGAACATCCCACCAGCTTCCGCCAGGGTTTATACCATCTCTCGGGACTATTTTGCGTGAGCAGTGTGGCAAAGATTCCTGTGCCTCGTCTTGGTCGATAGGCACCTATTACTAGATCGATGGTATTCTTATTCTCGGCAGACGTCTTGCCGATTCTAAATGCCCCGACCGAGCCCCTGTTCCCGACAGTACCCCTGACTATACAGATCATCGGCAATTTACCGATGATGGGAAGACCATGCAGTTGGCCTAATCAACAGATGATCAGTAGTTTGGCGGATTTCACCTTATTTGGACGCCGAACGTCGATGGCAAATATTACTGATGCTTGTTCACGAAGCTCAGTGCATGCCTAGGGTCAGCAGACCGATAGATCGGTAATGTTCGATGATTATGGATGACTTGGGAAAAAATTCCCCCTAGCGTTTTCTGATCGTCCTCATTTCCGATCGATCGTTCCCGGATACACGTAGAGGTTAAGATCGCTGAACATTACCGTCTAGGAGCAGGGGGCAGGAGGGGCATTGACTCGACGGTCGCTCGTAAGCAGCGGACCGCTGAGGAGGCATCACCCTTCAACATCAGCGTCAGAGGCATCTATACGGAGCACCTGTAGTGCCTCCTCCATGGTGGCCCAACTATTTGTTGATTCGACACCGTGTCGGCCGATGTGAAGGTATCACAACCTTTTTGAGAGGCAGATGCTATAAAGAGCAGCTGAAGGATCCGACCGCCTCGATGGGGATCACAGTGACAATGCTGCGCAACATCAGTCGTGGTCATATGGCGGACGTCAGCAAACAGCTAGATATAAAAAGATCGATGATTTAAGATGAGGTAGACCAAAGGATTCCGAATTCTATGACGTGGCACTTTGCCGTGATCTGTTCACGTTGATAGTTTTGATGTTGTTTATTATATCTATTTGGGGCATACATTTTGATTAGGTTTTTTTTATCGTTTGGAATTTGTTTTTATTTGATTTGGTTTTTTTATTTACGTATTTGAGATAGTTCGGAATATCTGTGGTATCAGAAAAACTTTGATTCTTACGTTTTTTCTATTTGTATTTCTTCGATCTATATATGTAAAATGACTAATATACCCTTTGGTCGGTAAAAATAACGATAAGTGGTATAAAAAAATTAAAGAATTTAACAAAAATCGTTTTTTATTTTCTGTTTTCCAACTAAATACCCGCGATAGATGCACACCGATCCATCGGTGTTTCCTCATCGGTTTTGCAACTAACGATCGATCGGTTATATACCGATGATCGCTATTAGTTTTTAATTCCCTCATTTTTTTTATAATGTGGTAATATTAGAAACATAGAAATATATATTAAAAAAGTATGTTAGGATGTATTTAGATTACAAAAAAATTCAAGCCTAATTTTAAGAAAGATTTATAATATACATGTTGTAACAAATGCATTTTGTTTGTTTATATGATGAGGTATTAAGATATTTGAAAAAAATAACGCTTATTTAACCATGATTAAATTATGTGATGGTATCGCATTAAATGATAGATTTATAATATGTAATATTTTGTTGGTAAAAAAAAATGTTAATTAATAGACCGATCGATCGCTATATGGCGATCGATCAGACATAGGTTGGTTTTAATATTTTGTACATGATCGTAATTTTGGGTCTCCATACGACGGCGTTTTTATTCTCTAACGATCGATCGGTAATATTACCGATCGATCGGTATAAATCTAGGCTAGATTCTATACCGATCGATCGGTAATATTACCGATCGATCGGTGTTTATCGCGCTTGATATCCCAGGATGGTCTAAAGCCGTGGGTGGAGCAAAAACACACCCACAGCAAGAGAAAACTAGAGACTCGCGGAAGGAGCCATTTTTCTCTTTAATTTTGTCTACATACCGTCATTTTAGTTGTGAGAGTGTTTAGAAGTCCTTAAGGTTAAGCCCAAGCTCAAATTCATTGGTTTTTTAACCGGGTGAGTATTGAAAAATTTGGGCGACATTTGTGAGATTTTAGTGTGAATCTAGTTCGTTTTAGTCTACATTTCGTGCAAAAGGTAATATCCTCAACCTACACTACGATTTTTGATTGATTTCGTCGGTTATTTGGTGTTATTTTTATTTTTCTATTCATGGGTGTTGTGGATTGGATTTGTGTTGATTAGAGCTTCTTAGAGTGTTTTAAATATATATATTAGAATTAGTATTGCATGAGAATGATTTGTGAGTGTTTTGGGCGTGGATTTGAGTGTGTGGGAGGCTGGCAAGCTGTTTTTTCGATCTGGGTTAGTCACGATCGATCACTAGATTCTGGCGATCGATCGTGTGTTAGATGGAGGTTCACCGATCGATCGTCTTTATAATGAAGATCGATCGGTGAACCTCCGATCGATCGTCATTATAACAACGATCGATCGCTGGTTAGGGCAGATTGCAAGTTATTGACCTTTTGATGTTATTTTATTATATTCTCATATTTAATTATTGAAGTGCTTGAGTTTTGGAAATGAAAATGAATCATGAAGTTTGAGAAGCATGGAGGATGAATATTGGAGTGTTTTTGACTTGTTATGTTTGAGTTTATTTTTGGGATAAAATGTGTGTACCCGTAGACCCGTTCAAGGGTTAAGACGCGATAAATTATGCGTTTATCGCGTAATAACCCTTGAATTGTCCACAATATGGACAGTTTGAGATTGTGTATTCGTGGTTGGACGAGTTCGGTACTTGTGTCCTGTCCTGTCTTGGAGGAAATTCGGTATCATCTACCTTTTGTCTCCTGGGTATACTACTAGCATTGGTGTATGACGTCATACAACTATCGTTGATGACGTTTGCCCCAAGAAAGTGGGGATGGATGCGTGTATTTGGGGATTGAGGTGGAGATGCTGCCGATATTTTTTTCATTTATAATGTATGGATGGACACAAGTCTCGAACTGATTTTGTTCAACTCTACAAATGCACAATCTTGAATGGGATAGTCGACCTATCAGCTGGGTGAATTAAAGTCAGAGTTAAATCAATGATTGGGTGTTTATGAATTATCTTCAATTTGTGTATGTTTTTAGATTGGTGGCACATGGATAAAGGTTGGGTTTACGAGAAAAATCGGTTTGGTGAAAAGTATTCGGAGGGGGTCCGTGGGTTTGTCGGTATGGCGGCTCGTTGTGTAGACTCTCGGGGTCAGATCAGATGTCCGTGTCGGAATGTTTTGGTACTTATGCAGGACCACTTCGACCTTGACTACACCCGTCATGAGGACGTGAGGACGGTGGTCGAGACAATGATGACGGCACTCGAACGCACCGCAACCGAATGCATGCGTATTTTAAGAAGTTCCCGAGTAAAGAGGCGGCGTTGCTGAAGCCGCATCCTGATACCACAGAAGAACAGTTATGCGATCTGTTCACCAACGAAGCATTTATGGTACGTGATTACAAAAACTTGTTGCTTAAATATTACATTCTTTTTATATAATTACTTAAAATATCGCAGAAACAAAGCGAACAAAATAAGAAGAATAGATCAAAGTTGACTGTGAACCACGCTGCTGGTTCGCCGCTCGTTCCAGCGCACACGAGCTTGCATGGTAAGTTAACAACTAAATTTAGACTTTATTGATTTGTTTGTCAATAACTTTATGTTATTGTCATGTAGAAAAATCAAGAAAGCGGCAATATCAATCCTGCAGAGCTGTATAAAAAGAATTATACAAACAAAGATGGGATTTGGACCTCGGAAGGAGCGAGAGAAATTTATGTAAGTCGCTTTCATTTCAATCTACTTTATATAATTTATGTATAGTTTATCTACATTAATGTTTCTGGTAATTATTGTCATTTTTTTAGGAACGGATGGATGCCTTCCAGCGTAAGTGTGATTTAGAAGGGAAGACTTATACCGAAATTGAAGTATATTCCGAGATATTGGGCAAGAAGTCGGAATATGTTCGGGGATTAGGACGGGCGGTTAAGCCTCCGCCTTCATCAACTTTGACTACACAGTCTTCTGATCTACAGCACCAGCTAGCAAAGGCAAGGGATGAGATAGAGGCGATGAGAGCTGCTAGAGAAAAAGACTTGCAAGAATTTGCAAAGAAGCAAGCTGAGATGGAGGCCACGCTGAGGGACCACCGTGAGGAGCAGCGGGTGGAGCAGGAGCGCATCCGGTTGGAGCAGGAGGAGCGCCTGAAAAGGGAGCAAGAGCGCATGCGAATAGAGCACGAGGAGCGTATACAACTGGAACAAGAGCGCATGCGAAAGGAGCAAGAGCGCTTACGGGCAGAAATATCGAAGGAACTGGAGAAGAAAATGTCCTCTGTAATGGAGAAGAAAATGAGCGACATGTCAAAGCGACTATTCAGCCAGTTTGGGGGTTCAAAAAGGTAGATGCATGTATATTGTAATAACTTTTTAATTATGTATTATTACGATATTATTTTCGATTTAATTATGGATCACTATATGTTATTATTGATATTTATTAATGTGAGTATTGTATTATTATTATAAAATGTACGTGTTATATAATATTTTCCATTATTATTGTTTAAAAAAAAAAAAAACATTCTCTCACCGCTCTACGATTCATCGTCAGCGATCGAGATCGATTTTGTTGTTCAACCGATCGATCGTCCAATACTACCGATTGATCGGTTCATAAATCAATGTTACATCACTGAATTAAACGACCGATCGTCCATGGCATAACGATCGATCGTTATACTTTAAGTGATCGATCGCTTATATAAAGCGTCCGATCGTCGTTGCTTAAGCGATCGATCGTCTTGCAAGCGATCGATCGTCAATATGTACCGATCGATCGTTAATATTACCGATCGATCGTAAATATATACCGATCGATCGCTTCCCAATCGATCCATCACTTCGTTTTCAATGACCGATCGTGAAAATTACCGATCGATCAGTATATTTAGTGACGAAAAATATCCGTCACTAAAAACTTTTCGTGACGAAATTCGGGTTTCGTCACGAAATACATTTCGTGACGCTCATTCGCTGACGGAGCTCGTGACGAAAATATTTCGTCACTAATTCTTTTAGTGACGAAATATTGACTTTTAGTGACAAAAAAATTTTGTCACTAAAAGTCAATTTTTTTGTAGTGACAGGATCTATCAAGTTACAGTTTGGATGAGGAAGAAAGCACCTGCAACCCAATTCGTCAGCTCTTGGTAATCTTAGGGGAAAATCTTATCCATATTGTTTGACATTGTTCTGGTCACCTTGCAGGTGAGGGATGTCTTTAGCAAAAATGTGTTCTTAATTGGCAATTCTGTGTAACTGTATTCTCAATTTTATCTGACGTTTTGGATCTGTATTTGTATGATTGACAGAATTGGGATCTCAGCATTTGTATAATAAATTGGAAATATTTTTTTTAAACTTTGAGACTTTACACCAATTGAATGTGTATAATTAACATTATACCAAGTATTTTGTCGTTTTCTGCCCTTGAAAAGCAATTAAATTTCTACTATTGGTTTTAGCGACTTTTTAAGATTCTAGATTAAGCTATACAAATGTGAAGCATCTTAGGGAAACGGAGCCAGATTTAAGAATAAAACTAACAAAAATAGATATGTTCTTAATATTTTGTTTTTCTCCATGTGAACGAACATTGATTTACTTATCAAAAAAAGTGACCGCACATTGATTTTCGGAGGACAGTTTTTTTTGACAGATTTCGAATAACATTTAAATTGAGGAGACTTTTCTTTATATCGATCGGAAAAGATGGGCAGACAAGGGTAGATTTATTTATTTTTCTCCACAAATGAGACACAACTTAGTCTTGTGAGGGGAAAGGAGCAAGCGAGCTAGTTTGTGCGACTGTCCTTCCCTTACCAAGTTCATGATGGCACTAGACGAGACGAGTCCAGGTGAAAGCAAGGTCATTCCATGAACTAAGAACACGACCACCATGATCGAGAAGCTGTTAAGCGTAGCCATAGAATTTTAAGCAATGTGATATTGGGATGAAAAGAGATGATGAGCAAATATTGGGATGAAACAAGACGATGAGCAATGGTCCAATATTTATGTTTGTTGGGAAGATGGGCATTTGATGCCATGTAAATGGGTATTAATTTCATTGATGACCAAGATTTTGTGGAGTTTCAATTTGTAAGAAACTCCTCGTTGGTTATTGAAATGGAGTTTCAACATTGTATTTGTTTTTTTTACTGCCGCTCCTTACCTCATACATGGGTCAACAATAACTTGAAGCGAAATGTGATATACACTTAAATTTGGACCTTCCAAGAAATAATGATAAGGAGGAAAACAATGAGACACAACGTACTTTAAGTTTGTTTGTGCTGCGAGTTGAACAATAATAAGTTTGTATGTGTATTTCCTTTAGTGTACATTTATTAGATACACATCGGTTACCGTTATTCAAGTGAAAATGTTAAAACTAACAGTCATAACTTTCAATATTTGGGAGCCTGCTACTTAACTAAAAATGTAGAAACTCACATCATCATTTTCAACATTTGAGAGCTGTTATTTAAGGGTGGCGTTTGCACACTAAAATTTTAACATTTTCTAAAATTTTAACACAATAAAAAATTATAATATAATTTCTCTCTTCCCATCAAATTATTACTTTTCACTATAATAAATATTAAAAATCATCTCTCTCTTCACTTTTTCACCAAATTCAATATCCTAAAATTTTAACCTCCTCAAAATTTTACAAACAAATATACCCTAAGTGCAATATAGAATCTGATAGCCCTGACTCTCAATATTTGAGAGTCCACTACTTAAATGAAATCGTAGAAACTGACAGTCATAACTCTTAACATTTGAGAGTTTGCTACTTAACTGAAAATGAAGAAATCCGAAATCTAACTCTAAACATTTGAGAGGCGTGCAGTAGACCCGATGTGTTCCAGTCTCCATTCAAAACTTCGGTCAGGCGAACGTCCTGAAA
Source organism: Morella rubra (assembly GCA_003952965.2). Classification (NCBI taxonomy): domain Eukaryota; kingdom Viridiplantae; phylum Streptophyta; class Magnoliopsida; order Fagales; family Myricaceae; genus Morella; species Morella rubra. The sequence goes on along the minus strand of CM025853.1, from coordinate 23,732,351 downwards.
GCCTTTGGTGTCTCCTGTTAGTCGGGGCCATTGGGCCTGGTTGGTAATATTGGACTTGGAGTTCTGTTTGTTTGTGTAGGCCTTGAGCCGTGTAGTTTAATAGCCGTCCCCTAAGCCTTGTTCATAAAGGGCCTGTTTTATGTGACCCCAAGTTTTACGCTTAGGTGCTTTTGCTTATACTGGTCTTGTCCGTTGTCCCTTAAGTTCTATTCTTCAGTCATGTAATCCCGAATGCTTTTAGTAGTAATAGCTCAGGTTGTTCGCCATTCAATTTAGGCAGTCATATCATCCATTTGTTCTGAGATTTCAATGCACCATATCTTTCCAGTTAAAGAATGAGAAATCTTTATGTTATTACATGAATCCATTGGAAAATAATCTTGAGTATAAAAAAAATATTTTATTTGCGGTAACAAAACGGACTTTCCTTCTAGCTTAATCACGAATTGGTAATCATCACCTTCAAAGGTTTTCTATTTAGGTTGTATTAAATAATCAAATTGGCTGGAAATTTTGAGCTGTTTTATGTACTTTTCCAACACTTTCGATTGTCAATGGTGGGCCTTCAATTTCAAGACTTTTTGCTTAGAAGTGAGACGGAAACAGACGTTTGAATCTTTCACATTTCACAGTTTAGGCTGTGGTACCTGTCAAATTGTTGGAATTTTGTAGTCACTTTTAAGATGTATCGTGTCCCACGCGTACAGCATGATCAATGACGGATCATTTACGCTGCGGAAGATAAAAAGGAGTAAGGTGATGTTTTGCGTTCCATTTCAATTTTTATTCTAATAAAATAATTTCTTTTTCTCATCAAACCATCTATTTTTTCATTTTTCACTAACTTACTATTCCCCTAATTTTGATTTAGCCTTTGTTTGTTAGCATAAGAAATTGATGAAACTTTTTTGATAACTACTTTTTCACACACTACAATAAAATTTACACAAACTCTAATAAAAATATTTTCAACAAAAGTTTTTTTTTTTTTTTTTTCAAACAGAGTTTTTTTTTTGGCAAAAGTTTTGGTCTTCCAAAAGTTTTATGCGTGTGGTTTGGTTCTTTCTAATGGTAAGAAAACTTAATTTGCAAAAACCTATCGTAAGTGATGGATAGGACATGGTAAGGGTGACGTGTGGCTGATGGCCGACTGGCGGTTAATTTTCATGGACTGAAATTGAAGGGACGTTATTTAAATTTAAAATGTACAAAGTCCGGAAAGTTATTGATTTTTTAAAAAACTTAGGTTTATTTTTAAATCGCCTAAAAATTCAAATGATTTTTAAATTTCCCCCCTTTTTGTTAGGCTTTATAGTTTTACAATTGGTAGTTTATTGAATGAGCAAATTCCTTTCCATGCTGTAAGCGCATTCCTAGCAGCTTATTCAAATTTAGCTCTTTATTTTAATCAAAAAGTACACTTCTCTATTTTAACTATCAACTTTTTTAAAAACACTCCCAGCAGCTTCTCTATTTTAACCATCTATTTTTACTATTTTATTTAAATATTATTTTTCAAAGATTTCTTTATTCTTTCTCTAACATTTATATTTTTGAATATTCGTTTTATTGTAACGGTTATATTTTTGAATATTTGTCTTATTCTAAAAAGGTTGGATTTTTAAAATTTTATCTTTTTCCTAGCGCTCGGCGGAAGAAAAAAAAAGAAAAAGAAAAAATAAAAAAAGATAATAATATTTTAAAATAGAAAAGTAAAAGTGGTTATCTAAAAATAGAGAACCACCGTTCAATGTTAAAATTTTTTTAAAAAAATTTTTAGAATGAATAAGCTGTTAAATGATGTTTTTTGGCTTTTTGGTTAAATTGATTCTCTATTCTAACCAAAATATTAAATAGAGAACCTGCTAGAAATGCTCCAAAAAATTTAGTTTTCGGAAAACTTTTGTCGATGTTGTTTATTATAATTAGACAGAATTAAATCAAATTTATTACTACATTGTTATAAGTTAGGAATTTTGTTGGCTTTATTTTCTAAAAACTGGACAAAAAAAAAATCTTTTTCCTAGAATTTGTGTTGTTATAATGGGCTAGATTTATTTTTTTTAACCACGCCTTTTATTTCACCCTTCCTTATATTTATTCTCTCGCTAATTAACTTTCAATTCTAAGTAAAACAGAAAGTGCACAAATGAATGGTAACAGATCACCTAAACCGGAATATATTGAGTTTTTTTAAAGTAGAATATATATTGTGAATATATTCTAATACTTTTAGCTTGAAAATCATGAGATGGAATTCTACATGAATTAAGTAGAATATATATTGTGAATATTCTCAAAGGATAATGTCAATTACCTGTTTACTCTTCTATATATACAAAGAAGGTTGATCCTCTAACACATTATCTTTGAATCTTTTCACATTCTACTCCTCAGCCATGTCTAAAAAATAATGTAATTTTAAGATTTTATAGCAATGGTAGCTTCAACTTTATATTAGTATATCTAATCTTGCTATATGGTGATATATATCTTCAGCTGTTTTCTCGAATTTCTGTAAATTTTGGAGCAAAAACTGTGTTATTTGTCTGATTGGAGTGTATTTTGGCAACAATTTCACACGGTATATATAATTGTAGGGATAAAAAAAACGTACTTAATTTGTCCTCTTGTAATACACAGGATGCATATTGTTTAAACGGAAGTCAGTCAAAATCTCGAATTTATCCGTCAACTATGATTGCTAGATGGAAATTAATGCTTATTGTAAAAATATATAAGAGAAAATATTACACTAGAGAGAGACTGATCGAAAGGAAGTAAGAAAAGACATAAAGTTACGAGAGACCTATTTCTATATTAAGATTTATGAAAGTTTGAACCTGTGCATATAAAAGAGGGCCTATTCTTA
>CM025853.1:23276777-23720743 GCA_003952965.2 Morella rubra | reverse complement strand
CATGTGAGTGAGCACGAGGAGCGCATACAACTGGAACAAGAGCGCTGCGAAAGGAGCAAGAGTGCTTTAAGGGCAGAAATATCGAAGGAACTGGAGAAGAAAATGTCCTCTGTAATGGAGAAGAAAATGAGTGACATGTCAAAGCAACTATTCAGCCAGTTTGGGGGTTCAAAAGGTAGATGCATGTATATTGTAATAACTTTTTAATTATGTATTTTACGATATTATTTTCGATTTAATTATGGATCACTATATGTTATTATTGATATTTATTAATGTGAGTATTGTATTATTATTATAAAATGTACGTGTTATATAATATTTTCATTATTATTGTTTTTTTTTTTTAAAAAAAACCATTCTCTCACCACTGATCGATCGGCATATTCAGCGATCGATCGGTTGTTGTTCAACCAATCGATCATCAATACTATCGATCGATCAGTTCATAAATCAAGGTTACATCCTGAATTAAACGACCGATCCCATGGCATAACGATCGATCGTGATACTTTAGTGATCGATCGCTTATATAAAGCGTCCGATCGTCGTTGCTGAAGCGATCGATCGTCTATTTCTTACCTGCGATCGTTTAAATGTGTCGATTAATCACCAGAACGTAACCGATTGATCGTCAATACGTACCGATCGATCGGCTTTCCAATCGATCCATCACTTCGTTTTCAACGACCGATCGTGAAAAGTACCGATCGATCAGTATATTTAGTGACGAAAAATGTCCGTCACTAAAAACTTTTCGTGATGAAATTCGGGTTTCGTCACAAAATACATTTTTGACACTCATTCGCTGACGGAGCTCGTGACGAAAATATTTTGTCACTAATACTTTTAGTGACGAAATATTGACTTTTAGTGACAAAAAATTTTGTCACTAAAAGTCAATTTTTTTGTAGTGACTGCTCTCTTTCAGCCTCATCACTAGAGTTTATTTTCTTGAGCCTATCATGAATTTAGAAGTAATATTGTTGCTCCACAAATACAAAAAGCAACGAAAGCAAAGCATTTCACTCTCTTCTAGACACAAATTAGTATGGAAACCCAGAATATTTGTTTTGTTTTTTTGTTTTTTGTTGTTTTCATTCTCAAACGTATTTGGTTCAAGACAAATAAATTGACGGTTTCGGTTGTTTCTCCGTTTGGTTTGTTGGATTGAAATTTTTATGGGTACGTTTTTCTCTTTATAATTTAACGTTCCTTTCACGATTGAAAGTGTAGAGGTGGCAATTGTTGCAAGAGATAGTTTACTGCAGCTACTAAAACATATACTCGAGGTGGCAATTCGTAGAAATTTTTTTTGTTAAAAGTTCTGAATTTAACTCTAACTCTATATATGACGCCTCTTGCTTGCAAAACTATGTGGTTCACTGCTTCTTGTGGTTCATATGTTTGGTCTCTACGACGTATTGAGAAAAATAGTTTTAAACACAAATAAATATAATTAATGCTTGTCCAAAAGAATTTGCTTTTTTCTTGTGCTTTTGGTAAAGTGGTTTCCTACAAGAACGACTCTTTAGAGAAGTGAAATTTTGCAGGAAGGATTTTGGTCTGCATATTTGGAAAATAAGATGCTTGATAAGCAAGAAAGAAATTAATGTGCATTTCACATCCATGGAGAACCATGTGTAATCAAAATTTTCTTAGTTTTGCTTATTCCAGTTCGCGTACTACCTTGCAGGTGGCTCAAGAGATTGAAGCAGAAACAAAATGCTGTTGCTAACACAACATATATACACAAAGACATATATATTCGCACAAAAACCATCTGAAGAGTTTTTGGTGAAGGGATGAACATATTGAACCATGACAAATTGCTTCTTCTGATTTTCAAACAGCAAATGGCAGTAAGTCAAGCTGGGGCTGGCATGAAGAGGTTGAAGGGTCTTCTGTGGTTATCAGTTAATGTCCAAGCATAATGATATACATTGTCAGCACAACAGTTTTGACTATCAGAGGCAAAATTTTTCGTTGTTGAAAATAGCCATTTCGTCGCTAAAAGTTATCAGCGGCAAAATATTTTCGTCACTGATTCGTCGTCGACACGCTGTACTAAAAGTTATTAGTGACGAAATTCAGTGGCCGACGCAAAAAATCATCTTCCGCGGCGCAAATCAATTCGTCGCTGAAAATGTGACTTTCAGCGATGAAATAATTTCGCCATTGATGGGTGATATTTTCATCGCTAATAGTTAATTGTCATCCACAAAAGTTGCACTTTCAGTGACGACAGTGTCATTGTGGATACTTGTTCGAACGAACATTTTGTGACGAATATTTTTGTCGCAATTGCCCGTGTTACATTCAATGACGATCTTGTAATTTGTCACAAATACCGTTCGAACAGTACAATTCGGTTGAATGAAAATTGGAAAACATATTGGCAACGAAAGAATTTCGTAACTAATAATTCTTTTGGTTCGAACAGGGCGTTCAATTCAAATGAGACGTCTGTTCGAACAGTTGTTTACTGTTCGAACATGATTTTGTGCCTTTCGTTTTCTAAATTAGCAATGAAAGAATTTCATCGTGGAAATTAAGTTCAGTTCAAGCGGGTATGTTTGGTTCGAATGAGTTACCTGTTCGATTTGTTGTTCGAATGTGTTGTCTTTTACAAAAACTCCAAATGAAACCTGAAAATGTTCTCAAATTACAAATACCAAAACAAATATTCCGTAAATCTCTTAACCAACACAAACTCCTAATATCTAAACCTGAAAACATTCTCAAATTACAAATATATTAGTACAGAAATGTAAGATGAAGTTAAAAAAATATCAAAGTTCTAGAAGTCATAATATTGCAAAAACAAGTGTATCTAGTTCACATAAGTTCAAATCATAGAAAATATTCCAACATTCAATCCAAAACTATGAACAATACCAAAACCCTCAATGAAAACCTTATAATTTGCCAATTAAGTCCTATATACGAATCTCGTTGCGCAAATTGTGCCTTAAGTAGTTGAAGTTGCTCTTTAATTTGCCTCTACGCCTCCTGTATTTATGCTTGTTGGATTTTAGGTTATCATAGTTGCTCTGCCTTGACCTCAGCTCTTCTATTATAGCTTTAGCTGCCTCTAACTCATGAACAAGCTCGGGATCCCTTTGTATGGACACAGTAGAGGATGAGGCAGCAATAGGCTTCATAGAGAGACCCAAACCTCTCATATAGCCAGATTTTGTCCCAAGGACTTGAGTAAAAATGTCAACATCTTTTGGTGCTCCTGACTTTGTAGTTGATTGGGATTGGATATCCACCATCTTCTCTTACAATCATAAAACTAAATTATGGATTCTATTAACATAATAGACTAATCTTTCAAAATAATATGAAAAATTTACTTACATAATTTTCTCTAGCAACATCAGACACCCACCCTTCGCTATTTTTTTTTTTATGATGCGTCTTACTATATAAATTTGTAGTTGTTGGTGTTCCAATCGGGGTCTTGCTGCACAATTCATAGGTCAAAAGAAAAAAAATTTAGCTAATCCTTGCCAACTTCTTTCTATGCCAAACAAATGGGTAGTGTGATTGGTGTGCTCCTGCAAATGCAATATTTAGGTGCTTTTTCTAAATGTCAACCTTTTGCTCCTGACTCTGTAGTTGATTGGGATTGGATCTCCACCATCTTCTCCTACAATCATAAAACTAAGTTATGGATCCTATAACATAATAGACTAATCTTTCAAAATAATATGAAAAAATTTACTTACATAATTTTCTCTAGCAACATCAGACACCCACCCTTCACCATTTTTTTTATGATGCGTCTTACTATATAAATCTGCAGCTGTTGGTGTTCCAATCTCGGGTCTTGCTGCACAAATCATAGGTCAAAAGAAAGGAAATTTAGTTCATCTATGTAATTAAAATGTTAAATAATTATGTAATATACTTACCAATTTCTTTCTATGCCAAACAAATGGTCTTGAACCACCAGTGTGATGTACTTCAATTTCACTCTATTTGTAGTGTTAATTCGACTACGCTCCTACAAATGCAATAACATCTTATCATTAAGAAAATGTCGTGCTTTTCATGAAACAATTACCTGATAAGAAGGTTGGGAGAATAGTTCACAGCAGCAATCCAATTTTCTACAGACGTATCTGCTGGTCGATGTTCCAATGCTTCATCCTTACTCCCGAACTTCTTAAAATGTTTGTGTAGTTTTGCCTTGTGATTTTTGAAAGCCGCATTCATTATAGAATTCACAGTTTCTCTATCTTCCTGTCGATCATAATTGAGCTCGAAGTCATCCTAAAAAAGAACACAAAAACAAATTAGTAACATATGTGAAGGCGATGTAATTAAACAATTAGATACATACCAAAACACGCTCCTTGATATATTCTTTTATAGAATTTGAAACCTTTGCCCAAGTCGGCGTACCAAATGGAGCATGCATTCGAAAAAGTGTTCCAATCAATGTTGCAAGACGACTAGATTCATCACCATCTGTGCCTCGGTGCCCATTGGGGATACTAACTGGCATCTTACCGTTTCCCGCACTTTGGCAAAAATCACTCCTCTTGACTTCCCACGCCCTCGTTTAGCAGGTGTAGTTGCTACAAATATAATACAAGTGAGTTAGAAGATTAAACCTAAAAATGAATGCATAGTCAATATAAAAAGTAGTATAATGTTTAGAGAACTTATAGGCCACACTACTCTGTGCGAGACCAGGACTGCTTAAAGGTGTTTCAGACACCGACGTGACGTGTACTAGACTGGCTTATAGCTGTCACAGGCTGTCTGTATATCGCTGCATTGGTTTCACTTGACACCCTTAGACATGACGTGTACTGGGGTAGACTGCATAGATTGGGAAGTCTCCACATGGTTTGATGAAACCTAAGAGCGGATCATCGTTTTCCACCTATTGCCATGATGCGAACGTAACAAATTAAAATACAATCAAACGTATCATCGGTAACGTGCCATCATTAGTAGAAATCGAAAAACTTTCTTCCTCATCGGTGGTGACTTCTTCCTCCTCACTTTCATCATCTATAAAGTCATCTTCTTCAACCATTTCCTCTACTTTGGTTGAAGCATCTATAGTTTTGGGCTCAACATCATTTATATGCAATGAGATCAAATCGTAATCTCCGAAATCTACAAAGAGCTTAAAGGATTCAGTTTTTTAATATGCTTCATTCAGTATTGCCTCTTCGATGTCCTTGTCACCATTGTTTACCACTTCAGGAATATTTATGATATTCCTATGACCGAGTTTTTGAACCACCTACCAGTGACCACCAAAGTCAGTGTCAGGTAAATAAAACACTTGATTAGCTTGACTACAAAGTATGAATGGATCATTTTGATACCATTTGTGAGATGTGTTCACACTAGTAAAATGTTTATCTATGTGTATACCTACATTCTGTTTTTCCACATCCCACCAATCACACTTGAATAAGTACACGACATTTCCTCATAAATATTGAAATGCAAAGATATCCAATACCACACTGAAAAAATCAATATCTTTCCCATCGTGATCTCCCAAAACAACCATTCCACTATTTTGAGTTTTACAGCATTGTTCTTGGTCGGTCAGTAGTGTGATACTAACCCCTTCAACGATACATCCAGAGTATTATTTAGCACGTTTGTCAGGATCACATGCTAATGCATATAAATCATCATGCACATTCGAGGGATTTTCATCACGCAAGTTGTTAATCTATAAACATTAAAACAAAACATATTAATAGTATATAATAAACAAATCATTTGCTAATATCAATATAAACGGAATAAATTTATTCTTAGTTAAGAATTTATACACGTTTCTTGAACCACTCTGGAAACCCTTCCTCGTGCTGACTCTCTACATTGGTTGAATTTTGTTTTAGAATGTCAATATGCTCACTATAGTTATACCATTCATTAATAAAAATGTATGCAAAGAAATTAAAATGAAAAAAATTCAATATGAAATATAATTGAGAACTTTAGGTATGCATCAATCTCAGAACAATTATTCAACACATACCATCTAGCTTTTCTGAACTATGCTTCAAACAAATCATACCCTGCTTCAACTTCTAATGGCTTGACATTTTCTGAAAAAATACTGAAGTTATCATGTGTTAGATGCTCATTTCCTCCAACAATATTTATGTCCCCTCTGTTAAAACGTGTCTCAACACCACCAAGATACATAGAACAGAACGTTAGACACTTGTAATCCACATATGCCTTAGCGATTAACCCCTCCGCGCATGCTTTATTACGTGCAAACCGTTTACGTTTCGCCAAAAACCACTCCATCGGATACATCCACTGACATTGTACTGGGCCAGCAAGGATTATTTTACGAGGAAGGTGAATAGCTAAATGAACCATCACATCAAAGAATGAAAGTGGAAATATTCTCTCAAACTTACATAGGATCCTTCTAATATTTTCGTCCAAACGTCTCAAGACATCTATATTTAATGTACGTGAACACAAATCCCCAAAAAATAGACTCAGCTCCGTTATTGCAACCCGAATATCTTTGCTCAAATAATCACGAATCGCAATTGGAAGCAGATGCTATAGAAATACGTGACAATCGTGGCTTTTCATTCCGGTGATTTTACCTTCCTTTTCTTTTACACAACGAGAGATATTAGAATCATACCCATCTAGAAACTTTACATTCTCACCCAATTACAAAATTCAACCCTCTCTTTCTTTTTTAAAGTATAACATGCATGCAGCATAACATAGGATTGACCACGAAATTCTAGATGTAAATCCCTCTTCACCTTCATCTTAGCTAAATCTTTTCAATAGTTCACTATATCTTTCGTCTTACCCTCGATATTCAACAATGTCTCGATAATATTCTCACATATATTTTTCTCAATATGCATAACATCCAAATTGTGTACTTTCAAAGTTGACCATATGGTAACTTAAAAAAGATACTCTTTGTCTAATTCAGTTTTCTTTTCTTCAAAGCTTTACTAACTTACCCTCGTCAGCATTAATATATCCAACAATTGTGGTAGCCCAGTTCAAAGTGATCCCGACCATGTGCACATACTGGTCACGTTACTCTAAATTACGTCACTCACTGTCATTTGAAAATAACTGTTGATTGTACAAGCATTATTTTTCCCAATAAGCATCACGCACCTTATCCCATACTCTGGCCATGTCGCATGCGATTCTCTCCGTTTGTTCGGTAACCTCGGTATATGTTGGCCGATAATTTCTCACGCCAGCTGATAAATATGTGATTGGTTACTTTCAAAGTTGACCCCTAAGGTTTACTCGCAACTGCGACTTGATGCCCATACTCTTCTGATAATTGTGATCCATTGGTAAATAACCCTATGTACATGCACGCCAAACATGCCAATTTTTCCTTCGTACTCCACCCAGATAAATTACGAAAAAATCATTAATAGTCCACATCACTGTGCATGCATTTGAAAATAACAAGATGTTGACGCATCAAATGTACAAACACTTTCAACCCATAATATTTTCAACTCTTCCACCAAAGGTTGTAAGTAAACATCAATATTGTTTCCTAGAGATCTTGGTCCGGGAATAAGTAACGTCATCATAAAGAATGGATCCTTCATGCACTTTCAAGGTGGCAAATTGTATGGCATAAGCACCATTGGCCACATGCTATAACTTGTACTCATGTTGCCAAATGAATTAAATCCATTGGCAGCTAACCCAAGATAAACATTGCGAGCTTTCCGTCCAAACCATTCTTGTTCCTTGTCAAACTCTTTCCACGCCAACGAGTCTGCCGAATGCCTCAAATTATCTTCATCTAGGATCCGTTTTTCTCTATGCCATCTCATGTCCTCAACCGTCTTCTTTGAAATAAACAGCTTCTGCAATCTTGGTATTAATGGGAAATGACGTAGAACTTTCTTAGGAACTTTCTTCCATTTTGTTGCATATTGACCCATCTAGATTCACCACATACAGGGCACACTTCTAACATCTATGTTTCCTTCCGAAACAAAATACAATTATTGACGCATACATGTATGGGTATATAATCAAGACCCAGACTCTGATTTAATGTTCTTGCCTCCCTTTATGAGGAAGAGCTTCTTTAATCAAATCAACACCATATTAAATGCTGCAATACTCATATTCTATAGGGTCGTATGTGCATCAATCGTACCTTAAATGCTAACTTTGAAAAATGCTCACAACCTGGATAAAGAGGACGCCTTGCATCTTCCAATAGGCGATCAAAAGTATTTTGCTCCATATTCCCCTCTAGTTGGTTCATAATTATTATGTCCATCTCCAGATGTTGTACCCGTAAACATCTCCGCACTGATATCCTCCAACATTTCATCTATTTATTCGATCAGTTCGTCAGCATCATTCACTTCATCGTCATTGCTATCATCTACAGTAGCATCAACATGACTAAACTCACCATATGGTTCACCATGCAATACCCATTTAGTATACTTTTATTAATCCCATGCACAATCAAATGATTCTCAACTTTCCCCACTTCCTGAAAGTATATATTCATACACCACCGACAAGGGCACCTAATCTCATTCTTGCTATCCGCACATCCATGTGCCATGACCATGACCTGTTTTACCCCTTCTAAATGCCTCTTCCTGAATCGATTCGTTTCATTCATTTAACTTTTATCTATCTTTCTTACTCTTAAAAAACACAACAAACAACAAAGCTTACCAAGACATGCAATATGACTTTCATCTACTTGTTAAAAGGTAGTTGGTCCTATCTCATTCAAGATTATACACTCTGTATTACATTGCAAATGACTGATGTTATCCTTCGCCTCGGTAGAAATTTCGGTAGCATCTCCTTATAGTTCTCCAAGCATATGCGTTGTATTAAGTCGTTGTGGATTGTCAACTATGTTCGACAATTCACAATGACTTAGTATCGATATACCCAGAGAACAAAAGAAAGATACTACTGAAATCTCTACATCACGAGATGAAAGATAACATCAGTCAATTGCATGCAATACAGAGCATATAATCTCAAACTGTCCAAATTTGACAATTCAAGAATTAATGTATGACATTCTTAGTGCATGTCATACAATAATTCTCAAACAGGTCTAAGGCTAATATGATACATGCAAACCATACATCAAGTTATGCAAAATCATTAAACATAATAATTAAACAAACATCAAGTACTCTAATCCCTTCAAGGACTTAAACAACCAAGAATAAAGTAAACACTTAAAAGGGTTTCGAATACAACAATCAAAATATGTTAAGACAAAGTAGTTCATTTTTCACAATCAAATATATAGTTAGATGTTTCACAATTATTAATTAAAGAACATATATAAGCATTTTACATTGACCACGCTTATGCCCGTACTAACCAATTCATTAATAATTACGTTTTTTTTAAAGAAAAGAAGAAGAAATAAAGAGCTATAATTATGACATGCATAGTATTATTTATATATATATATACTTCTCATTAGTAATTGCTATGCTAAACTGTTCTAATTTCCTCACAGTTTATATTGGAATTAAACACAAAATGTTCTAAAAGTATTGTTTCTTCTGATAAAAAATATATATAGCTTCTAAAATTAAGCAAAAAAAAAAAAAAACCACCATCCAAAAACAACGTACTCAGAGGGAAAAAAAATTATCTATTTTTTTCAATTTTTTTTTGTATAAATCAGTATAAGTCAGTACAAATCATAGAAATAACTACCATCACATAAATAACTAGTACATCAAACTCACAACAAACTAATACTTACAATAATAACTGCCATCACAGAAAAAATACTCATAGCAAAATTGCAAAAATACTCACAGCAATCACTTCACTTCAATAACTTCTTACAGCAACCAAATCCCATTCTCATGACAACCAAATCTCATTCTCAATGGTAGATTCATAAGAAAATCAAAAGTTTACCTTGTAAGTTCTTTCCCCTTTATCTGCCCGGACTCACAGCAACTAAGAACTTACAGCCGACTACAAATCGGAATGGGTAGAGGCGTTCAAAGTTTGGATTTTTAAATCAATGAGAAGAAAATGTCAAATAACTTAAGTAGTAACATAAATAACATACCAAGCTGCAAACCAAAAAGTTGCTCTTCGATGGAAAAGAAAGACCCAACCTAGAGATTGCAAATGACGGAGAGCATATTGACAATCTCCTTCGAACAAATTTTAATATCCGTTCGAACATAAATGCATTTAAGTTAAACGGTGTGTTTAAGCAATTAAGTTAAATGGTACGTAACAATCTCGTTCGAATGTTCCACATACGTTCAAACATAAATACAATTAAGTTAAACGGTGAGTAACAAACTCGTTCGAAGAGCACACATACGTTCAAACAAACATGTAATTAAGTTAAACAGTGCGTAAGACACACGTTTGAACAAGCGTGTACTATTCGAACGAATGTTACGTATTAAATATTCATAAATTTATGTCAACTTATAATTTTGTTTTCATTAATGGTCGATATCTATTTGAATGGGGTTTTTCTCTTCAATAACAGGCATTACATGACATCATATGTAATGGCAGAAGCCTCTTGAATAGACACGTGGAAGTATTCGTGCGAATGAATACTTTCATTCGAACATTATATTCCAAATCCAAATACTTTCAATGTATAGTGGATTTGAATACTAATTTAAATTTTTGGGATGATAAAATCATATTTAATTTACTTATATTAAACTAAGTTCATGTATCAATCTAAAAGTTATTTTTTCGTTAAAAAAATGTAGTGGATTTAAATATGAAAAATTAGAAAATATAATTTCGAATACTTATACCCGGCATTGTTCCTTAGTCATATGATTATATGTCTCTTTATTATGATCAAAATCATGCTGATTTTTAGTAGGATGAACCTAAAGAAGTACTTTCAATATATGAATTGTTACCTATATCCTCCTTATGTACAATATATATACTATATTATGTGGATAGATTAGGAGTATTAAACTATGTTCATCTTTAATTTAATTTATCAATCAACAAAGTTTATACATTTACTATATATAGACCAATATATATATAATATTTTTCTTTTGATATTTTTTCATAGACTAATGTAGTGGATTTAAATATTGCAATTATAGATGTAATGTAGAATATCTTTACAATTTAATTGATCATAAAAAGAAGAAAAAAATTTTGATATAAAAGTTGCAACACTAGTGGGTGATCATAATAATATAAAAAGCATGTCATACATAATATCCCAAAATGTGCGATACAGAAAGACTAAAAAGTCTCAACGCATAGTCATAATAAAAACATACAGTAAAAGACACAACATACTTAAAACACTGACTGATGAAGTGTCACACAAAATACTAATATAGTAGATGATCAAGTGTCTCGCTCCTTCCTTTATTCACGGATCTCCGTATCAATCTTTTCAAATTGCTCATCCATCCACATCGTAAAATATTCCAATAGCATGTCTATCCATGGAGGATGCTCGACCTATCTCGAGGAGCTTTGACCAACCTCATAAGTGGATGATCTACCTCGTCGTGTGGGATGGCTATGAGGAGGTGGTCCGCTGTCCATGGCGTCCTCATCTGCATCGACATCCCCATTAACATGTGCTCCATCCTGAGGAAGATGAGCTACACTGTGACTGAAAGTACTACGACATAATGGCCCAATTGGAGATCGTATCTTCTCATCAGGCAAAATAGGAATACCAGCAGCTAGCAGCATGCGCGAGATCAGTAAGCCTTGTGGAAGACCATATCGCTCGGATGTAGGTTGTGCATCTCGAAGTATCTACTGAACAATAAGAGCTGGGAGATCAATTGGAGTCCGACATGCAACCATAACGAGAAGAATCCATGTCTCAACTTAATGCCCCAAACGATAATAAGATGAAGCATTCGGAAGAATGCTGTCAAATCTCGATGGTATATCAATGTAGATGGCACAGTCATATCTGCACCCGTCACTTCCTTCCACACTTCTTCCGTGTCATGTCAAACAGAGGGCCAATGGTCGGGTATGCCGGCACCTAGGGTCTCAGTAATCCAATAAACTGAGCAATTATATTAGTGGATAGTGTGAAAAAGACTCCTCTCACTTGGATAGTAGCTCCTCGATATTAGCATCAATAGTGAGAACTTGTGCATAGAAGTCACGCACAAGATCGATGTATACATCACCAGTAGATTTGAGAAACTGAGCCCATCCCCTCTGTTCAAAGTTAGACTGTATGCTATGACCTTCATACTCCAATCGTTGAAATCCCTCAAGTGAACAACTCACTCAATAACAACCGGTCTCTTGTAAATCAACGCTTGATGCTGAGCTACAGACAATGACTGTTGAGCCGCTTGTGAAGATGATGAAGCACGTCTTCTTGGTGCCATTTTGAAAGCTGTAAAAGAATTCAAGCTAAAATGAATTCTTATATATTCAAAATAAAATGATTATTTAAACAAAATCATAAGGATACCTTCTATCTTACAATATGTAATTAAAATAGGAGAACAAAAAAGAAAAGGATCCCTAGTCCTAATCTACTCTAGTGTCTACATGTCAAGATTGCCAAATGTTGATATCAAAATATTTTAAAGCATTAAATAGCATAATTCTATAATTAGCCAAAAAAAAAAAAAGAATTGCTTGGAGATGAACATGAATGACCGACCATAACAAAGACGTAGCTGAAAGTCATTGACCATAATTCATATGAATTAAGGACAATTATGTCAAAAGAGATGTGAAAGACATTAATCTTGGAGAACAATTCATAAAATAAATATGAAACAGCGTAAACTATTTGTACTTATATCTTCAACAATTTGTACTTATAATCCACTCCACACATAATATATTGTAAGCATTAAACTACCGTAAACTAATTAAAATTATTATAACTATGAAATATGAAACTACCGTAAACTAAATATCAAACGTAGACGAAAATGTTAAGGAAAACTAGCGAGAAAAACCATGAAAGGGTCTGGAGATGATCCATGTACCTGAGCCCAAACTACATATCAAAAGGAATGGCAAAAATGATGGTAACCGAAGCTTTAAAGCGAGACTGAGCAATCTGGTGGAGAAAATGGAGAGCCTCTAATTTGGTGGATGAAATGGAGCGTGAACGTTTGATTTGAACAAACCACCTTTTAAAACCAGAGCATATCGCAAGGTTGACGACGATTGGTATTCGTTCGAATGGTACACCATCGTTCAAACGATATTTGGATAGATGCCACAAATCAGCGGGCCTATAATTAACATGTGGCAAAATCCAACGAAACCTGTTTGAAAGACAAGAAGTGGTTTGAATAGGATCAGGAGTCGCAGGCAAAAAGATACGTTGCCTGCGATGCTTCACTCACCAACGAACCAGAACAAAACACCTATCATATCTCATTCGAACACGTTCAGGCAACAGACAATGAAGAGATGTTGCCTAGGGTGCCTCACTCACCAACAAACCAGAAAGGAACACCTGTCACATCCTGTTCGAACAACACTTTAGGTTTGAACGGCAACAGACCAATATTCTGCCACGACGACAGGTCGTCATCAATGTTTCAATTCAGCGACGATTAAAACATGTCATTGCGAAAATATCTTGATCGAACGAGAGTTTTTGATCCAATGATAGTTTTAATTTTGCGATGAAAATGTTTCGTCACTAAAAAATTCTAACCTACAATGACTAAATAATTTGCAATGGAATTAGTTAAGGCGTCGCTGAACCCCGTTCGAATGGATATATTCGTTCGAATAGTTTTGGTGCACTATTTTATTAATTTAATAGCTTTTTCTTCCCGTTCGAACAAGTAATATGTGTTTGAACAAATATTTTGGCGAAATTTTGTTTTTTTGTCGCTAAAGATATTTCATTTACGTTATCAACGACGAAACATAAATGTCGTCGCGGAAATGTGACTTTCAGAAACAAAATTGGTTTCGCTACTGAAAATTTCACCTTTGAAAGTCAAATTTGTTGTAGTGTGTAGAGTGAAACATTGTTTTTAACCATGTGCAGTCTTGACATTTATAGATGAAAGGTTTAAGATTTTTTTCCCCATGTTGCAATATATGCTCGTGCCAAACTTTTAGATATATCTTAGTCAAAAGGCTGACTAGGTCATTGCTTCAGACTTAAAACATAGGCAATCAAACAATCTGAAGTGACCAATATAGAACTAATTTAAACAATGGCTACACATTTATCTGATAAGAAAAAAATGATAATAAGGGTACATCATTTCTCTGTTTCCTAGTGCATAGGGCTTCACATTGATATTTTGGATGTCTTCAATTGAAAAATGCTTGAGCCAGCTCCAGTAGACAAAAATTCAAAGTCAATGACCTTTTTGATTAATATAACCTTCCAAAAGAAAAGTATAGCTATATTAGACAAGCTTCCTATGAAACTATGCCATAGTTTTAAGCCATATAAACAAAAGAAGCTTTAATCATTTTTGTAACCATTTACAATTGTTCTAGGTGATATAGGAGTTGTAATTACCTTTACAAAGGAAAAGAACTAACCTTTACATAGTTACTGGAGCATTCTTCACCTTGTTTTTGTTTGTTTTGTATCTCTGAAATTACCTCTACAGACTAGCCTAATGACATACCTAGCATCGGATCATCTCCTACGTTAGGCTATATATGTCATTTAGTAGGTACAGTGCCAGACAAGAGACTCCAATCTATGCAAGAAGAAAAGGACTGTCCTTCCAAGTCGCAAGGTTTCTCAAACAATATATACTTTGAAGAACTAAGAACTAGGAAATACTGCATACCTAGAAACCATATGTTACAAAATGTAAGACCAGATTGATCAAAGAGAGGAAAAAAATAAGAAGGGAAGAGGCTATTGGAGCTGAATATTCAATGACGCCTGCAAGCCTAAAGCTACTAAATGTTTTCTGATGAAAACATGTACTTTTTCATGAACAACCATCTCCAATCTCATCAACAAATGCTTCTAGATTGTTATACGACGAACCACCTTCTTTGGCAACCTCCCTAGCCAATTCCTTCCATTTCTTAGCATTCCTTCTCATTTCATCCCCTCTCTCTCCACTTCCAATAACCAATTCTAAGCACCTCTTGATCTCATGGCCGTCAACAATTCAATCCTTATTTGCAGTCACCCTCACACCTGTCCGCCACGCGTCCTGGATTAGCTTTGCATTTGTCTGTTGATCTAACCACTGGGGGAACGCCACCACTGGCACCCCAGACACCAAACTCTCCATAGTTGAATTCCACCCACAATGTGAGACAAAGCATCCTCCTGAAGGGTGGGACAGAACCTCCACTTGAGAGCACCATGGCACTATGATCCCCTTGAGTTCCAACTCCTCTCTACAACTCAATCTATGTTCTTCCTTCTCTTATTCTCCAGTTCCGTTTGCTCTTATAACCCACAAGAAGGGGCGGCCAATATTCAACAATCCGCAGGAGATTTCATCCAATTGCTGCTTGGATAACACCGATATGCTTCCGAATGAGATGTAAATAACTGATGATTCGGGCTTAGGGTTCAGACATTCGAGCCTTTGTAAGTTTAGCAGAAATAAAATAACGAAGAAGACTGTGGAAACTTCTGTATATTCAATTGATAATGAAACAGTGTAGCTGTACAGTATATAAAGAATAACGAATGCTAACAAACCTTGAAAAACCACAAAAGCCCCTGGACAGAATACAAATGGGACCACACTATGTAACAGACTATTAGAAAATAAATGGGACCACACAACGTAACAACGCTACGTAACAGAACCATTCTACGTAACCGAAGGAATAACAACATGTGCTTCGGGAGGAGCAGCAGGTACAGGAGAAAGAATGGGAAGAATAATAGAATGCTGAATGTGTTTGTTGAACACCTCAGCATCTCCATGCTGTGATACGCCCCCACAAGATGGAGAATAGAAATTCTCAATTCCCAGCTTAGATAAATGAGAGAAAAGCAAAGAGGAAAGTAAGGCCTTAGTGAATAGATCAGCTAGCTGTGCAGTAGTACGAATATGATGGGTGCGTAGAAGACCGGTCTGAATTTGATCACGAATCAGGTGGCAATCATTCTCATGTGCTTCGTCTGTTCATGAAAAATGGGATTGGCGGCAATGTATAACGCTGCTTGATTGTCACAATAAATGGAGAATGAGAATGTGAAAATCAACAAGGAGAGAATGAATTCATAGAAGCTCGGAGCAAATGCTGTCCATAGCACGATATTCCGCCTCAGCGGAAGATCGGGATACAATGCGCTGTTTCTTGGAACACCAAAAAATCAGAGAACTCCCAAGAAAAACACAATAACCAGTAACTGATCGACAGGAGTCCGGACATGCAGCCCAATCACTATCACAATATGCACAAAGGAGAAGAGATGAAGAGGAAGAGAACAAAATGCCTTGACTAGGAGAACGTTTTAAATACCGTAGAACTTGATGTGCTGCACGGAGATGGAGATTAGAAGAGCGTTGCATAAATTGGCTGAGCTTCTGTACGGCAAAATTAATATTGGCCCTGGTAATCGTGAGATAAACTAATCTCCCGATTAATCGACGGTACGCTGCCCCATCTAGAAGTGGAGAACCCAATTCTTTGCTGAGAGTCAAATTTTGCTGCATAGGTAATCTGACAGGACGTGCAGCTAAGGATCCGAAAGCTGCAAAAATGTCCAATGTATATTTTCTTTGACAGATGTGAATACCATGCTGTGAACGGGGTACCTTAAGACCTAAGGGGTTTAATTTTAAACTCAGTAGTCAAGAAAAGTTGCAAATCAGCCAGAGAAGAAAGATTAGACCTAGCAACTATAATGTCATTGACATATACAAGCAAGGCCAAAAACAAGCTGTCAGTGGAGAGAGTAAATAAAATATAATCTGATTTAGATTGCAGAAAGCCAAATCGAAGTAGAGCAGAAGAGAACTTGGAGTACCACTGGCGAGAGGCTTGCTTGAGGCCATAGAGGCTTTTGTGCAATCTGCAGACTTGGTGAGAAAGACCAACTGAATAACCCAATGGATGCTGCATAAACACTTCTTCTAAGGTGCCATGTAGAAAAGCATTGTGAACGTCAAACTGTCTAAGGAACCAACCATTCACAGCAGCCATAGCAAGTAAACATCGAACCGTCACTAGTTTTGCAACTGGAGAAAAGGTTTCATGGTAATCTATTCCCTCACGTTGAGTATACCCCTTTGCCACTAACATGGCCTTGTATCTTTCGATGCTATCATTAGAGTTGTATTTGATTTTGCAGACCCACCGACTGCCAATTGGTTCTTTGCCTGGAGGGAGGTCAGTTAAGGTCCAAGTTTTGTTTAACTCCAGGGCAGATAGTTCTGAAGACATAGCATTGCGCCACTTAGAATCATGAACAGCTTCACGACAAAAAGTTAGGTTTGAGATTGGATGATATGGAAGTAGTAAATGCTCGAAATGAAGGAGATAAACGGTCATAAGAAACAACTTGTGAGAGAGAAAAAATATTATTAATTGTGCATACCTGTGAAGAAGAAGAGGGAAGTTACCCATGACCTGTTGGCAATGAAAGTCTTTCAAGAACTGGGGAGCAATTCTGGTTTGGCTGTAGCGTCGTAGAGGTGGCGTAGGTGCTTTGGTAGGTATTGGGGAATGTGAGGTAGGAGTGCTCTCTGGAGATAAAGTGGTCGAGTGGGGTGAAAAGGGATCTAAAATTGGCAGCGGCAAAGAAGAGTCCGTATGCGGTAAAGGTGAAGAAAGTGGTACATGTGAAGGAGAGAGACTAGGGTCGTGTGAAGGAGGACCACCTCTGGTTGTGATGAGGAAGAAAAATTTGGAGAAGTGTAGGTGGAGGATATGACACAAGGTCGGGTAAAGGCTGAGTAAAGACAAAAGGGTGATGTGAAGATGGGAGAGTGCTCGAAAGAGAAGGAAAAATGCTCTCATGAAATACTACATATCCAGATATAAAAATGCTGTGTGTATAGAGGTCCAAAAACTTAAATCCTTTTACTCCAAACGGGTAGCTAATAAAAATACAAGCACGGCTTCGGGCATCAAATTTCTAACGATCTTGGGACAAGGTTGAAACAAAAGTTAAACATTCAAAAATTTTGAGATGGGTGTATAGAGGTGGTTTGTGAAAAAAAGATCTCAAAATGAGATTTGTTGGCAAGTAATGGTGTGGGAAGACGATTTATAAAATAAGTAGCTGTCATAATGTAATTTGTTCAATATTTTAATATGAGATCAGATTGAAACCAAAGGAATCGAGCTATACGAGATGTTGATGCTTTCTTTCTACTATACCATTTAGTTCAGAAATTTCAACACAAATACGTTGATGGATAAAATTTTTTATTGCATAAAAATCTAAGATAGAAAATTCTAGAACATTATCACTTCGAATAATTTTAATCTTAACATTAAACTGAGTTTCAACCAATGCTAAAAAAAGACTTGAGGCAAGATCTAACATCAGAATTTCTTTTTAACATATAGGTTCAGGTACAACGAGATAAATCTTCCACAAGAGTAACAAAAAAATTGACTGCCATCGTAAGTCGTGACTGGACAAGGACCCATAGGTCTATGTGAACAAGGTCAAACAGAGAATAAGACACGTGGGTGCTCTGGGGAAAAGGCAATTTCGGTTACTTAGCTTGAGGATAAATAATGCAGTTAAGGTTTGATGGGGATTTGGACAACACGACAGCATCTTTAATGAGCTTCAGCCGAGTGATAGATGCATCTTTAATGACAACACGATAATGCCATATGTTATACTCGGCACTTTTGGAAATGACAGATGCAGAATTCGTGATAGGAGAAAAAGTAGGACAATGTTGAGGTAAATAGCAGTGAGAGCATCGGGAGAAATGTCTTTGAGCTGCAGGTAGTACAGTCCATACGAAACTTCACCCTTTCCGATCGTCTTTTATAATGCAAGGTCTCGAATGAAACAAAAATTTTGAAAGAACATTAAACAACAATTTATCTGTTCTAAAAATTTTTGAGCAAACAAAAGATCGAAAGTAAAGGATGGAACACAGAGAAGAACGTTAGGTAGAAGTATAGCATTATTAAGTTTAGTTGTCCCAATATGAGTGACAGAAACAGTCTCTCCATTTGACACTCGAACAAAATATGCAACTTTAGAAGTAATTTTGATGAAAAGAGCGATGTTAAAGACCATGTGGTATGTGGCACCCGTATCAATAATTCAAAGAGTTGTGTTGGATTGTGTGAAAAATGTACAGCGGATAAACTCGTAGAAATACCAGACATAGACTATGAAGATTTAGAAATATTTTGAACTTGATTGGCCGAATGGGAAGTGGCCGAATGGTCCTCAATCTTAAGCAATGCCATGATTTCGTGATATTGCCCTTTTGTCAACGAAACGGGATCCTCACTGTCATCCTCAGGCTCGTGTGAAATCTGTCCAAGGACTCGGTTTGCAAAAGGCATCTTATGACCCGACGGGTATCCATGCAATTTATAACACCAGTCTTTAGTGTGACCTGACATGTTACAATGTGAGCAGATGGGAGGCTTTGCATTTTCAGCTTTTGAAGCAACTTTCAAGAGTATGGCCAGGAATCTTGCAGTGTGTACAGTATAGTTTGTCCCTTTTAAAAAATCCGGCTGGTTTGTTCCCGATTTTAAAGCTGCCAAGTGCCTTTCGACTGAGTAAAGCCAATGTTTCAGGTCCAGTGCTACCAGATAAGACACTCCTCTGGCGTTTCTGACGCTGGACATAAGAAAACACTTTATTCACAGGTGGTAAGGGCTCAGTCATCATGATTTGATCCTCAGAGTAAAAATCCTGTAAACCCATTAGAAATTGTATATCACAATCTCTTTGGACAAGCTGGAATGGACTCATAAACAGCAAGCTCATCCTACAATGTTTTTAGTTTACCATAATAAACGCTGGCCGCATCTTCTCCCTGGGTCAGATTGTTCAAAGCTCTCTTGAGCTCTTAGATCCTTGGACCATTTTGCTGAGCAAAACACTCCCGTAATTCATACCAAATATCCTGGACTCCATCGACAAAAGCTACACTGGAACGACGGGGCATAGAAATGGAATTTTGGAGCCATGATACTGCCTTATCATTGCACCTCTCCCAATTATCAAGAAGAGCGCTCCCTGCAGCAGGTTTGATAAGAGTTCCATTAATGAAACCCACTTTATTGTTGGCCCTAAGTGCTCTCAGCATAGAGCGTGACCAGGTGGGGTAGTTTTCAGCGGTGAGTTGGTCTCCCTGGGCTATCCGAAGCTTCAAGGCGAAATGGGTTATTGGGGTCAGTCATATTTGAGTATGGGGTATTGTTTTTCAAGCTAACAACGACTTCTTCATCTTCCGTGGCTGCCATGGATGCTTTGATACCATGTAAGTCTAGCAGAAATAAAATAACGAAGAAGAAGATTGTGGAAACTTCTGTATATTCAATTGATAATGAAACAGTGTATCTGTACACTATATAAAGCAAATGCTAACAAACCCTGAAAAACCTCAAAAGCCCCTCAACAGAATACAAATGGGACCACACTACGTAACAGACTATTAGAAAATAAATGGGACCACACAACGTAACAACGCTACGTAACAGAACCATACTACTTAACCGAAGGAATAACGGCATGTGCTTCGGGAGGAGCAGAAGGAACAATAGAAGGAACGGGAAGAATAATAGAATGCTGACTGTGTTTGTTGAACAGCTCAGCATCTCCATGCTGTGATAGCCTTGGAGGAGATCTCCTCCATAGGATGTCTCTAATGGATCCTTCCCATCCAAGAATGCGGATGGAATTAGCGGTCCAATTGCAATCAAATTAAAGCTCTCGATCGCTCTCAAGGCCTCAGGCTCTAATGCATCATAGGTGTTAGCTAGTATTTTGGGGTTGCTTTCTTTTTCAAGTCCCGCAAACTGCTCTTGCAGCCAATGGATTAGAATACCATATTTATTTGAAGCATCCAAAACGGTGGGAAGGTCACGGGCTGCGAGCAACGACAGCCCCGGTAGTTCTACGGTCTGGGAGGGGTCATTAGTGGCGCTGCTGCTGATAAGATCACCATAGCCGTTGATGTCGAAAACCGTGGCTGGTTGAATCCAAAGGATAGCTGTCGGGAGGTGAAGTTCGCGGGTACAGCCGTGCCTCTCATCTCAAAAGTCTATCTGTTCACGTGAAATGATCGTTATGCCCTCCATCAAAATCGTAAAAACCGAGTAAAAGGACTGTCACAATAAAATCGAAGCCCACATAGCCTTTTTTACTCGTTTCCCCCTCCCTCCCTCGGTCTCTCTCTCTAGAATACTGCGTCTCTGTATTTGGAACTTTGGCAGTGGAAGAAGAGAACAAGCTGAGAAAGCTATAATTGTATCACTGATACAGGTTAGGGTTCAGTTTCTTTTGTATGTGACCCAAATTTTATATATTCATTTACTTTTGTTTTTTAGATTATGTAGTCTTTTTTATTTATTGGTATACTATTTTCATTTTGTGTAGTTGCTCAGTACAGAATTCGTGACAGCGTAAATTTCATGATCTGATTGCATAATTGGGCGAGGACCAATGGGGTTTTGAGGGGTTTTAGATGGATGATTAGGCTCGGGACTTTCGAAATCTTTTACTGCTTTAACTTTCTGTATTTGATTTTGATGGCGATTGACGGGAATGGGAGGGTTGGAATGCTGAGACGGGCTTTATGAGTGTTTTTTTATGGATACTCAGCTATGGCTTTTTGGTAGCTGAAGAAAATGTCACGAATCCGCAAATGAAATTTTGGGTGTTAAATTTATTGTTGTTGGCGAGTGGTGGGAATGAGAGGGTGGTATTCATGTTTGTTATGTTGACTGAGCTTTGGACTGCCCTGCTCTATTGCAGCAGCTATACCAGCAAGCACTTGCAATCAAATCTGCAATACCCCATCCAAGGATTATGGACATTATTCATTAATGCGGGGGTAAAATGCACATGGCAGAGCGCCACTGGGCAGAAGCAGCTACTGATTTCTTTGAAGCATTTAAAAACTATGATGAAGCAGGAAATCAGCGGCGTATGCAATGCTTGAAGTGCGTAAATGGCATCCTTTTCATGCTTGATTCTTTTCATGATGCTTTTTTTAGGAGATAGTGGCGATGCATGTGTCGGTATATTAAGAAATGCTTTGATGGAGATCATTTATGCTCTCCCATATGTGTCTCCACTAGCAGAATGTATGCGTCTTTAAAATATAGATGCTCTACCACCGAACTACTGGATGGTTTGCAGAGAATAAATAATCTATATTCATATAGTATTTCGCTTATTCCTGCTTAATGTGCCAGATATCTGGTGCTTGCCAACATGCTGATGGAATCTGAAGTTAATCCATTCGACGGACAGGAGGCTAAGCCATCAGTCCTTTGTCCAAACTCCCCAATATGCCAATAGTAACAATTCGCTCTTAAGGAACAATGACTATATTCAGTCAACGTAACTTTGTTTCTTCTCTTCTTCTGGGTTGTTGTTTGGGCTCTGCGTGCCTTGGAGAGGGAGTATATTTGTACCTTCAAGTTCTAATTTCGTAGCTGCTACTCTGTACTTATAAAAAAAAAGAAAAAATTCGTAGCTGCTACTTTGGAGGTACAAAAATGACCCTGAAATTTTGGCTATGACAAATCTAATAGCAGCCTATCAACGAAATGAAATATTGGAGTTTGAGAAAATCCTAAAGGTGGGATAACATAGATATCCCCTGTAATTTTCTGTTACGCATGTATTTCTAAGTTTACCTATTCCATTCTAGGTGTCTCCTCTTCCCTAACTGCATTTGTGCAAAATATTGATACCCAGAGTAACAGAAGAACAATTATGGATGATCCATTTAGCAGAAATTATGTTGAGGATCTCTTAAAAAATATTAGGACGCAAGTCTTGCTTAAGCTCATTAAACCTTATACGAGGATCAGGATCCCGTTGAAATCTAACGTATCTTATTCACTTCCTGGTGGGTGGGTGTGTTGCTATTTTCAGTTTTCCAGTTCTTGATATTTGTTCTGTTGTGGATTGCTGCTTTTAAGTAGTCCAACCATCTGGATCAATTAGTTTCTGGTGTACTTTTGGCTCTCATTTAAATCGCATGTAAATGCCCCTCAGAAGTTGTTCAACGTCAATAACCTTGATAAAATTGCATTACAATGACATGTTGATATGCACGGATAGTTTTGGTTGGACTGGTGATTGTTGCAAAGCAGTTGGATGATGCTAACTTATGTAGTCAGTAGTAGTGGAAGGAATGATTTATCTGGCAACTTAAAAGACAAATGAGAACAGCTATCCGCTGTGCGAGATAGTTGTAGATTTGGATTTAAACATTGTGTCTCCTGATCTTCCCATGGCGCCTTTCCCTGCATTGTTCTTCTTGTACTTGGTGTTTATGGGTGTGGGTGTGGGTGTTCCAGATGATCATGTTGGGATGCATCTGGCACTACCCTGATTCTGTCTCTCTTTTGCTTCATCTTCATTTGGCCTGTGTAATTGTTTTTAGGAGCTTAATGTGCCTGAGCAAGATGTTGAGCAACTATTGGTCTCGCTAATATTGGATAACAGAATCAATAGACATATTGATCAGGTGTACCGGCTGCTAGAGCGCTGGGACAGGTCAAAGGGAACGAAGAAGGATGCTGCTGTGGAACAAAGAAACATGTAGCTTAAATCTCTCTATCAAACTATTAATAATAAACTTTGTTAGGATTTGGATTTAGAAAGGAAAAAAAAAAAGAGATCTTCTTTTTCCATTTGCCAACTTGGTGTTTTTGTCCATGTCATATTGAGATGACTGTTTTCCTCTTTATCAGTGCAAGGCAAATTAAGGGAAAACAATTTTATATTTGTTTGGTGATTTTTCATTTTATCACACTGATCTTTTTGATTGAGTGGCATGTGTGTTAAAAGAGGCCAAATCGATACCAAATGAAAGGCGATTCTACACTTACTAAGAGATTTTTAGCGACCACTTCTTTTCGTAGCAAATGGTTTTTAGTGGCCAGAATTAGTGTCTTTAGCGAGCACAAGTTTGGTTGGCAAATGATTTTTGGTGGCCATATTAGTATTTTTAGCGACTAGCTTATTCTGGTAGCCTCCGCTTATTTACAAAGAACATAAACAAGTTGTCCATACATATAAGTGACAAAATAAGATAGCCACAATTTTGCGGTGACTTTTTAAAATTTAGTTGCAATTTTGCAATGACTTATAAATTTGATCGCAATTTTGCAACGACTTCTTAAAATGGCTGCCTAAGAGATATGTCAATGGAGTATTTCCAACCACTCACCGACCATCCCATTTGGTTGTGATATATCTTATTGTGATGAGATTTAGAGTTTAGACGACCATTCCATTTGGTCGCTAAAACCCAAATTTGTTGTAGTGACTGTTAGAAAGTTCATTGGGTTCTCCAGGTTTATTGAAAATAATATTCTTTAGAGGAATCCATTGTTAAATAAGTTTATATATATTGTAGGACTAAGAACAAGATAACATTACATCTTAATATGTGTGTTTGTAATACATTTCAATACTCCTTTATATAGGCACAAGATCATAATAAGAAACATAGAATAAAAAATGTACATAAATAGTGGGAAAACTAAGAAAAATTAAGAGGTTTATAGTCATCCATCATTTTTCATAGTTATAAGATTAATGGTCATTCATAATTATTCATAATACTCTCCCTTCGATGATCATACACAACGAACATGCTAAAGAAAAACTTAGTGAGAAAAAATCAATGGAGAAGGAAAAAGAGTAAAATATTCTTTTAGTACCTTTAGTATTAGAAGCTTGTTTGATTAAAACCTTGCAAAAGAAAATCCAATGGGACAAAACCTTAGTGAAGGAAAATGAGTACAGTCTATACCAATACAAAAGATTTTCCCTTAAAAGGACGACTAGCTTCATGATGAAAATTTTTTCAGTCATCGCATTCCAATGTTGTTACTATCTTCTTGAATATTGCAGCTGGTAATTATTTAGTGAATAAATTTGCCAAATTATCGCTTGAACGTATTTGTTTGACAGCTGTTCTGGAGTTCATGAGTATAAAAGAATTTAGGTTAACTATGCTTGGTTTTATCACCTTTAATGTAATCTCCTCTAATTTGTGTGATGCAAGTAGCATTGTCTTTATACAAAAT
This sequence comes from Morella rubra, assembly GCA_003952965.2. Lineage (NCBI taxonomy): Eukaryota > Viridiplantae > Streptophyta > Magnoliopsida > Fagales > Myricaceae > Morella > Morella rubra. Next base: position 23,695,537 of record CM025853.1, on the reverse strand, counting down.
TGTTGAATTGTCTTTACACTACCAAAAACTTAGCACTAGGTGACAAAATTTTGGGTGTCAAACCAAATTTTGTCACCTAAAGTGGCCTTTCCATGACAAAATATTAATTTCGTCACCAAAACCATCCAGGAACTCCAAAACCATCCGAATAGGTCTTAAAACCGTTCAGATGTATTTCTGGTATGACAACATACACTCGTCACAAATGAGTGATGATAAAAATAGTCACAAAATACATAATATCCGTCCGGACCAATAAACAATCGTTCAAACACTTTGCTGGGTGATAAATTCCAAATTGTAGTAACTAAGTGACGATGAGAATCGTCACAATTGTACAATATCATCCAGACGTCCATTTTACAACGTCCGCACGAACATTACCTAGCGAATAATAATCGTCAGTGTATAGTGACAAATTAAAAATCTCCATGAACACTCAATCCCGTCCAAACGTCCACATGCGAATTCCAATGCAAAAATAAAAAATAAAACCATCCGAACGCTCAAAAACATGTCCGCACAAGTATGAATGCTTCTTCCGCGAATCATGTGGTCTCACGTTGCAAAACTTAGACACATGATGTCGAAACGTCTAAACCTAGACAGACCGTCGGACGATTAAGTTCTAGAAGCTTTTTGAATCGGGCATATTTAATGACGTTGAATTTGATTGGGCCACGTGTGAATCTAACCATTGAGAGCGTCCGAACCCTATGAACACCGTGTAGATGCCTTCTTAGCACATTAAACCGGCCAGACTTAGTCAAAATCACACTTTCACTCTCTTTTCTCAAACTTTTCTCTCAAACATTTTCACTACCGTTCGAGATTTATTTCAAGATCTCTCAAACAACTTCAGGTAAGACCTTCTTCGTGAGTTTGCTTTTCAATTTCATGCATTTCAATTAATACTTTTGAATTTTGTTGCTTTCTTTGTGTCATCAAAGTATGTTGTTTGGTTTGTGTTCATCGAATTACCGTTTGAACGATTATCTATAGTTGTCCGGATGTGTCTAGTATCGTTCGGAAGGTTTGAGACACGTTCGGACTCTTTTAAATCTAAACATCGCCATTTGAATTAGTGCGAACAGTTTGTGCTTATGTTCGGACGGTTTTTGCTAGGTTGACCATGGATGGCTCCGAGAGAAATATCACTAATGTTAGGGGAAAAACAGTGCGACTAGCTTGGGCAGATGCTTTTTAAGTGGAGCTGAGGGCGAGTATTCCGGCGATAGTGGAGCCGATGCATTCGTTGTGCATGAGCTCCAATGCTGCTTGACCGGTCTAAAGAACAAATTTGCTCTAACGGATAGGGCTCTAACGGAGGAGCTGAATATTATGCGGATGGAACTGTTCTTTGTGAGAGAACATTGTTCCAGTTGTCCAGTTTGTCCATACCGTTCCAATACAGCTCTAGACACTCATCAGACGGGTGGATAATATGAGGAGCATTTGGCGCATGTTCATGACGCCCTCGGACAAGATCTGGACGAGCCAGCTCGTGATTCGGAGTAGTCTCCTGTTTATGTTTTATCGCTATTATTTACTTATCCTTAGAAGGATCGTCTCCGGCTTGTACTAGATATTATGATTGTGTTTTTCGTTTGGTATTTGGATTATATTTGATATTTATATTAATTATGTTTTTTCATTAGTTTAAATTTATTACAATTTAAACGGACGATTAGTACAATTAAATGGGTGATTAGTACGAGTGCTATGTTAACGGAACGGTTAGTGTAATTAAATTGTAACGATTAGTGTAATTACAATTAAATAGGTGATTAGTTATAAAGTTAGTGTAATTACAATTTTAATTTAAATAAGTGATTGGTTATAATTATATTGTGTTAGTTAAATGATTTAAATAAATTAAATTGAGTGAAGTAAATTAACTAGTGTGAATCAAGCAATAAAATAAATCTGTCAAGCGTTTGGATGATGTTACTTGACGTTCGGACGCATCACATTTATTGAGTACGTTGGAACGATTGAAAACGCCATCCGGACACCATTATTGCAGAAGAATGCAGTGTTTAATGAGGTTGGAGTTCGAACGGAGAAGTATGGCATCCGGACGTGTATGATCAAATGACACAGTTAAAATGGATGATAGAACCGTTCCGTGTTAGTGTAAACGTTGCATGGCTTACACGTATTTACATTATACGACGGTTGAAAACAGCTATCACTGTCCAAACCTCTTGTATACCGTCCGAACAACATGTAATGTTTATTCAGCCAAACATGTGTTTCCACGTCAAGCGAATTCAGGGGAAAACCGTCCGGACAGAGCTCCACCGACTGGACACCTTTAATGTGTCGAACATTTTAAAAGGTTTAAATTTTGGCATTTAATATGGAGGACTCTCATTGGGCCACGTGTGCTGAAAAACGTTTGGAGGGGTCGTAACTGTTCGGACAACGTCCACGAATTATAAAAAACGCGAACAGTTTGACATTTTCATTAAACGAACGTTTTATCTCAAATCTCTCTCGATCTCACTTGTTTCCTTCCCAAATCTTGATGTAAACTCATTCCTTCAACATTCTAATCACATCCAGGTATGTTTGTTCATTTTTAACATGATTTTAGCTTTAAAAATTTCGTCTTTTTTTTTTTTTTTTTTTAGGATTTCAATTCTATTTTTTGTATACTACATTGTGTTTTTTGATTGATTTTTATGTAGAAATTGATTGTGTTAAGTGTTAGGATTGTTTTAAGTGTATTTGTTTGTGATTTGGTGGTGTTTTGGGTAGTGTGTGGGAGGTTTGGGAGTTGCCATGGCTGAGTTAACTCGGTCGTCGTCCCTGTTATGTCTGAAAGCTATATTTAGGCGTTCAAACGCCATTTTGATGGTGTCCAGATGCCACAAGAAAGCTGTTCGTATGGGTTTTATATTAAATTTAAATAGTTTGTTACCTTTATTTAGTTTGGACGGCAAGTAATATCCCAAAAGGGATACGTTGTCGTTTGATGGTGTCTGAACGCTATATCAATGTAGTCCAGACGTTTGTATATTAAATTTAAATTGTTTTCTTATCTATTTTAAGCTCGGACAGCTGTCCAAAGTTGTTTGGACGCCTTGTAGTATCCTAAAAGGGATATGTTTTCGTTTTGTCTGTGTCAGGATGCTCCATCTAGCTGTCTGGACACTCTTTTCTAGCAGTTTGGATGCCTTTTTATATTAAATTTGCATATTTCTTTTTTTATCACATGGTTCGGATGGGTGTTTGTAACGGTTCGAACGGCTTTCAAACCCTGCGAACCCCTTTTTAACTGTGCGAACGATTTTGTACAGATTCTCAAAAAAAGCTTCAGCGTACTAGCAGCCACGCTGATGTCGAGCAATCTTCTGCTCCAGCTTTATTGTTGGTGCAGCATACGACAATCATCATGTCTCGCTCGATCATTGTCGTGCGACAGATCCATTTGGCAGATTTCTACGAGCTTCGATTTGAGGATCGAATACTTCCAGTGATAGGGAGCATGCAGGTTGGCTTTCGTTCCTCTAGAGGACCGACAATGCGTTGAAGAATATGGTGCGAGAGTTCTATGCTTCTATACTTTGGGCGAGGGACCTTGAGGAGCCTAGTATGGAGGTGACCGTCCGGAATGTGCAGATCACATTCTCGTCAAACGAGTTAGTGAGATTCATAGGGTATTAGAGGAATGTGACAACATTTCCTAACCTGCCATTGAGAGAAGAGGGCCGCCTTACTAAGGTCGAGGTTTTCTGGACACTTTTGGGCTAGTATACGGTTATCCTAGAGGGAAGCAACATGCAACACGGGCAGTTGCTTCCTTTTTGGAGGATCATGCACCTGATCCTATGCTCTACCATCAACCCAAGAAGCACACGACGGAGCTGTCTTATGGCTGGGCTAAGTTCTTGTACCTGGTAGTTGTACGGGGCTTCCTGTTGATATGACATTCATCTACCAATCAGTCTGTGCTGAGGCCCTGAAGACCGATGCTCAGATTTTGTTGCCTTACGGTGTTCTTTTGACCTAGTTCTGCATGCCATGCTGGTACCCAAGGGTGCTGACGAGCCGAGGGCACTTCCACTTGGGTCGATTAACAAGGTGACTCTCAAAGTCCATGGCGAAGACACGTGGAGTGCTGAATACTGCTCGGGCAGCTAGAGGTAGACAATAGGAACAACCTGAGGGGACGGAGGAGCAGGATCCTGGACAGGGCTCCGCCCAGGGACTTGAGGCACAGCGACCGACTTGGGTGGTGGATATGATGACCGAGTTGACTTAACAGATGCAAGCGGTCATGCAGCCCACCCATGAGATGGTGGGTGATATCAATTCTTGCATGACAACTATGGAGCGTAAGGTCGAGAACATGGATGGTGTGTGGAAACCAGTGCAGAGTTACTTGCCTTGACTAAATGGATCGTCTTGCTTAAGGAGCACATGAGGCATGTGTGTGAAGTTCTACAGCTCGAGGATGATGAGCAGTAGATATTTACTTTGTTTTATTATGACATTTGTTTTTTTATTATATTTTGAGGATATTTACTTTTATATTATGTTTTGAGTACATGTATTGAGATTTATTGACGTTATTTTGTTTATATTAAGTTTTGAGGAGATTTGATATATTTATATTATTTCGGTTATGTTATTTCTATTTATTAAAACTTAGTACAACATGTTAATTAATGTTATGTTTCTCATTTCGTTACACTCCTTCCAACTTTGAAACTACTATCAAACATACTTAAGTTATTTATATTATTTAAAATTTGGTAATAAATTGAAATATGAGCTTAGAAAAATAAATCAGATTGTCAAAATCCATTCGGACGGGAAGATGATCGTCCGGACTACTTACTGTAAGGTCGAACAGTGTCTTATTGTGCAAGAAAACCATCCAGACGAGATGTGGACCTAGTCCAGATGCGTTCTTTTATGATGGTTGCATTGAGACGCTGTTGTTTGGGGGTTTCTAAAACGGTGTCGTGAACTTTAAGTAATTGTTCGAATGACTTTGTTATGATCAGATGCTGTCGTTTGGTGATTTCTAAAACGGTGTCATGAACTGTAAGTTTGCGTGCAACAAGTCTCTCGAAAACTTATACACATAGGTATCCAACGATATTACGTGCGTCCAAACGGGTTTTATTCATTTGAAAGATGAGAAATCGGAGACAATATAGTGAAAATGGAAATAACTTAGAAATTTAAGAGATTTGAGCAAGAGGAGAAGGGGGGAGCTGATTTAAGACGCCAATCTCATTGAAAAGGGTGTGAAAGAGCAACTCATTTGGGATTTCGATTGGATTGCATTTGAAGTTAGTTAATTTTTCTATTTCGTTTGTTTTAGGATGAAAAACATGGATTTTAGGATATCAAAGCATGTGTTTTTAGAACTTTTAGGGTCTAAAATGATAGCAATAGAGTTTGGAGTTGGTTGTGATGTGTTTATATTGAAGTGTTTGTAATTTGGGTTGATTTTGGCATGAATTTGTCTTGAAAATGTCATATGTTCGTTGAAGAACAGTGTTGTTCGACAATCGCAGTTTGTACGGGTTATGGTCCGTCCGAACGCTATTTTTTAGTTCGGACGCTTTTCTAAAGACGTCTAAACGTTTATATGTATGGGTCAGACGATTTTGAGCACGTTCAAATGATTTTTGCTTTTATGGTCATGCATTCATTTAGTAGCCTTAGCCCCTGTTTAAGAATTACACGGAGTTCGGATAACGAACTCGGTGTAATTCTTGAATTGTCCACGTTATGGACAGTTTGAGTTTACAATATGTGTAATGTGCATAATTGTATATGCTATTGTGACAGATGTGTTTAGAAATTTCGATGCAAATCTCCTTTTGTCCTTCTGGATACACATTCAGCATTGAGCTTACACACTCACCTTCAATGGTGGGTGTGTATCTGGGGACTGAGGAGAAATGTTGTCAAAATTTCTAAAGCATCGGTCACAATGGTAGGGTTAATTACGTGCAATACGTGATATTGTAAACTTGAATGCAATAGAACCTATCACCCGAAGAAATTGGAGTTGAGTGTGAATGCCATCATTGTTTGTATTTTTGTTCGCATTATTGTTTGTATTTTCGTCTTTGAAGGAACAATATGGATAAAAGCTGGATTTATGAGGTTGATAGACTCAAAAGTGCGAAGTATAGTGATGGTGTTTTGGATTTTATGAGTGTTGCCGTAGTTATGCAGATAGTTGTGGACTGATAAGATGTCCATGTAAGAGATGTAAGAATGTGTTCAAATGTGTAGACGAGATGGAGGATTATTTATTCATAATTGAGTTTGACAAGAGTTACACTCATTGTGTATTTCACGGAGAGTCAATTTTAGACATTTCTAACCGGGTAGTGACTTTAGAACCTGAACCAAGCAGTGAGAATTCTAAGGGAGACATAAATGATGATATGAGAAACATGTTAGAAGATTTTGAGGCGAGAGCAGAGGTTGATGGGAACACTGGTCAAAATATGTCGGGTCCTGAAATAGTCAAGTCGGGGTGTAGAGGTATTCAGCATATACTAAGTTGTGGACGGATGCTAAGCAATAGTTGTATCCTGGATGTAAGAAGTACTCAAAGTTGTCCTTCGTTGTGAGGTTACTTCATGAGAAGTCGGAGAATAATTTGACTGTAAAGGCGTTTGAAGATGTGTTAGGCTTGATAAAAGATGCGCTACCAGAGGGAGAGACACTTCCTAAATCTTATTATGAGGAAAAAAGTTAAGAAAGAATTTGGGATTTAGCTACGATAACATACATGCGTGCTTAAATGACTGTGTACTATTTTGGAAGGAGCACAGTGAGTTACAAGGTTCCTAAAAAAGTGTTATGGCATTTTTCCTTGAAATTGAAGTTGTAACGATTTTTTTTTATCAGAGCAAACAGCAACGAATATGTGGTGGCACCAAAAGAAACGTGTGGTTGAAGATGTGGTGATGAGGCATCCTGTGGACTCTGTGGTATGGAAGAATCTCGATAAGAATTATTAATGGTTTGGTCGGAAATCTTAAAACACCCTATTGGGTTTGGCATCTGATAGGTTCAATCCGTTTGGCAACATGAGCTTATCGTACTGTATATGGCTAGTGGTACTAATTCCATACATTATGTCGCCATGGAAATATATGAAGGATTCAAGTTTCATGCTCTCATTGTTTATTCCGATTCCAAGAAGTCCCGGAAATGTTATCGACGTCTACTTGCAGCCATTGAGAGAGGAGTTAAAGGACTTGTGGGAAAATAGAGTGCAGACGTACGACGCGGCCGCATCAAGTTCATTCAAGTTACAAGCTGTTTTGCTTTGGATAATAAATGACTTCCTGGCTTATGGTAATCTCTTGGATTGAAGTACAAAAGGACAGTTAGCATGCCTTAATTGCAATGCGAAGACAATGTCGTTTTGGTTGAAACATGGGAGCAAACATTGTTTCTTGAGACATCAGCAGTATTTGCTCACGACCCATAGGTGGAGGCATGATGTCAACATATTTGATGGGAAAAAAGAGTTTAGAGCAGCGCCTGAAGAAGTCACTGGTGAGGAGATACTTCAATAACTTGAATCGGTATCGTTATGTTCATTTGAGAAGATGTAGAAGAAGAGATGAGGAGGCAATCATTATATTTTAATTTATTATAAAATATTTTATTTCTTTTTAGAGAGCACTTAGAAGAGACGAGGAAGTAATCACTAATAAAATGTTGATAGGAGGTACGAAGAAGGATTTATGTTATGGTTTAGAAATCGGGTATTTATTTTGGGTTTATCTCTATTATATGTTAAATTTTATTGATCTTTTTATTTTAATTAACACAGGTTTATTATTATAGATTCAAACTATGCGCAATGAAAATTTGGACTCGGTGTCGGATGATTTGTATGCATTAGCATCTGGTCCGGATCAACGGATACTTTGTTATTCTGGGTGGGTAGTGAATGGAGTTGGATTTCACACGAACCTCGTGAACATTTTTGTAATACTTAGAATAGTGGTGTGGTTGTTCCGGGGGACCATACTAGGGAAGATGTTGATTTTTATGGCCAGGTTGTAGATATTTACGCGTTGCGTTATTCACGGGGGAATTTAGTTTATTTACTCAAATGTGACTGGTTTGACTTGAGTAATCAAAACTTAGGTCTTGATAAAAGTGGTCGGTTTGTTAGTATTAACACATCCCGAAAGTGGTACAAAGATGACCCGTTCGTACTAAGGGGAATCAAGTGTTTTATATCGATGATATGAAGTTGGACGGTCAATGGAAGATTGTTCAGAAGATTACCCCAAGAACATGTATGATATTCCACCTATTGAGGAGGATGCTAGTGAAGATGGAGAAAGACCATCAAACCGTAAAGCATACCAAGAGAATGAGTCTATTGTGCTTTTTGTGGACTTTAGCTCCTTTGACATGATCCCGTTGACTGGAAATGACGTCGAGGCTTATGTGCCTGTAATCGATGAGAGTGGTCCACAACAATTTGAAATAGAAGGAAACGATGAATCCTTGGAATCGTTCAGTGAAGATTGTAGTGATGCTGAAGAATATGACTTTGAGGACTAAAGTAACTTTATCGTTTTAATTTACTTTACGTTTCTGATTTATATTCATTTTGAGTAACGTAATTCATTGTGTTTTCTTTTTCTCTAAGAATGATTTATTTGGTCACAGGATGACGTCATGCTAGCGGAAGCAAAATGTCTTCGGTGCGATTCATAGGTTCTAGCTGAGAGTACTCCCGATACACTAGCAGTGTCGAGTCCTTCGCTTAGAGATAGGCACGAATTACCGTCTTCTACTACAGTCAGTCTAGTAGGCACCCAAAGTAGTTGTGTGTGTAAGTATCTTTCCCTGTCAATCTTGATTAAATATTATGACTTTTAAATTTTATACTTAATTGAATTTTAAATTTTTTTCTTCATTTGTAGCGACGTCTGAAACAAGACACGTTAGGGCTAATATGCGCGGGATTGTATTACTCAAGGCTCGTACTAGGAAAAGCTGACTGTCCATATTCTTGATGGACGTATGGGCAGTGATGACATGGTGTCCTTAATGCTTTCAAGTTATATTAGTGCGCTCATTTGACAGCATGTCCCATTTGAGACAAGTAAGTGGAAGGAAGTCCCTGACGAGGTTAAATCATACGTGATGAACCGAGTGTTGGTAAGTATAATTTATTAAATTTTAATTGTGAAAATTTTATACGTACTAACTGTTATATATGTTAAGGATGACTTCCAACTAGATTATGACCGAGTCGAGGATCGCATCATTATGATGTCTACGATAACACAGTGTACAACACGCATAGAAATAGAATGTTCCAGCATTACTTGGTGTTCAATTCTAAAGAAGAGGCGTTAGAGCACCCGTATCCGATATGAACAAGGAAGAATGGACTCGTGTCTGTGATTTATTTGCGAGCGAGGAATTTTAGGTTAAAATTTTTATTCCGTCCTCAACGTTTATTTTATATTATTATTAATTGTAGTAAAAAGTATAAATGTACAATGCAGAGGAGGAGTACAATCAACTAAGAGAATATAGCTAAGTTAAAGATTGTACACACATCGGGAGCGAGGTCTTTCCAACGTACAAGAGCGTTGTTAGTAAGTAATAAATTTACATTTTTATTAGAAATTATTTAAATAAATGACTTAGGTATTTTAATATGCATGTTTTATATTTCTTTTGGTATACAGAAAAATCTAGAATCTGATGAGATTAGTCCTGCACTGCTGTATAAAAAAATGCATACTAATAAGGATATCATGTTGACATCAGAAGATGCACAGGAAAATTTTGTAAGTTGTAACATTAGATTTAATGATGCATTCATTATCTCTTATGTTTCATATGTAACTTTATCTTCTTTTCTAATTTTGTAGGAAAAAATGGAGGCGGTGCAGTTGCAGCACGAGTTAGAGGAAAAGTCATACACCGAAATGGAGATTTTCACTGAGGTGTTGGGGACGAAAACGAGTTATGTGCGAGGATTAGGCTGTTTAGTACGGTCTATTGGATCATCTTCTTCAACATTGTCCGTTGGTTTGTCCTGGAGATTAAAAGAGGCCAGATTAGAGATTGAGGAGATGAGGGCTAGACAGATGAAATATGAAGTGTTCTTGTCAAATGGTCAAGGAGCCGACGATGCGAGAGCATTAGCAGATGATGGCGGAGCAACAGTGGAAGAAAAATGAAGAGCTAATGCAAATGATGACGGAGCAGTAACGGAAAAAAGATGAAGAGCATCAGAAGATGATGTAGGAGCAACAAAGGAACCTAGGAGTAGATGAGAAGTACAACTGCAATCCTGTATGACACCCAAATGAAAATTTAGGTAGATTTATGTATTTTCACTAATTGATTTGTACTATCGAATACATATTTTATTTACTTTTAATGACGATTGCATATTTGTAGACATTTTATTATGTTATGAGTATTGAATATCTTTCTATTTATATTATTTACAAATTATTTTTAAAATTTTAATTAAATTAATTCAAATACATTACAAACGGTTTGAATGGTAACAATGTCGTTCGAATGGTTTTTGTGAAATAATAACGTATGCATGCTTAACTATCCATCCGCACATTTTGCATTAAATATGTTCGTCTGAATAGTTATTCTTGCGTGCATGCGGTCTTTTAATTAGATACCATCTGAATGTTAATAAAAACTGTTCCAACATGTTCAACAGACTAAGCGTCCACCCTGTCAATTTAAGTGTTCAAACGGTTTGAAGGTGACAAAAAAACTATTTCTTCATAAATAAAACAATGGTGTGAGCATCTTTATGTTAACGTTCGAACGGTAATATATTACCATCAGGATGGTTTTATATTACCGTGCGCACGTATAGTCCATGACAAAATGTATTTTCGTCACATTTGACTAACCGTTTGCACACCCTATGCGAATGTATGGAGTGTACTGGGCATGACGATTTGAAATTTCATCATTATGGCATAAAACCGTTCAGACAGTATTGTAAGCCGTCCGGATGGTTTCGAGTGACAAAATTTGAAAATTGTCACCTAAAACCTTTGCTGACAGCTTTAGGTGACGGTTTTGTCACCCAAAACCTTTGGTGACAAAAATAGAACTTTGGGTGGCAAAATTTTTTGACACCCAAATTGATTTTTGTTGTAGTGTTAATTGATGAAAAACTACATTTTCTTGAATACATTGAATCAATGATTTCAATCAAACACATTCTTGGTTTTCCTCATGAATTCAATTATTTCAGAGTGATTTGAAGATGATGAAGATATTATTTGCTTGATAGGTCTCAATGAAATTGAAATACCTTCATAGGTAAACAAATATTTGGTTTGCGATCGTCCTCTGTGTGGATAAGATAAATAGCATGCATCTACAAAACCAACCAATCGAGCAGTTGATTCTTTTGGATAAATATAATCCTATGTTAGTTGTGCCTCAGAGATAACGTAATACGTCTTTGACTCCATTCTAATGTCTAAGAGTTTGTGCAGAACTATATCTGACAAACTAGTTAACTGCAAATACTATATGAGGACCTCAACAATTTGCAAGGTACATTAAATCACCAACTGCATTGAGATACGGTACTTTAGGATGAAGAATCTCTTCTTCTTTGTCTTTAGGACGAAATGGATCTCTCTCTTCACATCTAGTGATCGCACCACCAATGAAGTTCTCAAAGGATGAGCTATATCCATATAAAAGTGCTTCAGGACTATTTTAGTATATGTCGATTGATGGACAAGAATTCCAATGCGCGAGCTTCGAGCTAAAACAAAAATTAGTTTTTTGAAGATCTTTCATTTTAAATATAAAATGAAATCCTATGTGGATCAGATAAATAGCATACATCTACAAAACCAACCAATTGAGCAGTTGATTCTTTTGGATAAATATAATCCTATGTTAGTTCTGCCTCGGAGATAATGTAATATGTCTTTGACTCCATTCTAATGTCTACAAGTTTGTGCAGAATATATTTGGCAAACTAGTTAACTGCAAAAGCTATATGAGGACGTCAATAATTTGCAAGGTACATTAAAGCACAAACTGCATTGAGATATGGCATTTTAGGACGAAGAATCTCTTCTTCTTCGTCTTTAAGAGGAAATGGATCTCTCTCTTCACATCTAATGATCGCACCACCAATGAGTACTCAAAGGATGAGCTATATCTATATAAAAGTGTTTCAGGACTTTTTTAGTATATGTCGATTAATGGACAAAACTTCCAATGCGCGAGCTGCAGGCTGAGACAAAAAATAGTTTTTCGAAGATCTTTAATTTGAAATTCATTTTTTAAACAATTTCAAGTCTTTGTCAGCTATTTTTGAGTCCCCTCAAGTTTTAAATCATCAACATATAATGCAATAATTACAAATTTGAATTCTGATTTCTTGATAAAAATACATGGGCAAAGTATATTATTATAATATCCCTGCTTCAAGAGGTATTCACTAAGATGATGGTACCACATGCGTCCGGATTATTTTAAGTCATATAGGAATTTTTGCAGCTTGATAGATTATATGCCTTTGGATGTAAAATTACATACTTCAGACATTTTAAATCTTTCAGGAATTTTCATGTCTATATCAATGGTGTTTGATTGTTAAAATGTTGGGATGTTTAAAATGTTAGCGTGTTAGAGTTGGTGAAAAAGTGAGGAAAGAAATTATTTGAATGAATTTTTTATATTTATTTGGAGTAAAAAGTGATGATTTGATGTGGAGAGAGAGAATTTTGTGGAGTTATTTTATTAGGGGAAAAATTTTGGGAGCCCAAAATTTTCGCTCCTAAACACCACCGATATCATGATCTAATGAACCATATCAGCATGCTGTCACAATATCCATTAATCGCATATCTAATCTTTATGTGGCTACTAAGCTAATTAATTGAAATCTAAACGTAATTGAATCCATTATGGAAGAATAAGTCTCTTCATAATCAATCTCAGGTCTTTGTTAGAAATATTGTGTGACTAGACGTGTTTTATATCTCACGACATTATTTTTCACATTACGTTTTCACACAAATAACCATTTGTATATATCCAACATGCATGACATCATTTGGTATATGGACTTCAGGTCCAAATACTTCAAGTTTGACTAGAGAATATATCAGTCATTTCGCTATCATGACATCTTTAGGTGTTAGTTTTTGTCTAAGTTTAATTGCTACCGTGACTTCAGCAAGAGTACATCAGTAATTTCACTTCCAAAAGAAGACATCAATGATACGAAGAAAAGTAAAAGAAAGATCAAATAGAAGATGACATGAAAAAGACTATGGCCTCTATAGTCAAAGGCACCATTAGTCATTGAAGATTATAATCTGCATTTTCTTTTCTAGGGGGTCATATATATTTATCTAAAGGTTTGGTGAGAAACTCCTATTTTTCTTCTTATCAACTGTTTACTGATGTGTCGCCAACCAAACTTTGAACGTGGAGTACACATAGCTTAATTAATATCTAATATTTTTCTGCTGAAATTACCTATACGGCCTAGCCTTATGACATACCTAGCATCGGATCATCACTCACGGTTAGGCTGTATATGTCATTTAGTAGGTACAGTGCCGGACAAGAAACTCCATTCCATGCATGATGCGATAGCAGCAACCTTAATCTTGTCTTTTCTGTTGGGATCAACAAGGTATATCCAAATGGCATTAAAGGCGTAGCACTTTCCTACTGAGAATCACGAAAACTTTTTGGGCCATAATTTTCAACTAATGCTGCTTGATTTGGCCATTTATGGAGGGGTTGGTGGTTTCTCCTTACAAATCAATTTGCCCGTGGATTAACCGAATACAAGAAGCATGCAGTCTTAACTGGTACTGAAGCACATCGTATGTATAGAAGTTTTGATCACTCACTTTATCACTCTCTCATCTGGAAATAAAAAAAAGAAGAAAAAAAAACTGTCCTTCCAAGTCGCAAGGCTTGTCAAATAGGATACTGCATACCTAGGAACCATACGTTACAATATGTATGACCCGAGAGAAAAAAAAAAAAAAAAAGAAGGGGGGGAGAGGATATTGGAGAAGAATATTTGATGATGCCTGCGAGTCTAAAGCCACCAAATACTTTTCTATGAACAACCATCTCCAATCTCTTCAACAAAAGCTTTTAGATTATTATACGACGAACCACCTTCTTTGGCAGCCTCCCTAGCCAATTCCTTCCATTTCTTGGCATTCCTTCTCATTTCATCCCCTCTCTCTCCACTTCCAATAACCAATTCTAAGCACCTCTTGATCTCATGGCCATCGACAATACCATCCTTATTTGCAGTCACCCTCACACCTGTCCTCCACACGTCCTCGATCAGCTTTGCATTTGTCTGTTGATCTGACCACTGGGGGAATGCCACCATTGGCACCCCAGACACCAAACTCTCCGTAGTTGAATTCCACCCACAATGTGAGAAAAAGCATCCTACTGAAGGGTGTGATAGAACCTCCACTTGAGAGCACCATGGCACTATGATCCCCTGGTGTTCCAACTCTTCTCTACAACTCAACATATGTTCTTCCTTCTCTTCTTCACCAGTTCCCTTTGCTCTTATAACCCACAAGAAGGGGCGGCCAATATTCAACAGTCCGCGGGCAATTTCCTCCAATTGCTGCTTCGATAACACCGATATGCTCCCGAACGAGATGTAAATAACCGATGATTCGGGCTTAGAGTTCAGCCATTCGATGGAATCCTTCGAGCCTTGGAGGAGATCTCCTCCATAGGATGTATCTAATGGATCCTTCCCATCCAAGAATGCGGATGGAATTAGCGGTCCAATTGCAATCAAATTAAATCTCTCGATCGCTCTTAAGGCCTCAGGCTCTAATGCATCAAAGGTATTAGCAAGTATTTTGGGGTTGCTTTCTTTTTCAAGCCCTGCAAGCTGCTCTTGCAGCGTTGGTATTACAGAACGATATTTATTTGAAGCATCCAAAAAGGAGGGGAAGTCACGGGCTGCGAGCAACGGCAGCCCCGGTAATTCTACGGTCCTCAATGGGTCATTACTGCCGGAGCTTCTTCTGATCAGATCACCATAGCCGTTGAAATAATAGTAGTAGATGTCGAAAACCGTGGCTGGTTGAATCCAAAGAAGCGCTGTTGGGAGGTGAAATTCACGGGCCACTTCAGCCGCCCAGGGGACAATTGTTGCGCATATCAAGCTGCTGAAAGTGCGGCCTTCCTTTGCGCTGGACACAATAAAATCACATAGTGTTCGAGAGCCATGGTGCTTGAGCTCGTTCATGTAGTGGTCTAAATCATCACCGTTATACCCATCGTCGTAGCCATCGGAAAAGGTGGCGAACGACATGCCGTCAGGAGTAGGGAATTGGGTGATCAGTTGACGGAGGACAAAGACGCTGGTGGCAAAAGTAACACGCACTCCCAACCGAATGAGACGCTTGGCGAATTGGAGGGAAGGGTTGATATGACCTTGGCCCGGAAAAGATACCGAGAGAACATGTCGGTACACCATGATTGACAGTGGTGGAGCGCAGGGGTAACTTGGTGTTGACTGTGCACTGCTAGGAATGGATCTATACGGTGCTTATGTGCTTGAGTGTGCAAAGGGCTTAAATAAAGCACCGGGGAAGAAATCGTGACGTTTGGGGTGACGATTTTGAGTTTAATAGTTGATCAGACAGGACGTCTACGGTGCTTTTTTTTTTTTTTTTGATCAAGACGTCAAAGCTTACAAAACAAAACTAAGAGAGGACTAAAAACAATCTATGGGGGATCTGAACCTTCAAATTCCCAGGTCATATCTAACGTCTACGGTGCTTTTAATTTTGAACTTTCTAGCACCCATTTTTGAGGTGTATCTGTGCAGAATAGTCTGAAGAAATATTAAAATCGATTACGGTGCTTTTAATTTGAACTTTTTAGCTCCCATTTAATTTGAGGTGTTTCTGTGCAGAATAGTCTGGAGAAGTATTAAAATTGATCACGCTCTCTAGGCCACTGTTAGCTAGAAAGTTCATTGGGTTTTGAGGTTTATCGAAAATAATCACTTTAGACATGCAGCTAATTGAAGATTATCTAGACCATATTTTGCATGCACAAAGCAATTTATATATTGAGAGCAGCTTACTGCTGGCTTAAGTTGAAATTAAATATCTTCAAAACAATACCACAGGACAAAACTGGTATATAGTTTCCAATTATTCTTCAAGTATGGATTATTTCAAAGGAAATACATATGTAAAGCAGAGAGAAAAAGTTGAAAATCCTCCCGTGGGTGAAAGAGCATCAATTCCAACTTTGAAAAAATTATCAGACAATGAGGGTTCTGGGACAAACCATCACTATAAACGCTCAGGAGATTGAAGTTCAGAAGTTCATAAGGTCCAAAGATGTCACTATCAGGAATTTGCAGATTAACTTTTCCAAAGCAGGACTCACTGGAACAATTCAATATCTCTTAGAAATGAGCAAACATGAACTAAATCTCATTGCCTGTGCTTTTTGCAGCAAAGACTTCTCTTCAACCGCAAGGAAAATAAAATTAGATAGCCCATAAACAATTGCCTACTCTAATCTAAAGATGACAATATCGATTCAAACATCAGCACTGCCTAAATCGAAAACCCTTCAAGAAAATATTTACTAAAGGAAAGAATAATCAAGAAAAGTAGACAGGAAACCCTAAAATCCCGAGACCCTTCCAAAGATTAAAGATATAATCTCTCCGCAGAGGAGTTGGGAATTAATGGAGCATATATACCTGGCGATAAAGTTGAGATTGGGAATGTCAGGCCCAAAAACGGAGGAGCTCTTGATGAGGCGAAGCTCAGCTGTCAGCGATTTTCCGGAGGGGTCAACGACCACCGATCCAATCACAGATTAAAGATAGGTCTCAAAATCTTCATACTGTTCCAATCACAGATTAATTGGTCTCAAAATCACATCGGTAATGGCAATGAACTCAAAAGAAAGAGGAAAGAGAGTGAGAAAGAAAAAGGGAAGAAGAGAAGAGAGAAGTGAGGCGGTTGGCAAAGAGAAGAATAACAAGCAATGACAGAGGACAATGGTCGCGGGAGCAAGAAGCGGCAAATGACAAGCGAATGTTGATTTGGTTTTTTTACTTTTAGTAACAGTAGTTTTACTTTTTAGTAACGGGAGTAACAAGGGGACGCGCACTTTGTATCTTTAGTGACCAATAGAAGAATTTGGTCACTAAAAGCATCTTTTAGTGACGAAACGGAAAGGCTCCGTGGCTATAGCCTGTTTTTCTTGTAGTGTATATACCTTTAAAATAGAAGCACTCAACTAGAAGTTAAAAATATCAAGACTACCGTACTCCACAATCCAATTGCATCTTAGTAAATAATTTTTAGCATATATATATATATATATATATATATATATATATATATATATATTTCTGCACCGTATGATGGTGTTACACTCTCATCCATAGAAAACACGTACATTATGGTTCTATGTCGAAAATATAGTTACATTAACACTGATTATGGGAACTACTGAAAATTTGTACCAAGCTTGATAGGCAAAAGAGAAAAATAGAACCAGAAGACAAAACGATTGACTGTTGGGGTCCTCGAGACATTTTCCTCGAGTCCAAGTTAGATGGCTCAACATTTTAATTGGGGCTATAGGCAAGTCATAAAAATGATGCCTTTTAGTTTAGAAAATAAAATTAATTAATTCAAAATTAAATCACAAATTGCTTCTTGTCTTTAAAATGCAAAATTATTAATTAAAATTTTGTATTGAAGTTTAACTAATAAATTATTTTTGATAGATAATTAGATATAATTGGTAAATCATAGGTATGTAACCAAGTATGGTAAGTAGTATTCTATATGCAATAAAACAATTTAGAAAAGAATCTATTTCTTTTATTTGATTAAGTATTTCAATTGAAGTATTAATTTCTAGTTTTTGTAACTTCGTTTAAAATTTTTAATTCTAAATATAAAACCAAACCATCAATATCAGAATTTATATCATGCTTAAAAAATTTTAGAAGATTGAGACATTATTTTTTCTGAATCACAATCATTAAAAGATTTTAATATTTCAAGACCAAACAAAAATGATAAAATTTACAATATACTTAAAAAAATAATCAATTTTGAAAGATCTACTTCATCATCTCATCATCCTTTTTATCAAATTATGTTTTCCTACCACTAACATGCTTTTTACGAAATACAGCTTCTATTTCCATCTCATCTGCAACTTGCTTACATGAATTTTCAAAGCAGCTACAGTTCTAGTTTTTAGGAGAAGAATTAGTGGAGAATGGTGCTATTATTTAAGAAAGAGAGCTAATAGAATTGGACTCTGTTTGTTTCGACCTAAAGTTATTTTTAATATAAAGTAATTTCAAGTGAACTTTGTTTCGGTAAAGTAATTTAGTTTTCAATGTTTGGTTGCTACCTCAAAATATGTTTCTTGAAAAACACTTTTCAATATTTGATATACCATTTTTTAATCTGATATAATTAATATACATGGTTCTTAATATTAATTTGAAATGAATTAAAAATAACATATGTAACAATCCAATAATATATTCTTCCTAAAATTAAAAAATATATTTTTTTTTTAAATTTAAATTATTGTTCAATTTTTGGGTTAATTACAATGTTTCCCTCGAACTAGCACCCCATTCTCAAAAACCTTATAAACTATAACTCGTTACAACTCGCCCATAAATCTACGTTTATCGTTATAATTCAGTCCCCCACCTAGATTTTTCCTATTATATGTGATGTTTTCCGTCTCATGTGAGCAAAACGTGAGACCCTCTTTGCACAAAAATACCAAATCACCCATGTCCGTTGCTTTTTTCAATTTTTCAATTGAGCGTCATTCTCGAATAGAAAATCAAATTTGGGCAAATTTGCGTTGAGAGGAGAAATCACTTTTTTCTCTAGCCAGGTGGGAAAGGGAGGGACACCTTATTATTTTCGCAGAAGGAAGGTCTCACGTGTTGCTCACGGGAAAATGTAGGTGAGGGACTGAATCCTAATAATAAATGTAGATTGTGGGTAAGTTGCAATGAGTCATAGTTTATGAGAGTTTTTAAAATAAGATGCTAGTTTGATGGGAAAAATTGTAATTAATCATTTTTTCACAATTTAAAATTTAAAAAAGTATTTCCTCTTTTCTAGGCTATAATATGAGACTTTCATAATTAAAGGGCCTTAGACGGTTGCCTTACTTGCGTACCCATCTAAGCCAGCCCTGGTCCAAATAGGCTGCGGCCTTTTGAGAGCAGCCCATGCAAGAAAGTCCTCCACAACCATCCGCGTCCGTTCTATCCAATAATCAACCAGTGGCTTCCAAGATTTTGCTTGTGGACGAGACGAAACATTCATAAATATAAGGTTTGGCTCTTTGGCTCTGCGTACGTATATATAGTTGCTTGTTTTATGTACTTTTGAATATCATCTCTTGCCCACAGGCCACAGACATTAGAGATTGTGAAGGAGACAACATTAAGTGGTTATTTCTTAGTATAATGTGACTCTTTTGCATCATTAGTCAGCTAGCCGATCAGACATGATGAATTGATGTGGATGTGGACAACTTTTTCTCCAACCATATTGTGGTCTATTAGACAAAGGACGCTGATCTTTATCTGTACTCATGATTTTCCATCGGCAAATGGATGCAGGTCGTCTCCAAAAAGCCGAATTTATTACTATCTATAGGATGTTTACTTCTTGAACATGATCCGTGAGAATGTGGTAACTCCTGTTTAGGAGTGAAACGTTACAAAATCGACAGTTTGGATGTAAAATATTATGACCCTAGCTAATAATTAATGAACAACAGGTATGTATACCCAACCCTTTAAAAATTAGTCAATTGTATCATGTCCTCTTTCCACTAGACACGCAGGTCCTTATACTTAAATTGTACAAATTTATTTTGATTTCTATCCATGACTTAAAATGAATAGAAATAACATCATTACGTAGGATGCCATTAATATAAGACCCTAATCATGATACATACATCGTCTCTTTAATATACTCCTTTCAAGTACATGGTACGTTCTATTGAACCTTTCAAAAGCGTTGTACATTAAGTGATCGATAATGTCATTTCTTGAAGAAATCTACCATAAATATTGCTCTCGTATTTCAGCCGATTTCGTCGTGTATATCCATGAGAATGATTTAATATATATGATGATCTCACAGCTCCAATTTATGGCTCCTTTCCTGTTCTCAACCTCGACGTATTCGTAGCAAATCTTAAAAATACCCAACGCATTTGATTTTTCATTCAACTAGTTAGATATGACTATAACACGAGTTAGTTAATAATTGGTAAAGGAGGAAATTAATTTCTTCACAAATATATAAGTAGTATGTACATATTATACTTCAAGTTATCCCTGCCAATAACCAAGTGTCCCATTTAATTTTCAAATCAACTGCTATGTATGATTTGTCCTCATTATTTTTAATTTCACCTCAAATTCTCCATAATTCTCCCTTAAACACTGAGTTGGTCCAACATGACATAGATAATTTGAGATGAAATTAAAATAAATGGGGACAAATCATTCATGCCACCATGGCAGATGATTTGAAAATTAAAGGGGACACTTGATTATTGGCAATTGGTTAACATATGTTCTCGTTAGCCAAGTTGAATTTTTTTTTTTTTCATTTATAGGGGGACTGATGAAATGACCATTTCAAAATATAAAGAATTCCACATGGATCAAAATAAGAAAAAACTTACATTAGAGACCAATTTAAGATTAGACAATATCCAAAAGATTAGTAGACTAATTAAAATATATCAAATTACATAACGGCCCAATACCTTAGGTACCATCCATTTTCTGAAAGGCAAATTGTATTCTCAGATTTGAATGTATATCCTCTAAATAAAGGCAGGAAAAGAGCCCACGTTAGTAGACGGTAGACAAGGGATGCAACTTTATTTTGATACAGCCACGGATGGAACACACAGTCGGCCTGCCCAAGGGGGAACATCCAAATGTTGAGAGACCCAATCACCACCGTTGGACCACTGTTGGATAGGAACGATGCACTGGTGTTTGGGTGCCAACCCTAATAAAATAACTACAAAATTCTTTTTTCTCTCCCTATTAAATTAATCACTCAAAATTTTGATACTAAAAAAATAACTACAAAAAATTCTCTCTCTCTATCAAATCATCTATGTTCATTACAAATAAATATAAAAATTTAATTCAAATCATATATCTTCACTTTTTCACTAACTTCAACACTACAAAATTTTAACCACCTCAAAATTTTAACTGATAATACCAATACTGAATCACATTCAACCCAAACCAATTTGGGCAAAAAAATATGATTACTTCCCCAAAAGCCCAACAATTACAATCCGGCCCACGTAGCATGTCTTCCAAAAGATAAAATCACTACGTATGCCATAAACAGTTACCTAACGGCCCACGATAAGCCATAACACCACGCTCCCATTATACCCGTGGCAGTTACGAATAACCGTGGGAAAAAGGTGGAAAGGCCATCACGAAGCACGACCTAACTGTCCACGAAAACCTCGGTTAGAGGAAGAGAAAGAAACGTGGGCAAGAGCGCTATAAAAAGGATCACCTAACGATGAAGAAGGTAAGTGACTTCTTATGTGAAAATATAGCAAAAAAACTCAGATAAAAGGGAGAGACTAATTTGAGCTTCGAAGGTCCCACATCTTGGGATCCGGGGTCTTTTGTTATTTTTTATAGGAGAAGATACGGGAAGATCAAACAGTATTTTTACTCTGACAAAAGATACGAGAAGATTAAGCAGCATTTTTCTCTGACGTATTGATCATAAACCAACTGAATTATCATTAACACTCAAACAAACAGGCAGCAGGAGATGGAGCTCATGCAATCTGCGCGCAATTTGTGATCGGTGGATAGTAACACTTTGCACCCAATATATGCAGTGGTCACTGACAGTGCCATCTCGTGACAATCGAGCCCACGTACGTACGATCTGTTGAGTTTGCGAAGAGACAATTTATCATCCATGGCCTAAGCGCGTTTTATACTGACCATATAGTCAGAGCGCAGTGTGATTCATGTGGACCAGGCAATGGATTCCTCTGATAATTGACCTTGGCCGAGAGTTGGTGCCTCGGTGGGTTCAAAGAGCTACCGCGCCTCCACGTGTATTCTTGACAGCATTCACCGCGAGTAGCCAATGTAGCCATAAGGATGGAAGGGATCTTGGTGGCGACTTTACTGCCTTCTGAGAGTCTGCCATAGCGAATTATAAAATCACGTTAATTTATAGTACATATACGTGGACTGCAAGGGGTAAGCGCCATGGAGACGATGGACAGGTCGCAATCGCCATGGAAGTGTTTGTGGGTGGATAGACTTATAGCAGTGTGCAGCACTTGTCAAGGCTAACCCTTGGATTCGGGGATTTGACTCGGTTGCCGGAAAGCCATGAAGGTTCACTCTAAACCGTTAAGGTGAGCTGTGTTCAGGGAGCCTCCGAATTAGTTCTTTTTGTTAAGAAATATAATTCAAATAATAAAATCTTCATATTTTTATCGGTTTAAGTTTTTAAGATGAATAGTAGATTTTTATGATATCAGAATCAATGTTCTGAGTTCGAGACCTGATTCCACACTCTACAATCAATGAAATATTACACTTATTGGACTTCTTAATTAAAGGAAAGTCTTGCCAACATGTAAAGGAGTATTAGAGAATATAACTCAAATAACAAAATCTTTCCCTTCCTAACAAACCTTCAAAAGCCACCACTAGTAGAAGAGAGCCCCGAGCCGGCTCATAATGTATTAAATCACTCCAGCACAAGTTCGACCCTACTTCATCCTCGGATCAGCAATTAAGGCACCGACTGTTTCCATTCAGGAAGATGGGATTCTGCAAGTTCAGTTCTCGTTACTGTGCCCAGACGACAGTGAAGGACAAAAAACTTTATTCGATCTGATACCCTGCCATATCTTTGAATTTTTTTTCCCCTAAGCGGTATGTCATATCTAAATGGCGTGAGAGCAGAACTCTCCTATTGAAACACGGAACTTTTTGACCCGATGCGATTAGTGGTGCTACTTGCCTAATTAAGGAGTGGTTATAATCTGTAATGAACTTTTTTTGTCGGAACGGAGTACTAAAAGGATAATGACCAAGAGCATTGCACAGCAATATTAATGATTAACGATTTATTGCCTTTCCAGATCAGTAGCTATATGTTACAGATCATCTTAAACCACAATTTTTCTCCCAAACCACTAGAGAAGAAAAATCTTAAAAAATAAAGGATAGGACAAAATTAAAAAACAATAATACATAACGACAACACCTGGAGGCTGGAAGCCTAAGATAAAAGGTTTCAACAGGAAACATACAGTCTCATTCTTTTAAGAACAACCTTCTCCAATCTCTTCCACAAAAGCTTTGAGATTCTCATATGAAGAACCACCTTCCTTGACAGCCTCCCTAGCCAAATCCTTCCATTTTTTGGCATTCCTTCTCATTTCTTGACCTTTCACTCCACCTCCAATAATCAATTCCAAGCACCTCTTGATCTCATCACCTTCAACAATACCATCCTTATCCGCAGTCACCCTCAAACCCGTCTTCCACACATCCTCAATCAGTTTTGCGTTTGTTTGTTGATCCGTCCACTGGGGAAACGCCACCACCGGTGCCCCGAAGACCAAACTCTCTAAGGTCGAATTCCACCCGCAGTGTGTGACAAAGCATCCCAATGAAGGGTGTGACAGAACTTCCACTTGAGAACACCACGGCACTATCATCCCCTTTTGCTCCAATTCATCTCTACAACTCAATTTATCTTCTTCCTTCTCTTCTTCTCCATTTTCCTTGGCTCTTATGACCCACAGGAAGGGCGGCCGCAATCCAACAAGCCGCGTGCAATTTCCTCCATCTGCTGCTTCTTTAACACCGATATGCTCCCGAACGACACGTAAATAACAGATGATTCAGGCTTGGAGTTCAGCCATTCCACGTAGTCCTTGGAGCCTTCGAAAAGATCTCCTCCAAAAGATGTGTCGGATGGATCTTTTCCGTCCAAAAAAGCAGATGGGATATTTAGCGGTCCAATCCCAATTAGACTAAATTTCCGATCGCCCTTAAGGCCTCGGGCTCTAATGCATCAAAGGTATTAACGAGTATCCTCGGGGTGCTTTCCTTTTCAAGTTCCTCAAGTTGCTCTTGAAACGACGGGAGTGCAAAATTATAAGTATTTGAAGCATGCATGAAGGAGGGGATGTCACGGCTAGTTAGCAGGGGCAGTCCCGGTAATTCTATCGAATAGAAGGGTTCGTTGCTGCTGTTATTGATGACATCGCTGTAACCATTGAAGTAGTAGTAGTAGATGTCCAGCACGGTGGCAGGTTGAATCCACAAAAGCGCGATGGTAGGTTAAGTTCACGCGCCACGACAGAGGCCCAAGGGAGGAGGAGACTGTAGACTACGCAGGTAACGGGACGACCCGCGTTCGCGCTGGACACGATAAGGTCAGCGAGAGCTTCGGAGCCACGGCACCTGAGCTGGGACATGTAGTGTGCCATATCATCACCGGACTTGAACCCATCGTCGTAGCCGTCGGAGAAGTGGCGAACGACAAGCCGTCAGGAGCAGGGCTTTTCATGCGACGGTGGGCGGAGAGGCTGGTAGCGAGGGTGACATGCGCACCCAAGCGAATGAGGCGCTTGGCAAACTGTAGGACGGGATTGATATGGCCTTGGGCAGGAAATGTTAAAAGAAGGAAGTGCCGGTGCACCATGGTGATGGTTGCGAGCGAGGACTAATGGTCGTGACTGGTCTGTGCAGGCCGGATAAGTCTACTGCGCTAGGGGTTAAAATTATGGCACATGGAAACTGAGGTTACAAAATGGCTCATATATAGAGGATTGGGATAGGAGTGATGACGTTTGTGATGACGATTTTGAGGAGCTTGCAATGGTTTGCAATTTTGGTGCATGCCTTTTGGTAAGAACGAAGCTGATCTGTCTTCGATTTGGATTGAAGAATATTATACTGCAAAGCAATTTGAATTTTAGTATACTTTTTTGTGTCGAATATTATACTATATATACATATGAGAAATAGTAAAATGATAAAAGTAAGAATAATAAAAATGGCAACCATCGATATGACAGAATATATACCATTCAATACAACGATAAAGTGGTATTATATATATATATATCTACAACAGAATATATGGGAAGAAGTCTAAAGGATATATCAACGTTGTTTGTGTAATTGTAATTGATCTTAAATATTGTCCATGCACATGGCAATATAATATATGGTAAGAGAGATCTCATGTATGTGTAAGTAGAGCTGAACCCTGCTTCGTTATGCATATATATTTTCTCTAACTATAATATAGCATTCATGATTGTTTCACTTAGGCCTGTTCACCATACCCAATATCTAAAAAATCCGGGAAATCGGTGGATGCAGTGAAACCGCCCACTCACTTTTAATTTTTTTTTTTTTTTTTTTTTTTTTTTTTTTTTTTTTTTTTTTTTACGAAATGGATAAGAAACAACGTCTGTTTGTCTTAAATTTTTTTTTTTTTTGAAAAAAAATAGCCCAGCTTCAAAAAGAGTTTTACGTGTTTCCATTTCCCGAATGGTCTCTCTATCTCTCTCACCTATCATGCTAACACCGAATACTGGCCTAAACAGGACCAGTGCCAGTTGGCAAGGACGAAGCTACGGGGGCACCAGGCGGACAAGGCCCCCCAAACGTTTTGCAAAAAATTTTTTATACATAGCCAAAATTTTAAATTTTTGCAAATTTTTTTAATATAAGCGCAAAATTGGTAGTAATTTTTTTTAATGGCCTCCCAATTTTTTTTGGAGAAATAAACATGAGAGAATGAAAGAGCCTAGAGAGGGAATATATAACTACTTTAAAGTGGGCTCTCTAATTTTTTAAAGAAAAAATACTAAGAGTTTATCCTTTTTATTTTTCTCCCTCACTCTCTTTTTTCTAAGATTCCTATCTCCCTACCTATGTTCTAGCGTGTGTCTTTCTAAAATAACAAAATTCATACTTAACTCTAGGAATATAACAAACTTTTTGCTTTGCACAAAAAAAAAGTCATCTTCAAAGTTAGAATTCTACATATTATTACATTTAATTATTATTGTTTAATTAAAATATTATTACTCTATTATTTGTGTCTACCTATGTTATTTTGACTAGATTTTAACATTACTTTGTGCGTCTGTGAATAATTGATGAGCCATTTATTCTGAAGATTTTAAACTTTTGATTGCATTCAGCCGCACAAGGTTTTAGTACTAATATAATAATTGATGATTTTTACTCGAACATCCTGTTCAATTGGTATAATTGATGAAAATTTGGCTTTAACAAGTAAGTTAAATATATATTTTTTTTTTCTTTTTTAAGTTTTAGAAACTACAAGAAAAAAAACTTTCGGAGTCAAAAAAATTTGTCACCCAAAGTGCAAATTTTGTTAGCTAATGTTTTAGGTGACAATACCGAGTTGTCACTGGTTTGTCACCTAAAGCCCATCAGCCAATATTTTAGGTGATGATTTTCGTGTTCTGTCGCTCAAAACCATTCGGACGGTTTACAATACCGTCCAAGCGTTTTGTGCCATATTGACGAAATTGAAAATCGTCATGCCCAGTACACTCCATCCGTTCGCATGAGCTATGCGAACGTACTCTCCATATGTTCGTACAGCTCATGCGAACGGTTGGTCCAATGTGACGAAATGCATTTTGTCGTGGAATAACCATGCGCACGGTTGTATAACATCATCTGAACAGTAATATAAAAACGTTTGGATGCTTATGTAAAGACGTCCGCACAATTGTTTCATTATGACAAAATATTTTTTGTTAGCTTCAAAAACCGTTCGAACCCTTACAAACAAAGTTCAAACGCTTTTTCTGTTGAACACTATGGAACGTATTTTAATATCTTGCAAACGGTTTCTTATTAAAAAAACCGTGTGCTCGCGAGAATGAACGTTCGGATGGACGAATTTAACATGAATGGTTCGGATGGATATTGACACGTGTGCACGTTATCATTGTACTAGACCCGTTCAGGCGACTTTTGTTACCGTTCGAACTGCTTTCTACATATTTGAATTAAGTTTAATTAAAATTTTAAAAATAATTTTCAAATAATATAAATAGAAAGATATTCAATACTCGTAGATAATAAAATATCTACAAATATGCAATTGTCCTTAAAATTAAATATAATACATAATCGATAAGTACTGACAAAGTAGTGAAAATAAAAAAAATCTACCCAAATTTTCGATTGGGTGTCATACGAGATTACAGCTATTGGATCTGCTCCATCACCTGCTCACTCATCTGCTCCGCCATTAGTTGCATCTTTGTTCTTGTTGTTCTACTAGGTTCCTTTGCTGCTCCTACATCATCTTCTGATGCTCTTCATCTTTTTTCCGATGTTGCTTCGCCATCATCTGCATCAGCTTCTCATCTTTCTTCTGATGCTGCTCCTCTGTCATCTGTAAATATTCTTGCATCGTTTGCTCCATATCTGACCAAGCACTTCATATTCCATCTGTCTAGCCTTCATCTCCTCAATCTCTAATCTGGCCTCCTCCAATCTTTATGGACAAATCAACGGATGCTGCTGATGAAGATGATCCAATAGACCGTACTAAACGGCCTAAACCTTGCACGTAACCCTCTTTCGTCCCCAACACCTCAGCAAAAATCTCTACTTCGGTGTATGACTTACCCTCTAACTCATTCTGCAACTATAACGCTTTTATTTTTTCCTACAAAATTAGAAAAGAAGATAAAATTAGCACATATGAAACATAAACGCATACGAATGCATCATTAAATCTAACGTTATAACTTATAAAATTTTTCCGCGCATCTTCTGATGTTCACATGCCATCCTTATTAGTATGCATCTTTTTATACAACAACGCAGGATTAATCTCATCAGATTCTAGATCTTTCTGTACACCAAAAGAAATATAGAACGTGCATATTAAAATACCTAAGTCATTTATTTAAATAATAAATAATAAAAATGTAAATTTATTACTAACTAACAATGCTCTCGGTCGTTGGAAGGACCTCACTCCCGACGTGTGTATAATCTTCAACTTAGCTCTATTTTCCTTGTTGATTGCACTCTTCCTCTGCATTGTACATTTACAGTTGTTACCACAATTAATAATAAAATAAACATTTAGGACGGAATAAAAATGTTTAACCTAAAATTCCTCACTCGCGAATAAATCACAGACACGAGTCCATTCTTCCTTGTTCATATCGGGATACGGGTGCTCTAACGCCTCTTCTTTGGAATTGAACACCGAGTAATGCTGGAACATTCTATTTTTGTGTGTCCTGTACGGTGTGTTCATCGTAGATGTCACAGTGATGCGATCCTCGGTTCGGTCGTAATCTAGTTGGAACTCATCCTTAACATATATAACAGTTAGTACGTATAAAATTTTCAACGATTAAAATTTAATAAATTATACTTACTAACACTCGGTTCATCATGTATGATTTAACCATGTCGGGGACCTCCTTCCACTTACTCGTAAATGGGACATGTTGTCGAACGAGCACACCAATATGACTCGAGAGCATTGAGAACGCCTTGTCATCACCACCCGTACGTCCATCAGGGATATGGACAGTCAGCTTTCTTCCAATGCGAGCCTTGAATAAGGCAATCCCACGCGTACTATCTCGAACATGTCTAATTTCGGACATCACTATAAATGAAGAAAAATAAATTTAAAAGTCAGTTAAGTATAAAAATTTAAAAGTCATAATATTTAATCAAGATTGACGGGGTAAGACACTTACATGCACAACTACTTTGGGTGCCTACTGGACTGGCTGTGGTAGGGGACGATAATTCATTCCTATCTCTAAGTGAAGGACCTGACAACTGTATTGTTGTACTACTCCACAATTGATGTGCCAGATAAATCGAACCGAATTTGTTTTCCTCCCGTGGCATGACGTCATCAAATTAATATTTGACTTTAAAAAAAAAACCACAATGATGGTCTCTACTTCGGTGTATGACTTTCGCAACTATAACGCCTCCATTTTTTCCTACAAAATTAGAAAAGAAGATAAAATTAGCACATATGAAACATAAACGCATACGAATGCATCATTAAATCTAATGTTACAACTTACAAAATTTTCCGTGCATCTTCTGATGTCCACATGCCATCCTTATTAGTATGCTCTTTTTATAAGCAACGCAGGACTAATCTCATCAGATTCTAGATTTTTCTGTACACCAAAAGAAATATAAAACGTGCATATTAAAATACCTAAGTCATTTATTTAAATAATAAAAATAAAAATGTAAATTTATTACTTACTAAACAACGCTCTCGGCGTTGGAAAGACCTCGCTCCCGAGTGTGTACAATCTTCAGCTTAGCTCTATTCTCCTTGTTGATTGCACTCCTCCTCTGCATTGTACATTTACAGTTGTTACCACAATTAATAATAAAATAAAATTTCAGGACGGAATAAAAATGTTTAACCTAAAATTCCTCACTCGCGAATAAATCACAGACACGAGTCCATTCTTCCTTGTTCATATCGGGATACGGGTGCTCTAACGCCTCTTCTTTGGAATTGAACACCAGTAATGCTGGAACATTCTATTTTTGTGCGTCCTGTACGCTGTGTTCATCGTAGACGTCACAGTGATGCGATCCTCGGTTCGGTCGTAATCTAGTTGGAAGTCATCCTTAACATATATAACAGTTAGTACGTATAAAAGTTTCAACAATTAAAATTTAATAAATTATACTTACCAACACTCGGTTCATCACATACGATTTAACCTGTCGGGGACCTCCTTCCACTTACTGTAAATGGGACATGTTGTCAACGAGCGCACCAATATGACTCGAGAGCATTTTGTCATCACCGCCCGTACGTCCATCAGGGATATGGACAGTCAGCTTTCCTCCGGTGCGAGCCTTGAGTAAGGCAATCCCACGCGTACTACCTCGAACGTGTCTAATTCGGACGTCGCTACAAATGAAGAACAATAAATTTAAAATTCAGTTAAGCATAAAAATTTAAAAGTCATAATATTTAATCAAGATTGACGGGGTAAGATACTTACACGCACAACTACTTTGGGTGCCTACTGGACTGGCTGTGGTAGGGGACGGTAATTCGTTCCTATCCCTAAGTGAAGGACCCGACACTGCTAGTGTACCGGACTACTCTCAGCTCGAATTAATGAATCACACCAAGATGTTTCCCTCCGCTGCATGACGTCGTCCTGTGACCAAATAAATCAATATTAGAGAAAAAAAAAACACAATGAATTATGTTACTCAAAATGAATATAAAATAGAAACGCAAAGTAAATTAAAATGATAAAGTTACTTAGTCCTCGGAGTCATATTCTTCAGAATCACTACAATCTTCACTGAACGATTCCGAGGAATCATCGCTTCCTTCTACTTCACGTTGTTGTGGACCACTCTCATCGTTACCGGCACATAAGCCTCGATGTCATTTCTAGTCAACGGGATCATGTCAAAGAGCTAAAGTCCACAAAAAGCTCAAAAGACTCATTCTCCTGTATGCTTCACGTTCGACGTCTTCTCCATCTTCACTAGCTTCCTCCTCAATAGGTGGAATATCATACGTGTTTCTAGGGG
The DNA here is from genome assembly GCA_003952965.2 of Morella rubra. NCBI lineage: Eukaryota > Viridiplantae > Streptophyta > Magnoliopsida > Fagales > Myricaceae > Morella > Morella rubra. The sequence goes on along the minus strand of CM025853.1, from coordinate 23,664,783 downwards.
TAATCTTTTGAACAATCTTCCAGTGACCGCCCAACTTCATATCATCGATTTAAAACATTTGATTCCCCTGAGAAGCTAGCACAAACGGTCGTCTTTGTACCACTTTCGGATGTGTTAATACTAACAAACCGACCACTTTTATCAAGACCTAAGTTTTGAGTACTCAAGTCAAACCAGTCACATTTGAGTAAATAAACTAAATTCCCGCAAATAACGCAACGCGTAAATATCCATGACCTGGCCGTAAAAATCAACATCTCCCATCATGGTCCCCCGAACAACCACACCACTATTCTGAGTGTTACGAAACTGTTCACGAAAGACCGTGTGAAACCTAACTCCATTCACTACACACCCAGAATAACAAAGTGCCGGCTGATCCAAACCGGATGCTAATGCATACAAATCATCCGACACCGAGCCCGGATTTTCATTGCGCATAGTTTGAATCTAAAATAGTAAACACGTGTTAAATTTGAATCTAAAAAAATGATCAATTAAAATTAAACATATAATAGAAAAAAATTAAATAAATACCCGATTTCTAAACCATAACGAAATCCTTCTTCGTGCCTCCTATCAACATTTATTGGTGATTGTCTCCTCATCTCTTCCAAGTGCTCGCTATAAATAAATAAGATATTTTATAATAAATTAAAATATAATGAACTGATAAGTGATTAAATGAGCAAATATTCTTATAAACGCTTACTCTATATGTTGGCTGATTTCTGAACAGTTGTTGAGTACGTACCACTGCGCTTTTGTAAATTCCTTTCTATTCAAATCTTGACCCCTACCAGCTCCCAGCGGTCGAACACTTTGAGTAAACACAGAAAAATGACAACTTCGATCATCCATGTCGGCATAATTCGGTCTTTTCTATTAAATCTCGTCTCAACCGTACCAAGATACATTGAGCAAAAAGTTAGACATTCATTTAACAGATAATTCTCTGCTATGGAGCCCTCACACCGTGCCCTGTTCTTAACGAAACGCTTCATCTTCCCATATACCTCTCCATTGGATACATCCACCGAAATTGAACTGGACCCCAAGTTTCACCTCCCGAGGTAAATGAACTGCTAAATGAACCATAATAGTAAAAAATGATGGAGGGAAAATGCCTTCCAACTTGCAAAGAATCATTCCGATGTCCTTCTCTAACTGGTCCACAACGTCTAAACGTATTGTTCTTGAGCACAAGTCTCTAAAGAATAAGCTCATGTATCATTGCCGATAATAGTCGCTGCAACAAGACATGTGAGTCGTGACTCTTCATACCCATTATCTTCCTTCTTTTATATTCACGCACCGGGATATGTTAGAGGCGTATCCATCCGGAAACTTGACACCCTTCAGCCATTCACAACACTTCTTACGTTCATCCTTCGTTAAAGTAAATAATGCTTGAGGCATCACCTCTGCTGACCCCGAACCTGCAAATGCAAATCTTTTTAATGCCCATTAATGCCAAGTCCCTGAGCACTAGCATTGTCCTTCGTCTTACCATCGACATTCATCAAAGTTCCAACACATTGTCACAAATATTCTTCTCTATGTGCATGACGTCCAAATTATGTCGAAGTTTCAAATCTGACCAGTACGGCAACTCAAAGAATATGCTGCGCTTCGTCCAACTTAACTCATTCTCAGCCGTTTTCTCTTCTTCTGAGTCTTCCCAAACGAACATAACGGTACCGATTCAAGTTGTTGAAGTATCTCCTCTCCAGTGACTTCTTCAGGCACTGCTCTAAACTCTTTTTTCGTCAAATATGTCGACATCATGCCTCCACCCATGCGTCGCGGGCAAATACCGATGATGTCCCAAAAAATAATGTTTGCCCCATGTTTCAACCAAAACGACGTTGTGTTCGCATTGCAATTAGGGCATGCTAACCGTCCTTTCGTACTCCAACCCGAGAGATTACCATAAGCCAAAAAATCATTTATTGTCCAAAGCAAAGCAGCATGTAACTTGAATGACTTGACACGGCTGCGTCGTACGTCTGCACTCCATTTTCCCACAAGTCCTTCAACTCATCTATCAATGGCTGCAAGTAGACGTCGATATCATTCCCGGGACTTCTTGGACCCGGAATAAGCAACGACAGCATGAAACTTGAATCCTTCATACATTTCCATGGCGGCAAATTGTATGGAATTAGTACCACTGGCCATACTATATGATAAGCTCATGTTGCCAAACGGATTGAACCCATCAGATGCCAAACCCAACCGGACGTTTCGAGATTCCGACCAAACCATTCATACTTCTTATCGAGGTCTTTCCATACCCAAGAGTCTGCAGGATGCCTCATCACCCCATCTTCAATCACACGCTTCTCTTGGTGCCACCGCATATCCGTTGTGTTTGCCTTGATAAAAACAATCTCTGCAACCTCGGTTTCAAGGGAAAATGCTGCAGCACTTTTTTAGGAACCTTTGATTGGTATTCTGACTGTACTTCCACCTCGATGCCCCACACACCGGACACTCTTGTAACTCATTGTACTCCTTCCAAAACAATACACAGTCATTTAAGCACGCATGTATGTTATCGTAGCTAAATCCTAAATTCTTTCTTAACTTTTTTGCCTCATAATAAGATTTAGGAAGTGTCTCCCCCTCCGGCAGCGCATCTTTTATCAAGCCCAACACATCTTCAAACGCCTTTACAGTCAAATTATTCTCCGACTTCACATGAAGTAACCTAACAACGAAAGACAACTTCGAGTACTTCTTACACCCGGGATACAACTCTCGCTCAGCATCCGCCCATAACTTGGTATACTCGAAAACCCGACTCGACTGTTTTAGGACCCAGCATATTTTCACCAGCATTCTCATCAACCCCTCCTCCCGCCTCAAAATCTTCTAACATGTCTCTCATATCATCATTTATGTTTCCCCCAAAGTCCTCACTACTAGGTTCAGGTTCTAAAGTCACTACCCGGTTAAAACTTCTGAAATTGACTCTCCGTGAAATACCCAATGAGTGTAACTCTGGTCAAACCCAATTATGAATAAATGATCCTCCATCTCGTCACACGTTGGAACAACACATTCTTACATCTCTTACATGGACATCTTATCAGTCCCCGACTATCTGCATAACTACGGCAACACTCATAAAATCCAGAACACCATCACTATACTTCGCACTTTTGAGTCTATCAACCTCATAAATCCAGCTCTTATCCATATTGTTCCTTCAAAGACGAAAATACAAACAATAATGCAAACAATAATGCAAACAATGATGACATTCATACTCAACTCCAATTTCTTCGGGTGATAGGTCCTATCCCATTCAAGTTTACAATATCACGTACTACATGTAATTGACCCGACCATTGTGACTGATGCTTTAGAAATTTCAACAATATTCTCCCTCAGTCCCCAGATACACGCCTACAACATTGAGCATAAACACCCACCATTTAAGGCAAGTGTATAAGCTCAATGCTGAATGTGTATCCGAAGGACAAAAGGAGATTTGCATCGAAATTTCTAAACACAACTATCACAATAGCAGATACAATTACGCACATTACGCATATTGTAAACTCAAACTGTCCATAACATGGACAATTCAAGAATTACACGGAGTTCGTTATCCGAACTCCGTGTAATTCTTAAATGGGGGCTAAGGCTACTAAATGAATGCAAGAACATAACAGCAAAAACCGTTCGGACGTACTCAAACCGTCCGAACCACACATATAAGCATTCGAACGCTTTTGCAAAAGTCCAAACAAAAATAGAGTCCGGACGGAACATAATCCGTCAGACTGCGATTGTCGAACAAGACAATTCTTCGACGCACAGACTCTATTTTCACCACAAATTCTTTCCAAAATCAACCCAAATCATAAACACTTCAATATAAACACATCACAACCAACCCAAACTCCATTGCTATCATTTTAGACCTAAAATTTCGAAAAACACATGCTTTCATATCCTAAAATCCATGCTTTTCATCCTAAAACAATTCAATTTAGAAACCACTAACCTCAAATGCAATCCAATATCAAATTCTAAATGAGTTGCTCCTTCCACACACGATTCAATGAGGTTGGACGCTCAAAATCAGCTCTCCTCTTCTCCTCTTGCTCAAATCTCTCATTTTCTAAGTATTTCCCTTTTTCCTCCCTGTCTGCGATTCTGCCACTTTCATACGATTGAATACCGTTCGGACAAGTAAAATGGGGTTCTGCTTACGTGTATTAGTTTTCAGGAATTGTTGCTGCCTAAAATTTCATAACTGTCTAAACAACGACAAACACGTCCGAACACTGTCTTACATTTCACAACACCATTTTAGTAATCCTCAAACGATAGCGTCATAAACACACATTCGGACCGGAAACCACCGTCCAAACACTACCTTATATTACACGGCACTGTTTTAGAAATACAAGATGATAGCATCTGATCATAAACAACAACATCGATGCTACAGGAACGTATCTTACATTTCAACACGCCGTTTGTAAATCCCCAAACGACAGCATCTTAATGAAAGATTGTAAACGAAAGCGTCCCGACCGTATAAATAATGTTCGGACTTTGTTTTATATAATACGACACCGTTCGAGCTTACAGTAAGTTGTCCAAACGGTTACTTGTTCCGAACGGGTTTTGGAACTTTTTTTTATTTTTTTTAAAGTTTATACAATTATATTTATTAGCAAGTTTTAAATAACCAAAGTTAGTTACCTTAAGTGTGTTAAGTTCTAATATCAACATTTTTTTGAATGAGTGTATCGAAATTAAAAACATAACATTAATTAACATATTGTATTAAGTTCTAATAAATAGAAATAACATAACTGAAATAACATAAATATATCAAATATCGTCAAAACATAATATAAACAAAATAACATCAAATAAATACCAATACATGTCCACAAAACATAATATAAAAGTAAATGTCCTCAAAACACAATAAAAAATAAACGTCATAATAAAACTAAATAAGATAACTACTACTCATCATCATCATCATCGTGATTTTTAGAACGTCACAGATTTGACGTAGGTGCTCCTCTATCAGTACGACCCATTGAGTCAAGGCAAATAACTTTGCACTAGTTGCACTCTCTTCATGGCCTCCTGAACCACATATACCTCCTTCTTCCACCCAAAGTCCATGTCTATGACCTTACGCTCTAAAGTTGTTAGCCGACCACTGATATCACTGACCATCTCATGGGTGGGCTGCAAGACCGATTGCATCCGCTCAGTCAGCTGCGTCATCATGTCGTCCATCCAACCCGGTCGCTGTGCCCCAAATCCCTAGGTCGAGCTCTGTCCAGGATCCTACTACTCCATTGCCTCCTCAGCTACTCCTGTCGTCTAACTCTAGCAGCCCGAGCGGCATTCAGAGCTCAACGTGTCTGGGCAATCGATTTGGAGAGCGTTGTCTTGTTGATCAACCCAAGTGGAACAGCCCTCGGCTCGTCAGCACCCTCGGGTACCAGCATGGCGTGCAGGAACTGGGTCAGAAGAATCCGTGCGACAATGAATTCATAGCATCCGTCTTCAGGGCCTCTACACAAATGGACTAATAGATGTAGTATGTCATATCAACAGGTAGCCCCCGTACAACTACCAGGTACAAGAACTCGACTAGGCTATAAGACAGCTCTATGGTGTGCTTCCTCAGGTCGATGGCGGAGCATAGGATCAGGTGCATGATCTGCTAGAAAGGACGCCGCTGCCCGTGTATCATATATGCTCCATCCAAAATAGCTGTATCCTCGCCCAGCATGTCCGGAATACCTCAGCCTTAGTAGGCAGCCCTTCGTGCTCATTGGCAGGTTTGGAAACGCTGCCAAATCCCTATCGTACCCAAGAATCTCGCCAACTCATTCGGCGAGAATACGATCGAAACGTTACAGACAGTGAGCTCCATACTAGGCACCTTGATGTCCCTCGCACCTAAAATAGAACAATAGAACTCCCACACCAATTTCTTCGATGCATAGCCGGTCCTATGGATCAACGGAAGCCAACCTATCTCCTCACCACCTTCGAAAGCATCCAACCCTCAAATATAACGATCGCTATATACTGCTCCAACGTTAAAATTGAAGCGAAAGGTTGCTCATCATCAGCCTGGCCGCTGGTACGTGGACACTTGCTCATTTTTTTTAGAATCTGCATAAAAAGTGTTTGTACGGTTAGAAAAACGTCTGAACATTAAGTTAAATCGTCAGAACACCAAGTAAAACCATTCGGGTCCAGACCACAATGAAAAAGCGTCCAGACAAAGTCAAAACGACAACGTATTCCTGTAGGTATACTACCAGGCATCCGAACATCGATAAGAATACGTCTGAACGCATAAAAGAGAATTAAAATTTTTAAATTTAATATACACCACGTCCAGACGGCTTTTACATACCGTCTGGACAAAATCAAAATGACAATTTATACCTCTGAATGGCATTGGCATGAGTTCAAACACCTCAAGGCCACATTCGGATGAATCAAAGAAACGTCCGGACGTCTCAAGGAAACGTCTGAACACTGAGGGGAGGACGACCAAGTTAACTCAGCCATGGCAGCGTCCCTCCACCTCCCACACACGTCCAAAAATACAACCAAAACACAAACTAATATACTTAAAACAATGCTAACGCTAGACACAATCAATTTCTACGTAAAAATTAATCAAAAAACACAATGTACTACGCAAAAAATGGAATTGAAATTCTATATGTAAAACTAAAAATATATATATATATATATATATATATATATATATATATCTCGTTAAAATATAGTTAAAAGTGAGCAAAACATACCTAGATGTGATTAAATCCTCGAAAGAGTAATATTACGTCAATATTTAAGAAGAAAATAATTCAACTTTTAGAGATTTTTTATGTGAAATGGTGCGGTATTTGCACACGTGGCCCAATCAACGTTCTTCATATTAAGTGCGAAAATTTAAACTGTTTAAAATGGTTATGCGCAATAAAGACATCTGGATGCTTTTTTGACATGTGAACGATTTTTCACTAACTTCGCGCGAACAGTAAACTATGGTTCGGACAGTAAACTATGGTTCGGACGGCGACAACTGTTTTGAACTGTTGTATACCTCAAACACTTGTCAGTCATGTGACGGTTACAAAAATGTCCAGACAGTATACACAACCGTTCCAACAATGTCTTTTCATTATACCGGTCCGAACGCTAAGCCTGTATGTTCGAATGCCTATCTACAAAGGCGTCCGAATGTTGAGATACATCATCCGAACCACTAACATATTTATTTAAATTCACTAAATTTAATTTACTTCACTCAACTTAATTTATTTAATTTACATAATTAATTTACTGCACTTAATTTAATTTACTTAACTCAATTTAACACAACGTAATTTGGCTCAAATTTTTAACTTTATTTATTTATTTTGCATACATAAAAAATATATATAGTTAAGCATATTTTTATATTAAACATCCATTATAACTAATCACCCATTTAATTGTAATTGCAAGCTAATTACACTAACCATTACAATCTAATTACACTAACCGTTCTGTTAACATAGCACTCGTACTAATCACCCATTTGATTGTACTAATTATCCGTTTAAATTGTAATAAATTTAATCAAGTGAAAGGAACATAATTAATATAAAATATAAAAAATAATCCAAATACCGAACGAAAAATACACTCATAATGTCTAGTACAAGTCGGAGACGGTCCTTCAAATGATAAATAAATAATAGTGATAAAGCATAAACAGGAGACTACTCCAATCACGAGTTGGCTCATCCAGGTGTTGTCTGAGGCATCACGAACATGCGCCAAATGCTCCTCCATATTAGCCACCCATTTGACGAGTATCTGTAGCTATATCAGAATGGTATGGATAGACTGGGACAATTGAGATAATTGTTCTCTCACAGAGAATAGTTCCATCCTCATAATATTCTGCTCTTTCGTCAAAGCCCTATCCGTTAGAGCAAGTTTCATCTCCAGACCGGTCAAGCGGCATTGGAGCTCCATGCACAACGAATGCGTCGGCTCCACCATCGCCTGAATACTCTCCTTCAACTCCATTAAAAAGGCATTTGCCCAAACTAGTCACTCTGTCTGTCCCCCAACATTGGTGATACTTCTCCCGGAGTGTTCCATGCTCAACCTAGCAAAAACTGTTCGAACATAAGCACAAACTGTTCACACGAACGTCAAACTGCATCGTTTAAATTCTAGATTGTCGGCATGTAAGATGGCCTCGACACCTGAGTAGAAAAAAATAATTTCAACCAAAAATTATATATTTGGTCCCCCTAAGGGCAAGTCCTGGTTTCGTCCCTGCCAATAGGGATAGAAATTGCCCCCAACACCACCCATGCACAACCTTAGTTTCACCTTTACCCTTTTTATAGTATGTTAGATTTTCTTTTTCTTTTTATTTTCTCTAAAATTTTCTTCATTAATAAAAGTATTCATTGCTTTACCTATATTATAAGCTAAAGTTGATTGAGTAGTACGTAATGTTCAATAAGATTATGTTTCGACGGAATATGCCATAGTGGTGTTATTTGATCCTTTAATTTCCACAGGGATTGGTCCGCGGTTTCTTTTCCCAACCAAACAGGTTATACCTAGGTCATACTCAAATAATCTCACATATGTGACGAAAAGTGTTATAAGAAAACATTTATAAAAGGAAAACATGAGTACCATTTAATTGTCACTCTTACACTCAAGTCGTTATTTAACAATTGTACTATAATATCTCCTTAAAGTGTGGGTGTTCGCCCATAAAGAACATTACACAAAAATATCATTAAAAGTCGCTTTTGTTGCAATATTATACGCTTAGCTGGACCCCTGGAGGAGAGAAAAGAAAGATTATGTTCGCAATTTATGCTGGTTCATACTATGGTGCATGGTTATAATCTGGCCAACAAATTATTAGAGAGGATCATGAAATATTAGATTAATCCCAAGATGGACAAATCAAAGTCTCATACTCTTCTTTCCTCTTAGTTGCATGCATGTATCATTCAGGGCAACATCTATATATATATGATGCTCTACTTTTGGGAAAAAGTGCATCGCTCAAGACTAAGCAAGTAAACAAGATGAACATCCTTTGGCTTGAAAAAGAAAGAACGAATAAACAAAATAAAAGGTAACATCACTATTTCTTCTTGAATTATAGGATCTATATCGACATTAATCTACCAAGCTCGACGTATTGAACTCTCAAACTACAAATTAAATACATTTAACGTGTGCCATTTACTAAGATATTACTATTGAGATGTACTAAAAAACGTCATGTGATATAATATTCACGGTCAAATATATACTACAAGAGTGTCCAATGATAAAATTTTATTCTCAGAGGGCTCAATATGATAAATTTGGTAGTTTAGACCCAGCCAAGACGACACTGGTATCATATTTCAAGGCCAAAATTTGATGTTTTTTCCAAAAACATAATCTATACATCTACATTAGCTATACTCTGCAGCATTAATATTATTTTGAGGGACGAGTTGGCCACTCTTTGGCGTACGAGCAGTAAACAACCACTATAAGAGATTTGATTTTCAGCGACGACTTCTTCAGTGGCGAAGTGAACCTCGTCGCTAAAAGTAACATTTCCGCGACGATCTAAAATTGTCGTTGCTGAAAATGTAAACAAAACACTTTCAGTGACGATGAAACATATTCGTCGCTGAAATATCTATTCGAACGAAGATCGAAATGATGTTCGAACAGAAAATATCCGTTCGAACTTCTTTTAGAGATGCTTCAATAAATTCCGTTGCAAATAATTTAGTCGTTATTGGTTATAATTTTTTAGTGACAAAATTGTTCTTTGCCAAAGTAAACACACTGTTCGAACGGTAACATATGTTTTTTCCCACGACATCTATTTATCGTTGCTTAAAAGGAACATCTACGACGACTTGTCGTCGTTGCAGAATAATTAAACCCGTTCGCACGGGTACGCGCCGTGCGAACGTACTCAGGGACACCTACGTTCGAACGTGAAATCCCGTTCGAACGGGTTGCTCGAAACATTTATTGCTTCCGTTAGGTGTTGCAAGCAACGTCTTTTCGTTGCTTGCAATGCCTGAATAAGTTTGAACACAAGTTACTTGTTCGAACGCTGTTGACAGATGGTTTACTGTCATTGCTTGGTGAGTGAGGCATTGTAGGCAACATCAGTGCGTTGACTGCAACGTTTGACATCGTTCGAACAAAGATGGACAGATGGCTTATTTTGATTTGTTGGGGTGTGAGGCGTTGTAGGCAACGTCTCTTCAGTGCTTGCAACGCCTGAACACGTTCGAACGGTATTAACCCGTTCGAACGTGGTGGACAGATGTATTAGTTTAATTGGTAGGTGCTTGATCCCGTTCGAACAGGTTTGGCCCGTTCGAACATTATTGGCAGATTGCACCACATGTTAATTGTGAACACTCCGATTTTGGCATCTGTCAAATTTCGGTCGAATGTATGTTACTTGTTCGAACGTGACCCCAATCGTCGTCTACCTCCCGAAATGTTCTGGTTTTAAAAGCTTTGTTCGAACGACATATCTTGGTATAACAAACTTCCACACGACATTTAGTGCTACATTTCACTCAAAAAAAGTCGAGGATCTTCATTTGCAGTTATCAACTTGCTCAGTCTTCCTCAAGTACGTGAATTATCTCCGTTGCCTTTCATTCTTTTCCTCAAGTACATGGATTGTTCATTTTACGTTTCGTCGTAGTGTGCATATATGTTCTTGTTTTTTCCATATTGCGAAGACGTTGTGTTGTTCGGTTTTTCTTCGTAGTGTTGTTTTTTCCATTTTCAGTTATATGTTTGTAGTTTTCCTTCTTATTACTCTTCATTTTCAGTTATACGTTCTTGTTTTTTCCATTCGTAGTGTTACAAACAATCTCCTTTGTTACCGAATGTATTACTCTTCATTTTCAGTTATATGTTCTTGTTTTTTTCCATTCGTGGTGTTACAAACATTCTGTTTTATTACAGAATGCTTACAAATGCTTATGAATTTTCACAAATGCTTATTAATGAATTTTCACAAACGAATTTTCACAAGAATACTTACGTATCGTTATGTTTTCCTTCGTATTGCTCTCATCATGTTTTTATTGCAGTATATGTGTTTTAATGAAAAAAGAAATTGTTAAAAAAGTGGCTATGCTATGACTATTTATTGAGGTGCAAAGTGTGTATTTTTTGTTTATCACAGATTAATATTCTTGCTAACTTAGCCAACTTGAATTGTAGACATTAGAGTAAATTAGGACTATGATCATTTTTTTTTCTATTCCAATAACATATTGTAGGATAGGAAATATCCTTATGATTTTATTAAGATGATTACTTTTGTTTTGAATATATAAGATTTAATTTTAGGTTGAATTATTTTGCAGCTTGAAAAATGGCCCAAGAAGACGTGCTTCATCATCTTCACAAGCGGCTCAACAGTCATTGTCTGTAGCTCAGCATCAAGCGCTAATTTATAGAAGACCGGTTGTTATTGAGCGAGTTGTTCGGTTGAGGGATTTCAACGACTTGGAGTATGAAGGTCAGAGTATACAGTCTAACTTTGAGCAGAGGGGATGGACTCAGTTTCTCGAATCTACTGGTGATGTATATGTCGATCTTGTGCGTGACTTCTATGCACAAGTTGTCACTGTTGATGCTAATGTCGAGGAGCTGACTATCCAAGTGAGGGGCGTCTTTTTCACATTATCTGCTAATATTATTGCTCAATTTATTGGATTACTGAGACCCCAAGTGCCGGCATACCCGACCATTGGCCCTTCGTTTGACATGACATCGGAAGAAGTGTGGAAGGAAGTAACGGGTGAAAATATGACTGTGCCATCTACATCGATATCCCATCGAGATCTGACGGCATTCTTTTGAATGCTTCATCTTATTATCGTTTGGGATGTAGCGCCAAAACATCACAGGTCCGACCTCAGTTGGGAGGGCGGATTCCTTCTCGTTATGGTTGCGCGTCGGACTCCTATTGATCTCCCAGCTCTTATTGTTCAGCAGATTCTCCGAGATGCACGGTCTACATCCGAAAGAGATGGTCTCCCACATGGCTTGCTGATCTCGCGCATGTTGGTAGCTGCTGGTGTTCCTATTTTGCCTGATGAGAAGATACGATCTCCGATTGGGCCATTATGTCGTAGTACATTCAGTCGCAGTGTAGCTCATCTTCATCGTGGCGGAGCAAATGTTAATGATGATGTCGATCCAGATGAGGTTGCCATGGACGAAGGACCACCTCCTCATAGCCATCCCACACGACGAGGAGAAAGGTCCACTTTTGAGGTTGGTCAGAGCTCTTCGAGCCAGGTGGAGCGTCCTCCATGGATGGACACTCTATTGGATGAGTTTACGATGCAGATGGACGTGCAATTTAAAAAGATTGAAGGGGAGATCCGTGAACTAAGGAAGGAGCGAGACAATGCCTGATCATCTACTTTGTTAGTATTTTGTGTGACGTTTAATCCGTTAGTGTTTTGAGTATGTTATGTCTTTTACCTTATTTTTTAGTATTTCTGTATCACACATTTTGGGATATTATGTTTTGACATAAGTTTTATGTTATTATGACTGTTAAGACGTTTTAGTATTTTGGTGTCATACATTTTCGGATATTATAATTGCAATATTTAAATCCACTATATTACTGTATAAAAAATTTTAACAGAAAGATATTAATATTTACTATATATAATGATTACAAATTTTTACTCAAAAAATATTAATATGATTAGATATATGTATATATATATAATGAGACATATAATCATATGAATAAATAACAATGTCACTATATTAATATTTTTTTAATTTTCATATTTAAATCCACTATATTATATATATACATATAATCATATGAATAAAAAATAATGCCATTATATTAATATTTTTTTAATTTTCATATTTAAATCACTATATTTTAACTTTAATATTTAAATCCAGTATATATATAATCATATGAATAAATAAAATGCCACTATATTAATATTTTTAATTTTTTATATATAAATCACTATATTTTTAACTTTAATATTGAAATCCACTATATATATATATAATGAGACATATAATCATATGAATAAATAACAATGCCACTATATTAATATTTTTTTAATTTTCATATTTAAATTTGATGTATTTTTTAAGTTTAATATTTAAATCCACTATACACCCAAAACGTTCGAACTCAATTACCCCGTTCGAACGGTATTGCACACCTCCTGTGCGCACCTTTTAAATTAATCGAGTTCGAACTAATGTTAGCTGTTCGAACGGGATTGGTCAGTATTCTTCTCCGTACGAACGGGATTGCTCAGTCTCCTCTGCGCACCATTTAAATTAAACACATTCGAACTACGTTTTGTTCGTGCGAACGAGAGTGCTCAGTCTCGTTGCGCAGCGTTTAAATTATACGAGTTTGAACGAATGTAATACGTTCGAACGAAATTGTCGCGAGCAAAAAAAAAATGGGTTCGCGGGATTTTTGGAACACACAAGAAGTCACATTGGCCAAGGAAAAGCTGTCCGAGCTTCTCCTTCTCCTTCACCGTCGTCTGTAAGCCCGTCGGATATTCTCCTTCTCCTTCGTCCATTGAAGAGCATTGTTTTGAGCGAAAACCTTGGTAAGTTAGCTGCTACTCACTTCCATTTTATATAGTCTTTGAATATTTCTTGTTCATTGGTTAAAAATCCAATATTTTTGGGGGGTTTATACTCATTTCGGCTTGCATTTGGTGGTAAGGGAAAAGAGCTTTCAAGTAACTCCAGGCAAATAAAGGGGAAAGAGCTTTCAAGTAAGCTCTTGATTTTAGTATTCTCATTGTTTTGTTTTTTTTTTTTGTGTTTGTTACGTAAAATGTTTTGAGGAAGCTTGTAGGATTGTGTGTGTGTTCTGTAATTTTTTTTTTGCTATTTTGTTTTGTTTTTTGTTTTTTTGCTATATAGGTTTAGGTTTTTTGTTTTTTGAATGGATTTGTAGTGTAATGATTGTAATGTAAATATTGTTATATGATGGCACATGTTGAGTTTTACAAAAGCTCCATTAAGTAAATCGAAGTTATGAATTTAAATTTTACTAAGGAACCAATAATTTTGCTTAATGATTATGTTAAATGATTTTGTTAAATAATTTTACTAAGGAACTAATTACTTGATGTTTGTTTAATGATTATGTTAAATGATTTTGCACATCTTGATGTATGGTTTGTGTATCTTATTACCCTTAGACTCGTTTAAGAATTATTGTACAACATGCACTAAGAATGTCATACAATAATCCTTGAATGTAATGTCACGTGACTCGAGGTACAACGTCACGTGACCCGACGGTGTTGGCCGAAACACCTATAAACAGTCCTGGTCTCACACAGAGTAGTGTGGCCTGTAAGTGCTCTAAACATTATACTATTTTCGGTTATATTGTATTCGACTATGCATTCATTTTTAGGTTTAATCTTCTAACTCATTTGTATTATATTTGTAGCAACTACACCTGCTAAACGAGGGCGTGGGAAGTCAAGAGGAGTGACTTTTGCCAAAGTGCGAGGAAACGGTAAGATGCCAGTTAGTATCCCCAATGGGCACCGAGGCACAGATGGTGATGAATCTAGTCGTCTTGCAACATTGATTGAACTCTAGTTCGAATGCATGCTCCATTTGGTATGCCGACATTGGGCAAAGGTTTCAAATTCTATAAAAGAATATATCAGGGAGCGTGTTTGGTATGTATCTAATTGATTTAATTAACTCGCCTTCACATATGTTACTAATTTGTTTTTGTTCTTTTTACAGGATGACTTCGAGCTCAATTATGATCGACAGGAAGATAGAGAAACTGTGAATTCTATAATGAATGCGGCTTTCAAAAATCACAAGGCAAAACTACACAAACATTTTAAGAAGTTCGGAGTAAGGATGAAGCACTGGAACATCGACCAGCAGATACGTCTGTAGAAAATTGGATTGCATGCTGTGAACTATTCTCCCAACCTTCTTATCAGGTAATTGTTTCATGAAAAGCACGACATTTTCTTAATGATAATAGATAATATATGTTATTGCATTTGTAGGAGCGTAGTCGAATTAACACTACAAATAGAGTGAAATTGAAGTACATCACACTGGTGGTTCAAGACCATTTGTTTGGCATAGAAAGAAATTGGTAAGTATATTACATAATTATTTTAACATTTTAATTACATAGATGAACTAAATTTCCTTTCTTTTGACCTATGATTTGTGCAGCAAGACCCGAGATTGGAACACCAACAGCTGCAGATTTATATAGTAAGACGCATCATAAAAAAAATGGTGAAGGGTGGGTGTCTGATGTTGCTAGAGAAAATTATGTAAGTAAATTTTTTCATATTATTTTGAAAGATTAGTCTATTATGTTATAGATCCATAATTAGTTTTATGATTGTAGGAGAAGATGGTGGAGATCCAATCCCAATCAACTACAGAGTCAGGAGCACCAAAAGACGTTGACATTTTTACTCAAGTCCTTGGGACAAGATCTGGCTATGTAAGAGGTTTGGGTCGCTCTATGAAGCCTATTGCTGCCTCATCCTCTACAATGTCTATACAAAGGGATCGGAGCTTGTTCGTGAGTTAGAGGCAGCTAAAGCTACAATAGAAGAGTTGAAGTCAAGGCAGAGCGAGTATGATAACCTAAAAAACCAACAAGTACAAATGCAAGAGGCACAGAAGGCAAATTCAAAAGCAGCTTCAACTACTTAAGGCACAATTTGCGCAACGAGACTCGTAGGTAGGATTTCATTGGCAAATTATAAGGATTTCATTGAGGGTTGTGATTATTGTTGATAGTTTTTGGTATGCTTCATAGTGTTGGATTATGTTTGAGAATTTTGGAACATTTTCTAGGATTTTATCACTTATGTGAACTAGATACACTTGTTTTTTGCGATATTCAAACTTGTACAACTTTTGTATTTTTTTACGTCATTTCACATTTGTGTACTAAGATATTTGTGTTGGTTGAGAGATTTATGGAATATTTGAAGTTTGTATTGGTTGAAAAGTTTTAATATTTGAAGTTTTTGTTGGTTGAGAGGTTATGGAATATTTGAAGTATGTGTTGGATGAGAGGTTGTTGGGATATTTGAAGTATGTGTTGGTTGAGAGGTTATGGGATATGTGTTTTGGTGTTTGTCAATTGAGAATATCAGGTTTCAATTGGAGAGTCTGCCAAAAGATAACACGTTCGAACAACTTATCGAACGGGTAACTCGTTCGAACGGGACTCACCTATTCGAACGGACATTGCTTTCCATGACGATATTATTTCGTTGTTAATATGCAAAAACGAAACATACCTTATGTTCGAACAACAAGCACTGTTCGACCAGCACGTCCGTTCGAACATCAACATTGGGTCGAACGAAAATAATTCATTAGTCACGAAATGAAAATCGTAACTAAAAACCATTTGAACACCTCAAACGCGTGCGAACAAACTATTTGTGACGAAATAAATCCTCGTCGCTGAATATGTCAAATGTAACTGCGACAAGGATATTCATCACAAAAACTCTCGTTCGAACAGATAACTACGTTCGAACGAACATTTTGTGACGACCACTTTGTTGCTAAAGGTTATTTTCTTTACGCATTTGCATTACCCTTCAGCAACGAAAATATACTTCATCAGCGGCGCCAAATTTCGTCGCTAAAAGTGTTATTTTCATCGATGAAAATCATTTAGTGGCTGAAGAGGCCTTTTTCTGCGACGAAATCCAAATTCGTCACGAAATACTTTCAGCGACGGCGTTATCGCAAAGAAGTCGCGACGACTCCGACTCGCTGTTGATAGTCTTTAGCGACGAATTTGATACTTTCAGCGACGAAAAATTTTGCCGCTGAAAGTGAAAACTGTTGTAGTGAACATTCAATATTTTTTTATTTGATACCATTCGTAAGTGTTTGAACAGTAATTACTTATTTCGTTCTTTACTATTCGAACAGTGTCAGGTGAAGTTGTTCTTTAGTGTTCGTACGTCATGAGACTATTCATTGGTGTTCGAACGCCATTGAACAAGGAGATAGGGTCCGTGCGATACTCAAGTGAATGTTAATACCGACGAACTTCCGAACCCGTTTTATGCCATTGGAAAAGAGGTTTGTTTTGTATTTTTTAAAATAAAAATAAATATAACTTTTATAATAAATATTTAGACATATAACGAAGTAAAATAATTATGTTGAACTAAAAGCAACAATTTAAATATCTCAAAAAAGAGAAATATTAAAAATAATATCCAAAAAATAACAAAACGAGTAAACTAACAATAATGTAAGCATAATAAATATAACATAAAATTACATAATAAAATAAAATTTCAGTGCCTGTGTCTTTTGGTATCCATGTCGAGCAGTGCGGTGTAGAAGTATCGAACCAGCTGACTGTACGCGATACCTGTCCAAGACAGTTGCAGTGTCCAACCTTGGTGGCTGAAGACCTAATGAATAAGGCAACCCTTAAAAAGGTAGCCCCAAAATCCTGCAAGACTATCGACCTCTACCACCATTGTGCGAGCGGCAATTTGGCTCAGCCTGTCGTCCAAGGTCGTAGGTGCAACCACTGGGGTTTGAGAAGAAGAAGCTTTAAATGCTTCAACATTTTCTTTTAAATCCTTCAAAATATATAGCATTAGAAGGGCGAAGAACGAAATATAATGGTATAAATAGTATCAAACGCAAATGCACCATTGTTAGCACAGTTACAAATGTATAGCGTGAAACGTTGCGTTTAAGTAGCCTGTTCGAAATCATTTGGACATACCCTATCCAAAACGTAGGATGAAAATTAAAAAATGCTTAGTTTCGACCAATTGCGCTGTTTTGACTATACTGTTCGAACATCTTATCAATTGTTCCGACAAACTTGTCTAAATACACAGCTTCAAAGGTCATCTGAATGGTTAACAAAACCATTCAAGACTAAACCCAAAATGGTGCATCTTAGTGCCAAGCGTCCAAATAGCTAAATACACAATTCAAACACTAACTACAAAAAAAACTGATCTTTAGCAGCTGTCGATAAAAATGCTGCTAAAGACACCCTTTAGCGGCGACGTTTGTCCCTGCTAAAAAAATCCTGTAGCAAAAAAAATCACCTATAGCGGCATTATTTTTAATAGCTGCCAATGTGACTGCTGCTCAAGGGTATCTTTAGCGACGTTTTTCCACAAACGCAGCTAAAGATTGAACTTTTAGCGGCATTTGTTGAAAAACTTTTAGTGGCGTTTTTTGAAAAAAGCCTCCAAAAGTTTGACTTCTAGCAGCGTTTTGCAAAAAACGTCGCTAAAAGTTCGATCTTTAGCGGCACTTTTTGAAAATGCTGCTAAGGGTTAAATCTTTAGCGGCGTTTTTTCACAAACGCTGTTAAAAGCCAAACTTATAGTAGCGTTCGTGGAAAAACGCTGCTATAGGACAAACTTTTAGCGGCATTTTTGAAAACAAACGCCGCCAAGAGTTTGACTTCTAGCAAGGTTTTACAAAAAACTCCACCAAAAGTTCGATCTTTAGTGGCGCTTATAGCAGTGTTTGTGCCGCTATAGGTTGTAAGCTTTAGCAGCATTTGTGTACAAACACTGCTATAATTTAGATATCTTTAGCAATGGTCACAGTGACTGCTGCTAAAATATTCACCTTCAGTAGCATTTATTTTAAAAACGTTGATATAGGTATAAGTAAACATAATATTTTTAATTTATTAATTCTAAGTTATTTAATGTTAATAATTATTTTATATATTATTATATTCCTTTTAATATATAATTTTATTTTGTCATGTATTTGAAAATTTTATTTTAAATGACCTATTTAATAAAATATGGAATTAGAGTGAGTTTTATGAAAATTGAAGTTGTTATATAATATATTATGTGTATAGTATAGTATTTCTTAAGTATATAAGATATGCAAATAATGCATTGTGACTACAATGTTATATAAGTGTACACTTTAAGATTTAGCATTTTGTCACTCGTCTATGTGTATAGTGTTGTACATATTATGATTGAATACTTTAATTGTATAGTATTGCACTTGTTGTTATGTGATATATATGAGTATATATATGTATATATATTACAATGTAGTCGCAATACATAATATAATATATATAATGTATTGTGACAACAATATTATATAAGTGTACCCATATGTACTTTTTAAAATTCAAATTTTGACACCAATTTTATTTAATTATTTTCTTATACCACACTAATTTGACATGTCATCTCCTCACGTGGCTTTACAATTTTATTTCATCAGAATAAAAAGAACGTAATATCAATCAAAATAAAATAAACAAAATATAGAGGAAAAGAAAACAAAGGAAAAAGGTGAGTTTCGAATTGCAAAACACTGGGAGTTTCAAATGGTTATAAAAATTGAAGTTCTGATATGAATTTCATTTCCCACGCACCCTGTACAGAAAATCTCTCCCTCCCTCTTCCTCTTTATCAAACGCTCTCCCTCTCCGTAGAAATATCTTTAGTTGCTCTCGCTCCCGTAGCTCCCCACCCACTCATGGCGCTGTCTCTCTCCCTCAGCTCACCGCTCCGCCTCTCAGCCCGGTGGTTCTGTCTCTCTCTCTATCTCTCCCTCAAACCCTAACTGGTTAACTCTCTCTTCTTCTTCTCCCTCACGATTTCACTCTCTATCTCCATCGAACCCTAACTGGTTAACTTCATCTTCGTCCTCTCTCGATTTCTCCGTGTCCGTTCTAAACGCCGTGCATCTCTGTGTCCCTGCGACTCAGATTTGGATTTGGATTTAGATTTAGATTTTTGCAGTCTTCCTCTAGCTCTTGAAGCGTACTAGGCGGCTGTTTGTAACTGGTTCGGTCAACGAGGAGCCCAAAGAATCGATTGGTCAACGGGTTCTAACACTTGAGAAGCATTGAACCGCTTGATTTGGTCTTGGTGATCCATAAAGTGGTTCAGGATAAGGAATACAAGTTGTATTATGAAGGACTGGAATTAATGGAGCGACTGGGTTTTTTGGTTCCGGTTTGCGCTTTTCTTCTCTGGTCAATTCTAGTGTTGGGTTTCGTTTCAAAGGTTTCTGCTAATGCGGAAGGTACGTCCTGGGGATTTTAATCGTTTCAGGCTTATACGGTGCTTTTTGCCGGAACTGGATTATCTGTTCTTGCAGTTGGGTTATGTTCGTATTTGGAATTGTTATTTCCTTTCTCTGCGCAATAAATTGAATTTCAAGCTTGAAGGAATTCGAGTTCTTGTTGTTGAGTTAGGAAATACGCATTGAGGAAAAAGAGAGAAGAAAAACAAACTTCTATGTTCGGGTAGTTTTTAGTATAAAGATCATCCGTAGTTACAGTAGCTGTCCAGTTCTATATTGGGGTAGTTTTAAAGTTTACACTAAAGAAGAGCACTTTGTAATTTGATTAAAAAAATGGCACTAACAACTCTTCTTTCTTTTTTTTCGGTTCCTGTTGGCAATTTCACAGCCTTGGAGGGGGGCACCCACGATAAGCATCTCTCTTGCTCTTCATGTGAGACTAGTATCACTAAAAATATTAAACTTCCAAGGTTTATTGTTTGGCCACATCATTCTCTGTAATTAATATCTCACTCAAGTTTTTATTTTTTATGTAATCAATTAATATCTCAAGTTGGAATTAAACAGTTGATATTGATCTAATAAAAGTGTGACTATTGACAGGTTAACTGTTAGGGGTAGACGCTCAACCCAGTACTGGAAAGTGGCAGGTAGTTCAAATGGCTCAATTTCTGCCTATCACAAAAGAGAGATTTCACAAGGGCCATACCAGGTCGTGTGGACACTTCCTACTGACATCAACAAGGATAGTGTTTCTGCTGAGTTTTCGTAAGTTATAGCGTAATACCCATTCATGTCTACTACTTGATTGTACGCTTCAATTGGAGATGGATGGGAGACATAATGCTAAGCAGGAAAATTAGATTGCATCTTGTCCAAGGCATTGCATATCTCCCATTACATTGGTATAAGGAAATTCCATTACATGGTTGTAGCTATATAGTATTTTTTTTTTTTCCTGTTGTTGAAACTAGAGCTTATATATTGAATGACGAAAAACGAAATAGCAATACAACGAACAGAAAGAAAGACAAAACCGAAAGACGAGAAAGAAGAAAATGAAAACGGAAAGAGGGGAGGAGAATTCAAGGAGGTTTAGCATCATTGAATTTTCAGAGACCATGCTGAAGAAAAAAAAAAAAAAAAAAAGAAGGGACTTCTCCAAAGAAAGAGAGGGCAGCGGCCCAGGCTGCTAAAGAGTGAGCCATAGAATTGTCAGCTTGTGGGATTTTGCACACCGAGGAGAGGGGGAAGGCGAGGAGCAAGGTCTTGATAGAGCTAATCAAAGAAGCAATACGCTAAGGAACCACCACGGAGGGGTAAGGGAGGCGCTGGAGGCAGTCCACCACGAGAGAGGAATCGCCTTCTAAAAGAAGATGGGAGATAGCTATATCCTGAATTTGCAAGAGAGCGAAAAACGAGGCCTCAGCTTCACCAACCAACGGATCTACCACCTAAGAGCAAAGAGACCAAGCTCGAAGAACAGCACCAGAAGGATGGAAAAGAACAGTAGCACACGATGAGTGGGATGGATGAACAGCCACATCAAAAGTAAGGCGATGAAAATTACCCCGAAAACATCCCGAGGCCAATTTTGTCTAAGTTTCGGAACTAATTTCCAGGCATGGAGATGCTCCGTGTGACACTTGGATATCTGATGAGACAGAGCAGCTGGGGTAGTGCGAATCAAATCGTGAACAAGCCGACTCCGAGCCATTCAAACACAATCCAGAAGCACCACAGTATAGAGCTGAAAACTATGCACATCAGACGGAATAATACCCAACCGGGGAGTAGGGTCTAAAACGGCTTCCAACCAGTTTTCAGTACCTTCGAGGTGAAAAATCTCATTGTTTATATAGGCCAGGGAGAGAGGCGCCATAAGAGCTAGGAATAGGAGCATAAAAAGAGTAGGTGATGGAGTGTTTCTTCATGGGTCCCACAAAGAGGATAGGTTGGATATTATTCCGGTTGTAGCTATATAGTCGATATGGCAGCTGATCTGCTGGGATTCCTGGAACAAATCATGGAGCAAGGAGAGATAGGAAAAAATAGTCCCTAAACTCAAGCTGTCGTTCCCTTGGGAATCAAAATCGCAGAAACACAATTATGTACAAGTTCAGTTTCTATCTTAGCCTTCTCAGTATGTTATAGAACTAATAGTGGCACTTATGAAGTGTGAATTTATTTATTTGTTTTTATTTTTTTTCTAGGCAAAGCAGGACCAAGCCTGCGGGCGAGGGGATTTGACCCCCGAACGAGATGCTTACTGAGCTACAGCTCACTGTGATGGAATGAGGAACTGGCAGCATAGGTAATTGTGCTGAAGTTATATTATTTGTCAGAGAAAAAAACAAATGGATGTGTTCTTCGAACTTTCGAGTTTATTGTTACAAGCATACAAAAAGCGTTCCCCTTTTTAAATCTTTGGATATTAAATGGATCTATTAATTTGATTCAACCATAACAAACAATGTGATCTTTAAGTTTATTAGAGTCGTCAATGATGGGACTAAGCATTGGAGCTACATGCATAAAGGGGCTAGCTATGACAATGAGCGAGTCATATGTGGTGAAGAGGTATCCAAACCGACACTATAGATCTTTATATGCCAAAATTTGATTAAAAAAATGGTACTAACAACTCTTTTTTTTTGTGTTCCTGTTGGCAATTTCACAGCCTTGCCGGGGGAACCCACGGTAAGCATCTCTCTTGCTCGTCATATGAGACTAGTATCAGCCGGAAAACGTTTGATGGTAAAATACTAACATAAATGAAGACTGCCATTAATTTAATTTTAAATGTGTTCTAAGCTCTTGTGTTTGTATTGATTTATTTATCTTCTTTGTTCATGTCATTACTGTTTGTTAATTTTTCAATATTGCAATTGTAAACAATGTTGATGGTAAGGGTGATTGTGCTGGTGGTAGTGCAGATGGTGTAGGTAGTGTTGGAGCAAATAGTGCTAGTGCAAGTGCCGAAGCTGCTAAGGATTAAAGTTATAGTTATTTGTTGTTAAATATCATTACTTGTTAGTTTTAAGACTACTCAAAAACTTTTAGAACTTCTTGCAAAATTTGTAAGACATGGTTATTTAGTCAATGATGAAATATATTTTGTTTTATTACATCTTTATCTTTTTGCATCAATCAATTAAAATTTGTATTAGAGGAAAATATATAAAAAAAAAAAGCGTAGGTTTTTAGGCATATATCTATTGCAACATTTTTAAAACTGATATAGTGGTGTTCTAAAACGTTGGCACAAACTTTTAGCGGAGGTCACAAAAACGCTGCTATAGATGTTTAAACGCAGACCAAAATTGACTTACAAGGGCATTTTTAACAAACGCCACAGTGGATTAGTCTATAGCAGTGGTTTACAAAATGTTGCTAAAGACATATAGGAGCATTTTTAAAATTGGATTTAGCGGCGTTTTTACAAACGTTGATAAGGACCTATAGCTGCATTTCAATAAATGCTGACAAGAAAAAAAAAAAACATAATTGCGCTTCGGGTCTATAGTGGTAGTCACAAACGTCGCTAGACAACTGCTGCTATAGACCCTAATTTTCACCAGCGGTCACCAAAACCACCACTATTGCCTATTGCGATGGATTGTCAAGCCGCTAATTAGTAGCAATTTTTTTATCTTTAGCAGTGTTTTTTGACTGCTGCTAAAGGTTTTTTTTTTTTTGTAGAGACTATAAATGTGAAACAACCATAGCTGAGTAAACTCGGCCACTTACTAACAAAAACATGTTGTAATCGGTTAAAACTGAATACACCATTAACCTGGAGGATGTAGATGCTTGAAAATAAGATTTCTAACATAAAAAAATAAGATGATCGATTGAGGGAGTTTGAAAGAGTTCATGAGAAATGGAAAGAAAAAATAGACAGGTTGGTTTCATATTCTCGACATAGCGTTCGAACGGTAGTGTTGACGTGGAGGATGTCTATATATTACGTACCTGCTCATTTATGTTCGAATGGAATAATGGACCATTTGGATAGTCGGCATGTAAAATTCTATAAGTTTTGACTGTTCCGATATTGTCTGAATCTTTAACCACTAACGTCCGAAGCCGTTCTTTCTTGTTCGAACGCATTCCAAAGGATGTTGATATTAAGTCGTAATGTTTGAAGCAAATCGTTCAGGCGGGGGAAACTTTAATTGCACGTCGCCGACAAGATGAGCATCAACGGCGGTGGTCGCGGAACACCATTCCAACGGTACGTTATTCGTCTGAACACGGCTTACTTTTTGGGATGCAATGTCATTCCGTCCTAATGTACGACATGACCGTTCTGAACATTTTTTTTTGGATGAACAAAAACGATCCCTAAATGTCAACGTCCAAGAATGTGAATGGAATTAACGGTCCAATTGCAATCAAATTACATCTGTCTATCGCTCTGAATTAGGCCTCAGGCTCTAATGTATCAAAGGTATAAGCTAGTATTTTTGGGGTTGCTTTATTTTTCAAGCCCCGCAAATTGCTCTTGCAGTTTTGGAATTACAAAACCATATTTATTTGAACCATCTGAAACAGAGGAAGGTCACGGGCTTTGAGGACCAGCAGCCCCGGTAATTCTCCAGTTCGAGAAGGGTCATTTGTGGAGCTGCTCCTGATAAAAGCACCATGACCATTGAAGTAATGGTAGTAGATGTCAAAAATCATGGCTGGTTGAATCCAAAGAAGCACTATTATTTTAGAGTGATTCGAAGATGTAGCAGATATTATTTGCTTGATAGAACTCCATGAAATGACAAAACCTCCATAGCTAAATAAATGTGTGGTTGCAATCATCCATTTTGTGGAAAAGATAAATAACTTACATCTACAAATTAAACTAACCAACTGAGTAGTTAATTCTTTTGGATAATATTATCTCATATTAGTTATGCCTTAGAGATAACATAGTACGTGTTTGACTTTATTCTAATGTCTCTAAGTTGGTGTAGAACTAAATTTGGCAAGCAAATTAACTACAAAATCTATATTAGGATGTGCATAATTTGCAAGGTATATTAAAGCATCAACTACACTAAGATATGGTACTTCAAGACTAACAATTTCTTCTTCTTCGAATCTAGGACAAAATGGATCTTTCTTCTCATCTAATGATTGCATCACCATTGGGGTACTCAAAGGATGAGCTATATCCATATAAAAGTGACTCAGGACTTTTTTCAATATATGTCAATTGATAAACAAAAATTCCAATGCTCGAGCTACAGGTCAAGATAAAATTTATTTTTTTTCAAGATCTTTCATTTCAAATTCACTTTTTAATCAATTTACATTCTTTATGAGCTCTTCTGGTGTCCCAACAACATTTAAATCATCAACATGTACTGCAATAATTATAAATTCGGATTATCATTTCTTGATAAAAACACATGGGGATTGTATATTATTGTTATATCTCTGCTTCAGGAGGTATTCACTAAGATGATGGTACCACATGCACCCGGATTGTTATAACCCATGTAGGGATTTTTGTAGCTTGATAGAATATATGTTTCTAGATGTAGAATTACATGCTTCAAACATTTTAAATCTTTTCGGATTTTTCATGTATATATCATGGTCTAATAAAACCATAAAGTATGCCATCACAATATCTATTAATTGCATATCTAATCTTTTTGTAACTATTAAGTTGATTAAAAATCTGAATGTAATTGAATCCATTATGAGAGAATAAGTCTCTTCATAATCAATCTCAAGTCTCTGCGAGAAACCTTGTGTGACAAGTAGTGCTTTGCATCTTGCGACTTCATTTTTCTCATTACATTTTCACACAAATACCCATTTATATCCAATAGGCATGACATGTTCAAGTGTTTGGACTACAGGTCCAAATACTTCAAGTTTGGCTTGAGAGTTTAATTCTGTGTGAATTGCTTCTAGTAATGTCAATGTAGAAATTGTTTTTAACATCAATTCTAACAAATACACAATAGTTATTAAAAGCTTGGGAAATTTACAAATACCACACTAGGTTTTAACGACTTTTTAAAAAACTCACTGAGTTTTAAAAAATTTCAAAACGCTCACTAGGTTTATCATTTTGGTATAAAAACTCATTGAACCTAACGCCGTTAGACCGGTTTAACGGAAAATTCATCCCGTCCAATCATACTGTGACACGTGTCCTTAAATAAATAAAAAATTTAAAACTAAATCTAAAATTAATAAAAAACATAATTAATTTAAAAAAAAAAAAAGGATCGGGGTCCCCGGAAAGTTATCGGGTCCCCCGGATCCCCCCACGGTGGAGGGGGAATCCCCCCTCCACCTCTGGCCGCCGGGGGAGGAGGATCTCCCCCCTCCACCTTTGGCCGCCCAGAACTGGGCGGCCAGGGGAGGGCGCCTCCACCCGTCGGCGGCTGGGTGGGGGTTGGGCGACCTCCCCCCAACAGGCCCGGGGGAGATCCTCCTCCCCCGGTGGCCAGAGGTGGAGGGGGGATTCCCCCTCCACCGTGAAAGGATCGGGGACCCGATCCTTTCAAAATTTTTTTTTTTTAAAATTAATTATGTTTTTTTATGTAGATTTAGTTTTAAATTTTTTATTTATTTAAGGACACGTGTCACAGTATGATTGGACGGGATGAATTTTCCGTTAAACCGGTCTAACGGCGTTGGGTTCAGTGAGTTTTTATACCAAAATGATAAACCTAGTGAGCGTTTTGAAATTTTTTAAAACTCAGTGAGTTTTTTTAAAAAGTCGTTAAAACCTAGTGTGGTATTTGTAAATTTCCCTAAAAGCTTCAGATGAAAATTAAACACTATTATCTAATTGAATGCTCTTAATAGAATAATCAGGAGACTCTACTCTTAGTCTAATAATTTGAGCAAGATGTCAAGCAAATGCGACATTTCGAGTAGAAAGAAGGCAAATATGTGACAATCTATTGGGTGCATCAATAAAAATCATGAAATAACTAAATGGTCCACGTGAAGGATGAATTTGCCCAAAAATATCTTCTTGAATTTCTTTGTAAAAATGTTGCAGGCTAACCTCTAAGTTTAAAAAAGATGATTTTATAATAAATTTTTCCTAAGAATAAGAACTGCATGGATAATCACTTGGTAAAAGAATTTTTTGATTCTTTTACAGGATGTCCATGTGAGTTCTCAGTAATTTGACGTATCATTATAAATCTTGGATGTCCAAGTTGATCATGCCAAAGTATAAATGTCTTTGGATCAAAAAAACTTCTAGTGCATTGTGCACTTATGATGCATTACAATATTTGATTCAAATATTTTTATGGTCATATAATATAATCTGAAAGAGAAACAAGACTTTCTCTAGTATCAACTCTGGCCCGATACTCTAGATATAATATGAAGAAATTCTTTATTGACTTCATTATTAGTTTCAATGTGAACTATTGTGATGTATATCCTTAAAATTGAGTAAATTTTATATAGATTTAGAAAAATATAATGCCTCATCAATACACAAATTTTATGGTAAAAACATTTTTAAAACATTTTAAAATTAGATTACAGTTAGTCTTGAGTCAGACAACCGGAAATCTCAGAATTGACAGCTTGTTGATTTTCATTTGATTGGTGTTTGATTTCGTATTTCTGGAAAAATAAAAGTTATATAATTTTTAAATTCCTATTCACCCTTTTCTAATTATAGTATCGAGTCTAAACTTGGTTTTTAGAGGGCTTACGGCTTGCTTAGAGCATTACTAACAGCTTCTCTATTTTAACATTTTGGTTAGAGTAGATAATCAATTTAACAAAAAGGTTGAAAAACATTTCCTAGCAACTTATCTATTCTAACAATTTTTAATAAAAAATTTAACATGTGAACAGTAGTTTTCTATTTTTAGAGAATCACGATTCACTTCACTATCTTAAAATATTAATATCTCATTTTTTTTTCTTTTTTCTTTTCTTCCTCTCAACTCTCATGTTTTCTCTCTTTTTTTTTTTCTTTTCTTCCTCCCAGCGCTCACGTTCTCTCTCTCTCTCTCTCTCTCTCTCTCTCTCTCTCTCTCTCTCTTCTTTTCTTTTATTCCTCCCAACTTATCTATTCTAACAATTATTTTTCTTTTTCTTTTTTTTTTCCTCCCAGCTCGTAAAAAACGAATATTCAAAAATATAAAATATTAGAAAAAGAATAAAGAAATTTTTAAAAAATAATATTTAAATAGAATAGTAAAAATATAAAATTAAAATAGAGAAGCTGTTGAGAATGTTTTTAAAAAGTTGATTTTTAATTAAAGTAAAAAGCCAAATTTGAATAAGCTGCTAGGAAAGCTCTTAAGTTAAAATTAACTCCCCTCAATATAATACCACATTTCCATTAATGCATCATGGCTATAACCTTCAAAATATATGCACTCAACGAGAACGTTAAAAATATCAAGACTTAAGCACTCCACAATCCAATTGTATCTTAGTAGATAATTTGTAAACCATAAGAAAATACATCTTAGGTGACAAATTTTTTTGGTGTCAAACTAAATTTTATCATCTAAAGTCACCTTTCCCTAACAAAACAATAATTCCGTCACCCAAAATCATTTAGGAATGCCAAATCCATCCTGACAGGTCCTAAAACCGTTCGAACGGATTTATAAAGTAACGAAATACACCTCGTCACAAATGAGTGATGATACTGATCGTTGCAAATAGTTAATAGTTGTCCGAACCTATAATCACACCGTTCGAATGCATATCTAGATAATATAAGTTCAAATCGGCGTAACCAAGTGACGATTGGAATCGCCGTAAATTTATCAAGTCTGTCCGGACATAGGGGGCGTTTGTTTGTCTAATTTTTTAGGGGCCTAAAATTTCCACCACACCAAACACATTTCACAAACTCAATAAACTTCATACTTTTACACATATAGTTCACACTTTTTACAAATCCTAATAAACTTCAACATTCAAAAAATTCTTAAATTTTAAAAATATTCTCTAAAATTTCAGTAAACAAAAGTCCCATAATTTTGAACTAGTCCGAACAAAATTTACCTAACGAATATTTTGAAGTTCTGCAGCAATAGTCTGAACAGGTAGACCAAAAACAACGTTTGGCTCGCTTCACCTGACCTCCCCTTTGAATTACCTCCTCAGCTCTCACTCTCACTGGTCTCTCTCGCTCTCTTCATCCCTCTCCTTTAACGCTTCTCTCTCTCATTCTCGTTCTCTGTCACTCTCAGCCTGATCTCTCTACTTCACGTCGGCGGCGCCATGGATATTTCTACAATCCGCCAAGCCTCGCCTCTTTGATTCCCACTTCGGCCGAGACTCTCCAAGAACAACGATCCCAGATTTCTTCTCTTTCACTTCACTAGTTTCTAACCTTTGTGCTTATTTTTGACAGTGTAATTCTTTCATTTACTAACATTTCAATTTTATGTTGTGTTAGGGTTTTGATTCGGTCAATAATTTGGGGATTTTGCTACTCTCAATTTTTCAAGATTACGATGATGGATTTTGCTATCCTCACTTGTGACATTTTACTTTGTTGCTGCCGAGTTTCACAGTGCTCGATTGGGTCTCCCTCCAAATTTGCTTGCTGGCCCGCAGTCACATATGTATGTGTCCTCGCGAGTCTCCACAAGGGTGTGATCCATCTATGGGATGCCTGGATAGGGACTCTGATTGATAGGTTTGACGAGCATGATCGGCGTGCTCGTGGTGTTCATTTCCATAAATCTCAACCACTATTTGTATCTAGATGTAACAAACTGCAGTGCCTTTGGTTTATATTTGATATACGATGGTGAATGTTATTGTGGTGCTTTGGTTTGTAGATCTAGGTTTGAACTGCAGTACTGCAAATTGAAAAGATTTTTCTCCCTTTCCCCAGGGAGTTCATTTCAAATCTGCAAAGAAAAAGAAAGGCATGGGTGTGGGTTTTGTGAGTTTTAAAAATGCTGCAGAATTGAAAACCGCAGAAGAGGTACCTTCCATTTCTTGTAGATCAAGTTAATTCATGAACTTGCCACTTGCATGCTGACTGGCGGAGTGAAATATTGATGCCACAAGAACTGAAAGGAAAATCTATTGGCAACAAAAATTTGAAGGTGGCTGATGTCATTTCCCGATCCTTTGAAAAGAATATCAGATCGGCAGCTGTTCTCGACCAGCAAACTGGGGAAACTGCACTAGATGGAGTGAATGCAGGGGTCTCTATAAATGGGATTGAGGATGGTGAAATGAATGAGGGCGATAAAAATGGTTCAACAGTTGATGGTTCTGTTTCGAGGGCAAGAATGCTCGTAGTGTTGTGACTCCCCTTGCTCATATGTGTTACAGTGATCAGTTGGAGCACAAAAACAAGTCACTAATGCAGATTCTCAAAAAACTTGCTAGAAACGTTTTTTTCTGATTGTTTGTCATGATCATATCTTGTGTCTCCAGTTGCTTTTTTTCCAAATGTTTCAATAATTGCTTGCAAATATGCTTCTATCATTCAGGAATTTTTGCAACAGTCAAAATTACCAATTTGGAACAGATTTAAGAATACACGATTTTGGCGTCAATTAACAGTATGTATTACTGACTGGAAATGTTCATTCTGCTGGAAACAAGCCTAGAAAGAATTTTAGTGATTATTGTCATTCTTCCAATAACATTCTGTCATAATTCTGTCACAAGGTTCGAGAAGGACGAACCCCAGTGAACATTGATGTTGATGATTCAAATGCCAGCATTTCAGGAGGTCATGCTTATTATTTAGGTTGGAGACTTGTCTTGAAATTCTCAAGCTTCTGTCTGTTTGTCTCAGTATTTCTTTTTCTTTTTTTGGGTTTGCCTTTCCACTTTTTTGATAAGTAAATTTCTATTAGGCATTCAAGTGAGGTCCATGAGACTGTTGGGATAAGAATAGACAGAGAAACCCATTTGCTCATGCTAGTGCAACTTGATACTTGTATGGCAGATGAAATTTTTTGTTTTACATGGAAATAAACAGATTGAGTAGATTGCAAATAATATGAATGGTAATTGTTCTTAAAATTTCCATTATGTAGCCAATTTTTTTCCCGTATCTTTGTCATGCAGGTTTCCTCCGGGGGATTTGATGATGCTGTGGTGACTGGTGAATATAAGAGTCTGGCTGAAGCATTTGCTGAAGGAGCTACAGCTAATTCTCCATCTTTGCCTCTAACAGCTTTGGTTGTACAGGTACTAGCTTCCTTGCTAATCTTTTAATGATAATAGTTTGTAGTTTTCGGCTGTTATCTAGACATGTGGTGCTTTAATATGCTGGTGGGGATCTTTAAATTATTTTACGAAGCAAGCCCTGTTTAGTTCTAGTTCATAATGTTTTGTTGTGGATGTGTACAATCTGCTTGTGTTAAAAAACTGCCCTTATGGCTCGGGCCTAGAAGGACAGAAAAAGAATGTGGCAGAGTTGACATGATAAGGTGATGCTCTGCTCTGGTTTGTCTTCTAAGTTTTTGCTGCTGCCACTCTGTTCTTCTCTACCAAGTATGATAACAACTCTGATGTTGTGCCTAGAAGGATGATGTCATGTTGATGTGTACAACTGTCGCCATTGTGTTTTTCTGCTGCCCCTTGCTCTCTTTTACTTTGGTAGCTGAGGTGGTTTGCTGCTGCTTAAGTCCAATTTGTAGTTTCAACAAATTTGCCTACTTTAATTCCTAAATGCCATCTGTGGTGGTTTGTTTTAATTCAGGATCACCAAGGAATATCCAATGTTGCACCAGCTTATGCTCCATTGCGCCAACTGCCCATTTCTAAACCAGGTGATCCTTACTTGGAGGTTACCAATGCTATTGTTGAAGCGAGAATTCATGACTGTATAGGAAATCTTCGTTTCTATTTTCTATTGTTTCATTTTTCTATAATCTTGTTATTTGTTTGTAACATTTTTGTGTTCTATAATTGAATTTCAGGATCAAAATATGTGATTGAGCAATAATGGAGTATATGGCAAAGAATATGGAGCAATATAGGAAATGACCCAATTTCACCCATTGAAGGGATTTAGATCAGGAACAATTTATTTTTTATTTTTAATTGAACAATAGGCATGTAGTAATGTTTTGTTTTGTTGTATTTTGAATAATTGTTATTTAATATATTTTATTTCCTTTTTTAATCTTAGAATCTTTACTTACTATCTTATTGAATTTGGAGTACATTATTTAGAACAAAATTAAAACATTTCTTGAACTTCAGAAAAGTAATTTCAAATGGATAAAATAATTATTCAGAAATTTTGTGACTAAAAAATGTGTGGCAAAAAGTCACCTTTTCGTAACGACAAATAAAATGTCACAAAAAATAGTATTTAGTGATAACAATAAAATTCGTCACAAAAAATAACCATTTGCAACAAATTTTAAATTTTGTCACAAAAGATTAGATACAGAGAATACCCGTTCGAATGGGTTATATGCCGTTTGAACGGTTTTTAGTGACGAAATTATAAATTTGTCAGAAAAGATAGAAACTCGTTTGAATGGGTTATATTACGTTCGAACATGATATATGCCGTTCAAACGCAAAACTCGTTCGAATGGGTTATATGTCGTTCGAACGGTTTTACGTGACAAAACACAGAAATTATCACATAAAACTTTTGCTGACAGGCTTTAGGTGACAACTCGGTTTTGTCACCCAAAACTTTTGGTGACAAAATTGACACTTTGGGTGACATTTGTCACCCAAAGTGATTTTTCTTGTAATGGTAGCATGTATATATATATATACTCCTAGCTGCACCGTATGATGTTGTCACACTATCATCCATGGAAAACACAATATGGTTGATCTATATCGAAAACATAGTTACAACGCTGATTATTATTGAAATTAGATGGCTGGAAGTTTGTATCAAGTGTGATAGGTCAAAAGAGAAAAAAGAGAAAAAAGAGAAACAGAAGACATAACTGCAGCGTGCAAAAAAGTCCTCCACATACGGACAACGTCCATCCGCTTCACTTCCTTCCAATATATAATCTCTTTCCCACAGATCACATGCATGAGATTAATTGTGACGGTCGGTGCATTATTAGTCAGCCGATCAGACATGGTGAATTGATGTATATGTAGACAATTTTCTCCAACTAAATTGTGGTCTATTAGACAAAGGACGCTTGCTGATCTATCTTTACTGATTTCCATCGGCAAAGGGATGCGGGCAGGTCGACTCCAAAAAAGAAGAATTTATAATTCAATATGATGTTATGACGTTTACTTCTTGTGCATGCGTGAGAATGTGGTAATCTCAGTTAATGGTTAGAATATAATGAAATTGATAGTTCGAAGCACACAATACCAATATTTATACAATATATTGATGAAATTAGGTTGTCTCTAAAAACTACGTTTGGTGTTAGCACTTACATTCACATGACATGTAAAATAATAAATAATCTAGACCCAGATATATTTCTGTATATCAAATTACATGAAGGCCCAATAGCCTTAGTTAGTACCAATTTTTCTGAACGGCAAAGACTTCTTATATTTGAATGTATATCCTCTAAATCAAGGTAGTTTCTAGAAGATTAAAAAAAAAAAAGGGTAGTTTCTAGAAGATAGACAAGGGGTGCAACCTTATTTTGGTACAGCCACGTACGGAACACACTATCGACCTGCCCAAGTGGGAACATCGAAAGGTCCGGGTCGTTTCAGCTATACCGGGACAGAGACCCAGATCAGGTGTAACCCATATATAGAATCTGCATGCGGGCGAATTTTGATCACGGGATGGTATATTTTGGTTTGTGAACATGTGGCCTAAGTTCCGGCCATATGGTCACTCGGTGCCCCTCGCGTGAAAAATTGACAATAGATCTAGCTACCGCGTACGATCTGTTGCGTTTGCGAAGAGACAAGAATGGTCTTCCGTGGTCCAATTGTATTTTATGCTGACCAGAGTGATTTATGATGTGGACCAGGAAATGGTTCCTCTGAGATAGCTTGGACGAATTGACCGCGAGTTGGTGCCTCGGTGGGTTCAAAGAGCTACCGCGCCTCCACCGTGTATTTTTGAAAGCATTAACCGCAGGTAGCCAACGTAGCCACAAAGATATTACATGAAAGGGATTTTCTTATTGGTGACTTAACTGCCTTATGAGACTCCGCCGCAGCGACTTATTCTATGGTACCGATTCAGTTCTAATTGTAAGGTCTTAATGTATCCTCATAAACTGCTGTTCCGATTGAGCACATTACTAAATAAAATCGGTGACCGAAATTGATTTAGAAAAACAAAAAAGTGTTAAACCATTTTCAAGTCAAAGCATATTAATCAATTCCATCTAGAAGTTGATTTTATTCAATAATATGTTGACTCAATGAAAACGAACAAATTAGGATCATCTCAATATTAGAACTGAATCCCATGGAATTGTCTGGATAGACACAGAAGTGTGCAGTACATGTCAAGGCTAGCCCTCAGAAGTGTTGAGAGAGATAACGACAAATAAACAGTAGAATAATTCTTCTCTCTAGATGCAAGCAAATAGAGTGCAATCTCAACAATTATATGTATTGAAAATAATCCTAAGATAATCAATCACACCAAGCCAGAACAACACAAGCAATTTTTACGTAGAAAACTTCCCAAGTTTTAGGAAGAAAAACCACAGTATCTAGTCCATTCAAAATCTCTACTTTAAACTTAATAGTAGATACACAAAGTCTTCTCCAGTCACAACTAGAGGCTACAACTCATATCTCTTCAAGATGATATCAATCTTGGCAAATACAACGGAAAAAGAACATAGAGAAAATACCAACAATTTGGGGTTACTGTTCACGAGCACGAAGCACTATTCCGAAGCTTGTAATTTGATTCTCACCGTCCAGATTATAGCCCTTTGTGTCGTGAACGTCTCATCCAAATTTCAGCTCAATCGGACTACAAACGAAGTGAGATCTCGCTTTTGATGAAATCTAGGCGTGAAAGAGAAAAATTGCCTCTCTCTTCTTTAATCCGTATAACTTAAAGAACTCTACCTTAAAATTATAAATTGAAACCATAATGGGCTTTGGACCTTATAAAAAACTCTCAATTGGGCTTTTCTTCGCATAAAAGGAATTAACCCAATAGGAAGTCGGGGATTTGACTCGATTGGGTGCTGGAAAGCCATTATGGCTGTACTCTAAACCGTTTCTGTATACGAGTCGTATTCAGTGATTAGCCTCCGAGCTTGTTTTCTGTTGGCTGCTTGTTAGAGAATATAAAACTTGTTTAAGCTTTTGAGACAAGTGGTAGATTCACATGGAATCAAAGCCAAGGTTCTAAGTTCGAGACTTAACTTCGCACTTCACCCCAATTTTCAATTAAATATTGCACACCAGTTCATTCCAATTTTAATTTAATATTATACAAGCCTCAATTAAAAGAGATTTCGGCCCACACGTGAGAAGGATATTAGAGAATATAATTATAATTTAAATAATAAAATCTTTCCCTTCAAGCTTAAACTTTCAGGATGAGTGCTAGATTCATACTATTATATATGTGGGAATTTGTAAAGAAGGGGTGCTGGTTAATTTGTATCACAGAGAAATGGCGTGGCTAAGGGTGTGGTGGTCCGGGAGTTGGACAAGCCTTCAAATGCCACCACTCATAGAACAGATCAGCGCCGATAGAACAAATCACTCCAGTGTTCTTCGAGTCAAGTATACATCTGTGCACAAGTTCGACAATCGAACCTTCTTCATCCTCTGAAACATTAGCAATTAATTAAGCACCGACTGTTTCCATTTAGAAAGATGGGATCCTGCAAGTGGATGTCTGTTTACTGTGCCCAGACAGTGAGTGAAGGACAGAAAACTTTATAAGGATTTGATACCCTGCCAGATACTTATTTTATTTTTTTTCCCTAAGCGGTATGTCATATCTAAATGGTGTGAGAGCAGAACTCTCCTATTGAAGGACGGAGCTTTTTGACCCATTTTTTATTATTCAAGATACTGTTAGTGATGCTACTTGCCTAATTAAGGAGTACTTTTTATTATCTTTCTCTTAGAAATGATTTTTTTTTTAATTTGTTGGAACAGAGTGGTACTGAAAGAATAATGACCAAGAACATTGAACAGCAATATTAATGATTAGCCATATATTGCCTTTCCAGGTCACTAGCTATAAGTTGTACAGATCATCTGAACCACAATTTATTCCCAAACCACCAGAGAAGAAAAACCTTAAAATTTCAAAGGATAGGACAAAAATTGAATAAACAATAATCTATAACGAACGAAACAAGAATTGACCTTGAAGCCTGAAGATAAATGGTTTCATCTGCAAACATACGTTCTTTTAAGAACAACCCTCTCCAATTTCATCCACAAAAGCTTTAAGATTCTCATACGAAGAGCCACCTTCCTTGACAGCTGCCCTAGCCAAATCCTTCCATTTTTTGGCATTCCTTCTCATTTCCTGCCCTGTCTCTCCACCTTCAATAACCAATTCCAAGCACCTCTTGATCTCATCACCTTCAACAATACCATCCTTATCTGCAGTCACCCTCACGCCCGTCTTCCACACGTCCTCAATCAGTTTTGCGTTTGTTTGTTGATCCGTCCACTGGGGAAACGCCACCACCGGCGCCCCGAAGACCAAACTCTCTAAGGTCGAATTCCACCCGCAGTGTGTGACAAAGCATCCCAATGAAGGGTGTGACAGAACTTCCACTTGAGAACACCACGGCACTATCATCCCCTTTTGCTCCAATTCATCTCTACAACTCAATTTATCTTCTTCCTTCTCTTCTTCTCCATTTTCCTTGGCTCTTATGACCCACAGGAAGGGGCGGCTGCAATCCAACAAGCCGCGTGCAATTTCCCGCATCTGCTGCTTCTTTAACACCGATATGCTCCCGAACGACACGTAAATAACAGATGATTCAGGCTTGGAGTTCAGCCATTCCACGTAGTCGTTGGAGCCTTCGAAAAGATCTCCTCCAAATGATGTGTCGGATGGATCTTTTCCGTCCAAAAAAGCAGATGGGATATTTAGCGGTCCAATCCCAATTAGACTAAATTTTCCGATCGCCCTTAAGGCCTCGGGCTCTAATGCATCAAAGGTATTAACGAGTATCCTCGGGGTGCTTTCCTTTTTAAGTTCCTCAAGTTGCTCTTGAAACGACGGGAGTGCAAAATTATAAGTATTTGAAGCATGCATGAAGGAGGGGATGTCACGGCTAGTTAGCAGTGGCAATCCCGGTAATTCTATGGAATAGGAAGGGTTCATTGCTGCTGTTACTTGATGACATCGCCGTAACCATTGAAGTAGTAGTAGTAGATGTCCAGCACGGCGGCAGGTTGAATCCATAAAAGCGCCGATGGAAGGTTAAGTTCACGCGCCACGACCGCGGCCCAAGGGAGGAGGAGACTGTAGACTACGCAGGTAACGGGACGACTCGCTTTCGCGCTGGACTCGATAAGGTCAGCGAGAGCTTCGGAGCCACGGCGCCTGAGCTCGTACATGTAGTGATCCACATCGTCACCGGACTTGAATCCATCGTCGTAGCCGTCGGAGAAGTTGGCTAACGACAAGCTGTCAGGAGCAGGGCTTTTCATGCGACGGTGGGCGTAGAGGCTTGTAGAGAGGGTGACATGCGCACCCAAGCGAATAAGGCGCTTGGCAAGCTGGAGGATGGGATTGATATGGCCTTGGGCAGGAAACGTTAAAAGAAGGAAGTGCCGGCGCACCATGGTGATGGTTGCGTAGCGAGGACTAATGGTCGTGACTGGTCTGTGCAGACCGGGTAAGTTTACTGCGCTAGGGGTTAAAATTATGGCACTTGGAAGCTGAGGTTACTGTCAAGTATTGAAGCTGAAGGCTTGAGAGAAAACAGAGGGTGCAGTAACGCATGAGAGGAAAAATGATTTGAATAACGTAATTCTATTGATAATCGTGTAGAGCTTTATACACATAACTTCAGTTTTAACTGTATAACAAACTGAGCATCCAGCTCATACAAGCCTAAATGCTAACAGCGTAATTCTAACTGTTTTACAACTGTGATAACAGAGTGAATACTATCTAAGGGTTACAATTGGCTTATATATAGAGGTTTGGAATAGGAGTTTTGACGTTTGTGATGACGATTTAGAGGAGCTAGCTTGTCATGGTTTGCAATTTTGTTGCCTTTGGTGCCTTTGGTGCCTTTGGTAAGAGCGAATCTCTCTCTTGGATTTGGATTCCTGTCCGACAGGAAAAGTATAAGTATATATATCTGACCTCAACCTGCTCCGAATTTCCAGAATATTCCATTCATTTCAAAGCCATTTGAATTTTATAATAATTTTTTTCTGTGAAATATCTTACTATATATGCAAATGAGAAATAGTAAAATGATAAAAGTGAGAATAATAAAAATGTTAAGCATCGATATGACAGAATATATATCATTTAATTCAACGATAAATTCGGGACATAATTTTAAGATATGAATATTTACAACAGAATATATATATATATATATCCTTATTTGTGTAGTTGTAATTCATCTTACTAGTTGTTTGCTTGTAAAACTATTGTTTTAAAGACTTTTCATTTGTGTTTGGTTATTCTTTTAACATATTTTTAAGAAAATATTTTTTAATGTTTGAAATGTTTAATGATTTAGGTATTTACATAAAAAGTTTAATTACCATACAGGTCCCTCTGGTTTATAAATTTTAGTCTTTGCTGTATCGATTTTAACCGTCAGGGTTCCTAAGGTAGCTTTTTTAAAGAAATTGATCTCCGTCCATTTGCGTTAGCTAACAGGCGGATGATGCTTACGTGGATTTTAAATGTCATCTCAGCACCAATAGTAGACTACTGCGTTGCATGAAATTTTTTTCTCAAAATTTTAATATTTTAGTCCCTAAGGTATTGATTTCAACGTGAATGACTCTAGGTACACTTTTGTGATAAAATTAGTCTCGTAATTTAATTGCCCTTAACCAACTAAGGGAAAAGTGCTCATGTGGCCTGAAAAAAAATATAAAACTATCATATGCAACTTCAAATTCAATTTTAATTTTCAAAACATTACACTTTATTTATATATATTTTTTAATAATTTTGTCTTATAGGGGCATTTCGGTCATTTTGCATGTGGTTTAACGGCTACATCGAACGGAAGGTAAGAATTGATTATATTTTTAGACATGAGTTGGAATAAAAACTTTTGAAACTTGAGAGAGGCTTACTGATTTTTTCCCATATATATGGGGCATACTATAATGTTCCCACAAAAAAATTTAGTTTAACAGAAAATTTGAGCTTAGTTTGTTTTCTAAAAACTAATAGAGCTTTTATACTTCACTAAAAAACTTGTTACTTTGACCTCATTTTCAAGTGTTTGTCATTTGCCAAATACCTAAAAACAAGTTTTACAAACAAACAAATGGACCCTAATATTATTCATGCTGATGACAATAGAATATATATATGGTAAGAGATCATGTATAATTCGAGCTGAATCTGCATCGTTATGCATATATATGTATATTTTCTCTAACTAGTATTCATGATTGTTTCACCTTTAGCCCTTGACGTGTGGATTTTTTTTTCTCAAAAATTCATTTTCTACAAAAAGAAATAAAAAATTTGTATTCATTGCTTTACCTATATTATAAGCTAAAGTTGATTTAGTAGTAAGCAAAGTTCATTGAGATTAAATTTCGACGGAATATGCTATATAGTGGAGTTGTTATTGATCCTTTTCTGTGGATTGGTCCCGGGTTTCTTTTCCCCACGTCCAAGCAGATTATACCTAGGTCATACTCGAATCATTTCACATATGTTCGGAGATGTACTACTTTTAAGAAAACATTGATATATAAAAGGAAAAAAGTACCATTTAATTGTGACTATTATAGGCAAGTTGCTATTTAACAATTGTACTATAATATATATCTCCTTAAATTGTGGGCGCTCAAAGATCATTACACAATAATATCATTAAAATTAAAATCGCTTTTGGTTCAATAATTAATATTATGCGCTTAACTGTTCCCCTGGCGGAGAGAAAATAAAGATTATTAAATTATTTTTCCTCATTATGTTGGTCCAAACTATGGCGTGTATAATCGCTCATCGAGTTTATCTAGGACTAGTGTCCATAGTTAAGGCTTTTGGCAGGGTCAAAACTTGTATAGGTTGCCTCCCTTTCATCGATGATTTTGTAGGATAGATGTAACATGTGAACCCTACAACATTTAATACTAAATATATTAATTATAAGGCAGTGTAGATTATGAGGGCGTTTGTTTCCTAACAATTCGGCACCTCAACATTTCGGCCCTTATTAAAAAATTATAAAATAATATTTTTTTCTCCATCAAATAATTCTTTTTCATTATAATATTCACTCAAATTTTTTCTCTCTTCACTTTTTCACCAACTCCATAAAATATCTTTACTTTTTCACCAACTCCAATACCCAATATTTCCATCACCCCAAAATTTTCACAAACAAACACCACATATATATATAATATTCAATGCATAATGTATATGTATTTTGCTTTTTAAATTAAATCATCAAATTCGGTCAGCAAATTAATAGAGATGATGAAATATTAGATTAACCCCAAGACCTAAGCACACATCAAACTCTCATATTCTTCTTTACTCTTTAATTGCATATATATATATATATATATCATGCTCTACTTTTGAAAACAAGTGCATTGCTCAAGACTAAGCAACTAAACAATATGGATATCATTTGGCTAGAAAAACAAACAACGAATAAACAAAAAGAAATATCACCATTTCTCCTTGAATTATAATTATATGGTCAATATCATTTGGGAGATGATCTATCAAGTTTGTTACATTGAACTTTGGAACTACTAATTAAATACATTCAACATTTGCCTTTTCATAAGATCTTATTATTGAGATGAACGAAAAATAGGCCCCGTGATATAATATTGATAGTCGAAAACTACATGAAGCACACAATAATAGTTCGAGAGTTTCATGTGATGAATTTGGTA
This sequence comes from Morella rubra, assembly GCA_003952965.2. NCBI lineage: Eukaryota > Viridiplantae > Streptophyta > Magnoliopsida > Fagales > Myricaceae > Morella > Morella rubra. The sequence continues at coordinate 23,623,620 of CM025853.1, read as the reverse complement.
GTTTAAACCCGGCCAAGATGACATTGGCATCACAATTTGAGTGTAAAATTTAATCATTTCCCGAAAATAAAATCTGTACACGTACGTTAGCTATATTCTGCTGCATCAACATTAATTATACATGAGGATGAGGAAAAAAAAAAAAAAGACGAGAAAAGAAGAAGAAGAAGAAGAAACAAAGAAAACACCCATATTAGAGTCAAATACATGAATCTTACCCTTCTTTACACCTACATGCATGCAATAAAACAAACATGATTTTTCGGGCCGAATTGGGTCCGACGTCGTACGTCCCTGTAACTCTTTCGGGACGGAAAAATCATTCCAGCTTAAAAAGTAGTATTTTGGAACGGATTTTATTTCGTATTTACAGGAATTTTCTTTTTGGGATAGACTAAACCGTCCAAAAGCTGTCTTACGGTGTCACGTATTGCTTGCTCTTCCCCCAAAACGTGCGTTTGAACGTTATCAAACGGGATGAAACATCATTTTTGCAATGGAATGAACAGCCTCTCCCAACAAAGTATCGTTCAAACAAGACGTGTGTAAGTTCGGACTGTTACCGGTTAGCCGGCATTCTTTGGCGTTCAAACGATAAATAAGGTTTAATAATTTTTTTTTCGTTTGATACCATTCGTGCTTGAACAGTGATTAAACATTCTATTTACCATTCAGATGCATTCGAATAGTGTCAGGGGGAGCCCTTCTTTAGTGCTCGCACACAAGGAGAGACTTTTTCCGTAGGTGTACGAATTCATCAAGTGAGATTGAGTCTGTGTGATCTCGAGCGAACAGTAATACTGACGAACATCCGAACCCGTTAAAATTTAGACATATAATGAAGTAACATAATTATGTTGAATTCTAAGCAATAATTTTAATATCTGAAAAAAGAGAAATATTAAAAATAATATCCAAACAATAAAGAAACGAGTAAACTAACAATACTATAAAGCATACTAAATACATAATAAAACAAAATTTCGGACACCTACGTATATCGGTATCCATGTCCAACAGTGCGGCATAGAAGTATCGAACTAGCTGCTGACTTTACACGATGCCTATCTAGACAGCTGTCGTGTCCAATCCTGGTGGCTCAAGATTTGATGAATAGTGTAGCCCTTAAACAGGTAGCCCCAAAATCCTGCAAGACTATCCACCTCTCCATCACAACCGCGCGAGCGGCAATTTTACTCCGTTTGTCTTCCAAGGTCATAGGCGTGACCTCTGGGATCTAAGAAAAAGAAGCTTTGGCCCGCTTCCACGTTTTCTTTTAAATCCTACAAAATATATAGCGCCAGAAGGGCTAAGAACTGAATATAATAGCATAAAACAGGAATAACATAAATATTAAATGGTATCTAACACAAATGCACCAACAGGTCACAAAGTTGCGAATGCGCAGAGTGAAACATTGCATTTAAGTAACCCGTTCAAAACAGTTCATGGACCATTTTCAAAACGTAGAGTTTTGACAAACTGTGCCATTTAAACTATATCGTCCGGATGCAAACTTTCCAAAATGCGCAGTTTTTGATCAACTGACCTGTTTTGACTATATCGCCCCAACGCGTTATCAACCATTCAGATAAACTTGTCTAAACACATATAGAACTTCAAAAGTGATGCGAATGGTTAAGAAAAACTATTCGAGACTAAACCAAAATGGTGCGTCTAAGCGACAGCTAAACATACTGTTCGAATACTATAAACGTGAAACAGCCATGGCCGAATAAACTCGGCCACTTATTAAATAAAACAATACATGCAGAACGTAAAAATCGCACCAAACAGGCCTAAAACAACTAGAAAACTCTAAACATTCACATTCCTAAAAACTAAACACATTCGAAGCAAAATCTAGCAAAAGCAAACCAAAATAAAATAAAAATTTATCAACTAAAAACTGTTCTTAAAAACTAACAAAAACATGTTATAATCGGTTAAAAATGATTACACCACTAATTAAGGATGTAGACGATCGGAAAGAAGATTTCTACGATAAAAAACAAGATGATCGATTGAGAGATTTGAGAGTTTGTGAGCAATGGGAAGAAAAAAAATGCTCGGGTTGGTTTTGAAAGTGTTATGTAAATTGGTAGTTTTCTCATTGTAAAAACAGCCTTTTAATAAATGTATTTTTTCATTTAGAATTGTTGCAGCAACTTGATTAATTCAGGAATGACGTGGAGCTGAATAGAAAGTGGCTGGAAGGTGCTGGTGGCTTCTGGAACAATTGGAAATGGACGCTGAGCTGTAAGGCAGTTTTTCAGTTATCTGGGTTAGCCTTGGGTCAGCCTGGCGAGTTTCTACAGCCTTCGTATACCCCTTCCAGAAAACACGCCCAACAGCATATCTAACCTGTTTTTACTAAGATACCCTCATAAAAATAGACTAGTACCTGGGAAAACAGAATTCACGTTATTCACCAAGAGGATTTACGTACCTTGACCGAAAGAACTTCAAGAACTCCTACCTACCGAAAAATCCCGATTTGTCTCTCTACCTGCGGAAACAAGATCTGAGTGCATCTTGCTGTGAGAGTTGATTTGCTTCCCTCTGGTGGAAGGTTTCGAGTGGTGTAGACCGTAGATCGTTGGGTCTCTCGTTCCCACTCGGTGTTGATTGGATCGTGACATTGCGAAGACGAATCTTGAGAAGTTGATCAAGACTGGTTGCTGCCAAGTGCTTTTCTGAGGAAGAATCGAAGGGTTGACGAGTTCGTCGACGTCCACTATTGCTGATCAGAGTTGCTGGTCAAAGAAATTGGTGCTGGGCACCGTCCTAAGAGAAGCCTATCTTGGGAGGCTTTACGGAAGTATTGGGGATCTGGGAAATGAAAAGGATTTTCATATTGATCACCTTTGTGTAAAGTTTTCAAGCATATAGTGGATCGACTGGTGTGGCCTTCGCACACCCGGAGTGTTTTTTTCTCTTGGGAAAATATCCTCAAGTGATTTTTCACTTCGTCAACAAAAAATCTCGGTGTTGATTCTAATTCTTGTTTATCTTAAATCTTGTTTTAACTAACTCATATGTGATTACCATTTTGCAGATCTAAAGTGCTACAGACGTGAGATTTTACAAGCAAATTGGTTGCTGTTGGTTGATCTTGATAATTGATCTAAGTCATGATTTTTGGATTGGATTTGTGAGTTGAATGTGTTGGAATCTTGGTGATTGTGTTGCTGATTGAATTACCTTAGTTTTGATCCTTGAGTATTGCTGTTAACAAACTTGCTTTAATTACTGTGTTGCTGAAATCTTTACTATAGTGTTGCGTGTTATAGGGTAAGAAAAATCTACATATGTTGTGTTGGTATTGTTGCTGAAAATCACATTGTTTCTTGATTGTTTAGTTGCTGTGATTCAATCTTAGTTTGAGGTTATAGTTACTGATCATATCTTGTTGCTGCCACTCTACTATTGTCAATAAATTGTGATTATCTAGCTATTTCCATTTGCTGAAATATATGCTTGGCTTTGTAAGTTTCTGCTGTTCTGTCTCAGAATTTAGTTGATTGACTATTGGTTATTTAATTCTAATTTTCAGTGACCTATACATAGAGTAGATAATTTTTATTGTACCTATTCACCCCCCTCTAGGTATAGTTTAGGGTCTAAACGTACTTTCAACTGGTATCAGCGCCTTACAACCGATCCTTGACCCTTAGTTACTAGGATGGATAGGAGTCAATCGCTGTCCGTTCCTCCTTACTTCGATGGCAATAATTATGCTTATTGGAAAGTAAGGATGAGGGCTTTCTTGAAGTCCTTGGATGAACGAGTATGGTACTCGGTCGAAAAGGGATGGACTAAACCTATGACTGCAGCGAAAGTTACTGAAACTGAAACAATACCTGCTGAACCTAAAGATATCAGTTTATGGACCAAAGACGAAATGAATGAATGCACTTGTAATAGTCGTGCCTTGCATGCTATTTTTATGGGTATTTCAGCTGATGAGTTTAAACGGATCTCCATGTGTGAAATTGCCAAAGATGCTTGGGAAATATTAGAAACCACACATGAAGGTACGAAGATTGTAAAGAACTCTAAACTTCAAATGCTTGCGACAAGGTTTGAAGAAATCCGTATGAAAGAAGATGAAACATTCGATGAGTTTTATGCCAAACTCAACGATATCGTTAATTCTACTTATAACTTAGGAGAGAAAATTCCTGAATCTAGAGTTGTAAGAAAGGTCTTACGATCTCTAACTGAGAAATTTAGAGGTAAAGTTACGGCTATAGAGGAAAGCAAAGACCTAGAAAAAAATTAAAATTGAAGAGCTTGTAGGTTCTTTACAAACCTATGAATTATCTCTACCACAAACCAAAAAGTCTAAGTCTATTGCTTTGAACTCTCTTGCTGAAAATGAATCTGAATGTTCTGATGAGTCTATGGATGATGAGGACATTGCCCTATTTGTTAAAAGATTTAGGAAAGCTCTTAGTTTTAGAAAGAAGAATAAGTGGAAGAAACCACCTACATCTACTTTTAAACAGACCAGAAACTTTAACCGAAAATCAGCTAAGGAGAAAAAGTTTTTCCTAAAGATTCTAAGAAGAAAAAACCTCAAGAATTTCAATGTCATGGCTGCAAAGGCTATGGTCATTTTAAAGCAGATTGCCCAACCTTTCTTAAAACAAAAGGCAAGGCTATGAACGCTACATTGTCTGATTCGGATTCTGATTCGTCCTCTAGTGATGATGAATCTGAAAGTAAAGTAAACTACATTGCTTTTACTTCATCAATAAATAGCATTGGAAATCTAAGTATAAGTGATGATGAATCAGAAGATGACTTAGATATGAATGAGCCTCTTCAAACTGCCTATAATAGTTTGTTCGAAGAAAGCCTTAAGGTGAAAAGAGAGAACCTTACCTATTCTAAAAGGCTTAAGAACTTAGAGATTGAAAAGGAAGAGTTATTGGCAAAGAACCATGAACAATCTGTTTTAATAGACAATCTTAATAATGTCAATACTTCTTTAGATCTTAAGGTAAAGAACTTGGAAATGGAACTAGAAAAGTTAAATTCACAACTCCAATATTTTTCTAGCGGTACAAAGAAGCTAGACAAGATGTTGAGTCTAGGAACTACTTCTAGTGACAAACATGGACTAGGTTTTAAAAAAACTGATACTATTGCATGTGCTACTAACAAAACTATTTTTGTACCTGCTGCTATTACAGAAAAAGTTTCTGATGTCCACAACCAATCAAAGGTGAGTGTACCCTCTGCTGCCCATGGTAAGAACATCTCACAAACTTCTTATGTAATTCAAGATCTGTCCCTACTTGCTTTTATTGTGGAAAAATAGGTCATGTAAGATCAAAATGTTTTAAATTGAATTATAGTAAAAGTAAGTGTTTCAAAAACTTTCTCTACTTCTACTTTTGATGAATTAGTCTCACATGTCTCTACTTTGTCTAAACAAGTTGAGTTTATTTGTAAGAAAATAAATTTGAGCAATTTATCTTCTACGAAAAAGATTTGGGTTAAAAAGAACTCTGCATTATGCCTTATTGCTCATGTTGCCTTCAAAGCTAAGAATAACTATGTTTGGTATCTTGACAGTGGCTGCTCTAGACACATGAGTGGTGACAAGTCATTATTCAGCAAGCTTGAGGACTATAGAGCCGGTAAGGTTACTTTTGGAGATGGAGGTAAAGCTTCTATTGTTGGGAAAGGTACTATAGAATTACCTGGCTGTCCACCCTTTGAAAATGTTTTGCTTGTTCAAGGGTTGAAGGCTAATCTCCTTAGCATAAGTCAAATGTGTGATTCTGACCTTGAGGTAAAATTTAAGAAAGATTTATGCTATGTTTTAAATTCAGATAGTAATGCTATTTTTAAAGGTGTTAGAACTGATGATAATTGCTATGGTATTACTATTGATGGCAATATAAAGTGTAACAGTGCCAAACTTGATGAAACTCATTTGTGGCATCAAAGGCTAGGTCATTTGAATTATAGATATCTCTCTAAGCTTTCTAATGTGGTAGATGGTGTACCAAAGCTTGATGTTGTCAAAAATAAAGTATGTGGACCATGCCAACTTGGAAAACAAATAAGAACTAGTCACAAAAAGACTTTTGGTGTCTTGACTAAGAGATGTCTAGAGCTGTTACACATGGACTTAATGGGACCATCTAGAACCGAAACCTTGGCTGGAAAGAAGTATATCCTTGTTGTTGTTGATGATTTTTCTAGATTTACATGGATTCATTTACTTAGAGATAAATCTGAAACTTTTGAATATGTAAGAAATTTGTGTAAGAAACTACAAAATGAAAAATCAAACTCTATCGTAAGAATTAGAAGTGATCATGGTAAGGAGTTTGAAAATTCATCATTTGACAATTTTTGTGTTGAGGAAGGTATTCATCAGGAATTTTCAGCACCCATTACACCACAGCAAAACGGAGTTGTGGAAAGAAAAAATCGCGTGCTTCAAGAGATGGCGAGAGTGATGATGCAAGGTAAAAAACTCCCACAACATTTTTGGGAGAAGCTGTAAGTACCTCTTGTCATATAAGTAATAGAGTTTATCTTAGACCTAACACAAAAATGACTCCCTATGAAATTTGGAAAGGAAAGAAACCTACTGTTAGATATTTTAAAGTATTTGGCAGCAAGTGTTTTATACTTAGGGATAGAGAAAACTTAGCAAAGTTTGACTCTAGAAGTGATGAAGGAATCTTTCTTGGATATTCTACAACTAGTCATGCTTATAGAGTTTTTAATTTACGTACTCAAACTGTTATTGAATCTATAAATGTTGTAGTAGATGATGATGTAAATGACTCAGTAAATACTGAGACTATTGATTCCATTTTTGCTGAAAATGAAAATGAACATGAAAATGAATCTGAAATTGCTATATCTGAATGTCAACAATCTCCTGATAAAGAAAAATCAACAGTGACATCTAGCAAAGAACCTTCTACTCGGGTTAAAGCTAATCATCCCAAAGACAATATTATAGGTAATGTAAATGAAGGAATGAGACTTAGGAAAAGAGTCTGAGTCATTTGTCGTTGTCTTCATATGTGTCTATGATTGAACCCAAGAAAGTAGAAGATGCTTTGAATGATGATTTTTGGATTAATGCAATGCATGAGGAACTTAATCAATTCATAAGAAATGATGTTTGGACTTTGGTTCCAAGACCTACTAATGTTAACGTGATTGGTACAAAGTGGATTTTTAAGAATAAAACCAATGAGGATGGAGTTGTTATACGAATAAAGCTAGATTGGTAGCTCAAGGCTACACGCAAATAGAAGGAGTAGATTTTGACGAGACATTTGCTCCAGTTGCAAGGTTAGAATCTATCCGAATTTTACTAGCATTTTCTTGTTATATGGGATTCAAATTATACCAAATGGATGTTAAAAGTGCATTTTTGAATGGTATATTGAATGAAGAAGCTTTTGTAGAACAACCAAAAGGTTTTATTGATCCAAAATTTCCAAATCATGTTTTTAAATTGAAAAAGGCTCTCTATGGATTAAAACAAGCTCCACGAGCTTGGTATGAGAGATTATCCACTTATTTACTAGAGAATGGTTTCTCTAGAGGAGGTGCTGATCGCACACTCTTTATTAAGAAAATAAATGACAGCATTATAATAGCTCAAATATATGTGGATGACATTGTTTTTGGTTCACCTACTGATGAGCATGCTTTAAAATTTGCTGATGCTATGCAAAAAGAATTTGAAATGAGCATGGTTGGTGAGCTCAATTATTTTCTTGGATTACAAATTAAACAATGTGATAATGGCTTGTTTATTTCTCAATCCAAATATGCTAAGGACCTTGTTAAAAAGTTTGGTCTTGAAAATTCTAAACTTACTAGAACCTCTATGAGTACTAGTTTAAAATTAGACATTGATATTTCTGGGAAATCTGTTGATCAAACCATGTATAGAAGCATGATAGGTAGCTTGTTATATCTAACAGCCAGCCGACCTGATTTATCGTTTAGCGTAGGTGTGTGTGCTAGATATCAAGCTAATCCAAAGGAATCTCATTTAAATGCTGAAAAGAATAATTAGATATGTAAATGGAACAATTCCTTATGGTATCTGGTATTCGAAAGACTCAAATGTGAGTCTAGTTGGATATACAGATGCTGATTGGGCTGGAGATTCAAATGATAGGAAGAGCACATCTGGTGGCTGCTTCTACATGGGAATGAATCTTGTAGCTTGGTTGAGTAAAAAACAAAATTCCATTTCTTTGTCTACAGCAGAGGCTGGAATATATTGCAATGGGTAGTTGTTGTACCCAATTACTTTGGATGAAGCAAATGCTTACTGATTATGGTGTAATTCAAGATTCATGACTATTTTTTGTGATAATACTAGTGCCATTAATATATCAAAAAACCCTGTTCAACATTCTAGAACAAAACACATAGACATTAGACATCACTTTATTAGAGATCTTGTTGAGAACAAAATTGTAACACTTGAACATGTCTCCACGGAAAATCAATTAGCTGATTTATTTACCAAACCTCTTGATGGAGTTAGGTTTGAATTTTTAAGAAAATCTGTTGGAATTTGTTCTATGTTGTAATTTTTTTAATTGATGCATTAACTGTTGTTCTTCAGTTTTTAGGTTTGTATAAATGTTCTAGTAAAATTGTGTCTATTAAGAATTTTCAAATTTCAGAAATTTTTTTTTGAATTTTTGAATTTCTGTAATATTATATTGTTCTTGAGAATTCGAATTTTAGTTAGTCCAAGGTTAGTATAAGGTTATTCATCACTGACAATGTCAGTCATGATCTGGTCCAAAGATACACGCATGTTGTTACCCTATGGTTTGTTGTATGCAGCGTGTAAGAGTTTTTTTTTTGTATACCAGCTTTTATTTTTTTTACACGTGAATGCCCTTTTGTACCTCACTTTTTACTTTTACAAGTTAAGTCTTTTTACCCATTCTTTCGACACTTCTACCGTGAGACCCTTAGCCGAAACACACTCCTCTCAATATCTCGAGCAAAGCGTGGTCATTACACACGATTTCAGTTGCATTTTGCTCAAGAAATCCTCCACTACAATCTCTAAGGTATGAATCTCAACTTTTGTAAGATTTATTGTGCCCTTCTCATCATTTTCGAGTTTTTCGAAACCCTCATGGGTTTGGTGAAAAATCTCTTAGATCTACCATGGTTTCTTGTTGAATCTCACATAAATTCTCATGGGCTTTGTCTCTTATGATATTTCGTAGAAGATTACATCCATATTAGCTCAGATCTACACGATTTGAGATTCAGATCTTGTTCCCCATATTTTTCGGGTTTGACTCTATTTGAAGAAAATGAGAATGTGTCTTGCAAATTCGATTGGGTATTGGATTTTTCCTCAATATAGTGGCCGAATGTGATGAATATATGCCTATTTTGCATTTTGGTTCCAAAAATGTTGATTCTCAATTATTTTGGGTCTTTCATTACACTCGGGTTCCCTTGTTTTTGCTATATGCTCTCTATGAGTTCTAAGGTCGTCTCTGCCTCATTAATATTTGTAGTAAAATGTGATATTAGTTGTCCTATTGATGGCTTGATGTGAATATAGCTCATGGGTCAACACATTGCATTTGATTATATTGCCTTATGTGGCAACATGAGAGAGTTAGGTTTATTAAATCTTTGTTTTCTCTAGTTGTATTCTAGGGAGGTTAGTTCAAAATTATTTCAGTTATCCTACCTAAATGTGTTAGCTTCATGGGCTGCTCAGCTGATCAATATGGATACACTTGTTCAAAATTTGAATTCAAATGGAAAACTTTGATATTCCTATGGATATGGATATGGATTCTGTTACGATTGTACAGCATTAATTTCTTGTAGTCTATAATGATTCCAGCTTCCTTAAACTCGTTTGTTTGTTTGTTATAGATGACTTACAAGAGAGCGGCAAAGAGAGGAAAACGCTCTCAAGAGTTCGATTCTGATCGATTTGTGGATGCTGAAGCTGCTGCTCTCTACACTGAGAAGTTTTCTACCTTAACTCCACTGGTAGAAAGGGAAGTTTCTCTGGAAGACTTTTCTCATATTTCACTGCCTCAACTGTTCCTTACTCGTAAATGGGAACCTCTTCTGGTTAATTTAGCTTCCCCATCTGCTCAGCTAGTTCGCGAATTTTATTCCAATATTCATGATATCTCTGATTCTAAACACTTCTCTGTTTTTCTTAGAGGTCACCACTTCAGAGTTACCCCTGATTTTCTGTCACAAATGTTGTCTTTTCCTAGAGTAGAGAATCCTCTTTACCCTTACTCGGCTACAACCTGCCCCCTTTTGAACATCTTGACCAGCTTTTTAGCTAACAGACCTCTACCTTTTGATGGTAAGGGTTTTTCAGCTGTCTCATTTACATCTGAAGTTATGTTAATTAGCCGCATCATAGGCACAAACATTCTTCCTGCACAAAAGCTCTCAGCTTTATCCCTGGACAGAGCCAAGTTTCTTTATGCCTTTATGCACAATGATTCGATTGACTTAGGTTCTGTTATGTGTGCTCACATTGTTAAAAGCTTCAATTCTCGCAAGGCAGGACTTTATTTGCCATATGCATGTGCCATTCAAAAACTATTGCTTATGTTAGAAATTCCATATCCCTCTTCCTTCCCTAGAATGGACACTCCTGCTAAGATAGGGCTTAATACCCTCACCCAAATCATCTCTCACAAGAAAAAGGCCCAATCTGCCTCTTCTTCCACAATTCCTGCTCATGTTCCTTCCTATATGACTGACAACAAGTATATGATGGAAAGCATGAAACTCCTTCTTGAGAGAACTTCCTCCATGATGTCTGAAATATCCCTGCTCAAAGCTGATTCTCAGCTTACACGAACTGAAGTGCTGCATATGCAAGGCACTCAAGAGAAGCTCGTTGAAGCAATGGCCCGCTTGATCCATGATAACGACCTCCTTACTGCTGCAACTAGTGTTCTTCAAGCTGAGTCTTCGAAGAATCGGGCTGATATTCAATGGATTCGCCAGTATCTTGGTCAGATGGAGGCTGCTGCAGCTGCTGCACCTACACTTGCTCCAACCAATCCCTCAACGAACCCGTCCTCGGCGTTTCCTTCCTCATCTCAACCTCATCCCTCTGACACTGAATATTTCTCATCTGATGGGGACAATCATGATGATTTGAGTGACATGGAGTGATTCCTTTGCCTTTTCCATGACAAAAAGGGGAGACATGGGTGTAGGGGGAGTCGGGAGTTGGGGTTGCTGTTATGAAATTCAGGGGGAGTTTTCTTTTTGCTGATGTTTACACTTTTTGTGATCTGGTATACAGATGGAAAATGGAGTGTTTGCTGACGTAGGTGTTGGTGTTAGGGGGAGTCACAAAACTTATGTGTTCTGGTTATTTTTGCATTCTGTTAAGACTTGTTTAATGGTTGTCTGGATATTCTCTAAATCTCCATGTTTCATTAAAATGTTGACTTATGATTAATGTTGCAATCACCTGCTGTTAGTAAGACTAAGTTGCTGAAATTTAAGATTTTGGCAAATGCACTATTTGATTGCATATATCTGAAACTGATAATGATTGGGGGTCATCATTATAAATGGTTTTTGGTTGATAAGTGATATTGCTTTCCCTTTGGTTTCTAATGATTGTATAAATCTGTTGGAAATTGCAATATACCTCTTATGTGATCTTATGTGTTCAGATTTGATTATATTGAGTATATTGATCACAGTCAAGTTTGAGTGTTTGTTTGTTTCAGGTACTCAAATCATTAATCAAGTTGCTTAGGGACTTTGTTAGTTTATCTAGGCTGCATAATCTTGTAAACTAAGTTTTGTTTTGGTGATAACAGATCTTAGATGAGAACTATGTTTTAGCTTAAGGTTTTGTCATGGAAATTGCCAAAGGGGGAGATTGAAAGTGTTATGTAAATTGGCAGTTTTCTCATGGTCAAAACAGTCTTTTAATAAATGTATTTTTTCATTTAGAATTGTTGCAGCAACTTGATTAATTCAGGAATGACGTGGAGCTGAATAGAAAGTGGCTGGAAGGTGCTGGTGGCTTCTGGAACAATTGGAAATGGACGCTGAGCTGTAAGGCAGTTTTTCAGTTATCTGGGTTAGCCTTGGGTCAGCCTGGCGAGTTTCTACAGCCTTCGTATACCCCTTCCAGAAAACACGCCCAACAACATATCTAACCTGTTTTTACTAAGATACCCTCATAAAAATAGACTAGTACCTGGGAAAACAGAATTCACGTTATTCACCAAGAGGATTTACGTACCTTGACTGAAAGAACTTCAAGAACTCCTACCTACCGAAAAATCCCGATTTGTCTCTCTACCTGCGGAAACAAGATCTGAGTGCATCTTGCTATGAGAGTTGATTTGCTTCCCTCTGGTGGAAGGTTTCGAGTGGTGTAGACCGTTGATCGTTGGGTTCTCGTTCCCACTCGGGTGTTGATTGGATCGTGACATTGCGAAGTCAAATCTTGAGAAGTTGATCAAGACTGGTTGCTGCCAAGTGCTTTCTGAGGAAGAATCGAAGGGTTGACGAGTTCGTCGACGTCCACTATTGCTGATCAGAGTTGCTGGTCAAAGAAATTGGTGCTGGGCACCGTCCTAAGAGAAGCCTATCTTGGGAGGCTTTACGGAAGTATTGGGGATCTGGGAAATGAAAAGGATTTTCATATTGATCACCTTTGTGTAAAGTTTTCAAGCATATAGTGGATCGACTGGTGTGGCCTTCGCACACCCGGAGTGTTTTTTTCTCTTGGGGAAAATATCCTCAAGTGATTTTTCACTTCGTCAACAAAAATCTTGGTGTTGATTCTAATTCTTGTTTATCTTAAATCTTGATTTTAACTAACTCATATGTGATTACCATTTTGCAGATCTAAAGTGCTACAGACGTGAGATTTTACAAGCAAATTGGTTGCTGTTGGTTGATCTTGATAATTGATCTAAGTCATGATTTTTGGATTGGATTTGTGAGTTGAATGTGTTGGAATCTTGGTGATTGTGTTGCTGATTGAATTACCTTAGTTTTGATCCTTGAGTATTGCTGTTAACAAACTTGCTTTAATTACTGTGTTGCTGAAATCTTTACTATAGTGTTGCGTGTTATAGGGTAAGAAAAATCTGCATATGTTGTGTTGGTATTGTTGCTGAAAATCACATTGTTTCTTGATTGTTTAGTTGCTGTGATTCAATCTTAGTTTGAGGTTATAGTTACTGATCATATCTTGTTGCTGCCACTCTACTATTGTCAATAAATTGTGATTATCTAGCTATTTCCATTTGCTGAAATATGTGCTTGGCTTTGTAAGTTTCTGCTGTTCTGTCTCAGAATTTAGTTGATTGACTATTGGTTATTTGATTCTAATTTTCAGTGTCCTATACATAGAGTAGATAATTTTTATTGTACCTATTCACCCCCCTCTAGGTATAGTTTAGGGTCTAAACGTACTTTCAGGTTTCATATTCTCGACATAGCGTTCGAATGCGTTAAAATGGTAGTATTAACTTGGAGGACGTCTATACGTTACATAACTGCTCATTTCTATACCAATGGCAATAATGGACCGTTCAGAAAGTCAACATGTAAAATTCTACAAGTTTGAGACTGTTCAAATATTGTCTGAGCATTTAAACCACTAACGTCTGAAGCCGTTCTTTGCTGTTTGAATGCATTTCAAAGGATGCTGAAAATTAATAACGTTGAAGAAAATCGTTCAGGCGTGTGTAATCGTAATTGCACGTCGCTGACAAGATGGGCATCTATGGCAATGGTTGCGGAACACCATTCCAGCAAAACTTTCTTCGTCTGAACATGGGCTTACTCTTTGGGATTCGTCGTTCCGTCGCAAAGAAGGATATCATGTCTAAACGATGTTGTTGATGTTGAAACAATATTTTTTTTGCACGGACAAAAACAATCATTAAATATTAATGTCTTTTAGGACAGACATTTCCGTCCAAAAAACAACCCAATTCTTTTGGGACCGCAATTGTTCGTCCCAAAACATCAAAAACTAATTTATAGAAATTTACGTTGCAAAAAATTAATTTCATCTAAAAAATACTTTTAAGATAGTTTTATTTTTCGTTCTCAAAACTTTACTACCCACACCTTGCGGCCAAGAAGTACTTTTGGGATAGATTTTTGAACGTCCCAAAAAAAATCCTTCCTAAAAATTTAAATTTGTTGCAGTGATGAAGCCTCCTAGACACAAGTTAAAGTATGTAGTTTCTGAACTGAATTGTCGCCACTCACCTCGGAAATGGTGGCTCAACTAGACTTGGTATTCGCTCGGAATTGGGCTAAGGGGTTGGAGGTACTTGGATCAAACCCACCATGATCAAGATTAGTTGCACTTTCGTGGTGCAATGGTGACGGTCTAAACCCCCCAGTTTAGTAGGTATGACTCAATAAAAATTCTGCAGGGGTAAGGAGTCCTTATGATCACGCCCAAAGGGAGCTAGTCACGCTTGGTCACCTCTTCCACCATTTTTTAGAAATAAAAAAAAATTAAAAATTGTCACCACTCAAATAGAATAACAAAAAGTTGTAGCAAGACCAGGAGTCCAAGCCCATTTATTAAACTTGTGAAAAATTTGGTACACATATATACATATCAATCAAATACAACGCACAAGCAATTGCAATCAAGTAGTTTACTAAATGTTGACGATATTATGTCATGACCGGAATATTGTTTTTTGAGTCAGCCAAGCCTTTTAAAATTGCACCACAATTATTTGATGAAGTTAAAAGGAAACACACCCATTAGTTGTAAACAGCCCACGTACGTCCAATATCCAACTCAGTTGCGTTACTACACAGGCCACCCTCTAGAGTACGGAACGACGTTTGTGGATGAGCAAAAATAGCAATATTGAAAGATGATCAGGTTTTGCGGTTGTGTAGGTAATTGACTTGCGTCCCACGTGAGGAGAAATCAACTAATGTGCCAGCTCCTCTTGCTAATATGACACAGGTGTGGTAAGCACAGAAGATTGTAATTGAAATCAATGTCTGGAATGATTTACGAAGATTTTGTGTTCAAGTTATATCTTGTTAAAGCTCTACGAGTCTAGTTTCCAACCATTAAATGACGTACAATTTGAAAGTTTTAGACGAAGTTATGTTAAAATTACTCTAAGGAGGTCAGGCTAGGCAGCTAATTCCGAGGTCTAGAATTTTGGACGATTTTGCTATTTTTAGCTTGTTCTTTTGGCTTTTCAACATGTCTTTTCATTTCCTAAGAGTCTTTTATGTTTCCTAAGTCTCAATTAATATTTTGAAAGTTGTATTTCTCATTTACTCATGCTTGGAGGTTGTTCCAAGCTTTACTATTTAAACCCTTCTCTAGCAATGGAAAAATACAGATTTTGAGTGTTTATACAACTTGAGCCTTAGGCTACCTTGAAGAAGGATTTCTTCTAACAACTCTTATCCTTTGGTGAATTCCAATAAGTGGGCAAGTTCTTGCTCTGATCCTGTGTTTGATCACATTGGGTGGTAATTAATGTATCCCTTTGTGTTCTACTTGGGTGGTGAGCTTATCTATCTAGTATCCTGCGCTTTGTTCTGGTTAACCCCGGTATCAAGTGGTATCAGAGCTTTTGGTTGTCATAGCGGGTCGTCGTCGTCGTGGGCCAAATGTTGACTCTCCTCCAGCTCATGAAAGAGATCTCCATGAAGTTGAAATTGCATATCTAAGGTGACAATTACAACAACTTCAGCAATGTCTTGAGCATTATGAGCCTTTTGATTCTCATCATTAATCAGGATGGTGAATCTTCTCATCATGAGAATGAGAATCCTTTCTATTGAATCAAAGTGAACCATCATCGGAGGAACATATTCATCATCATCGTCACCATAATCGAAGAAACCATGAAGTCCAACGAGATCAACTTGATGTGAGAGTTGATATCCCCGAGTTCGAAGGAAGGATGCAGCCGGATGAGTTTCTTGATTGGTTACATTATGTAGAGTGGATCTTTGATTATAAGGAGGTGCCGGAAGAACGAAAGGTGAAGCTTGTCACATTGAAGTTGAAGAAATATGCTTCTCTATGTGGGAGAATTTAAAGAAGCAACGTGCTCGAAAGGAAGAAGTTGTATTGCTACATGGAAAAAGATGAGAAAAGTTCTTAAGCAAAAATTTTTGCCGGATAATTACCTACAAGATATTTTTCTTAAGCAAACTATCGCTCACTATCTTGGTGGGATAAGATTTGAGATTGGCAATATTGTCTAATTACAACCGTATTGGACTTACAACAATATTGTGAAGCTAGCAATGAAGGTGGAGAAGCAACAAAAGGAGGCTCATGGAAGTAGGCCAAGATTTGGAGCAAAGGATGGTCATTCCAACTGAGGAAGCTCTTTAGTCCCTAAGTTTTAGCACCAAAATTTTCAGCAGAAAAAGCATCCCTCAACTCTTGAAGAATGAAGGAGGACCAAGTTCAAGTTCACCAAAATCCTAATTCTTGTAAGTATTTCAAATGCCAAGGATTTGGTCATATTGCTTCTGATTGTCCAAACCGCAAAGTGGTGACTCTTATTGAAGAAGAATGGATGGACGAAGGCGATGAAGAAGAACCAATGGAGAAAGATGTGAAGACAAGGAAGATGAAGATGTCACTTATGCCGACATTGGAGAATCACTTGTTGTTCAAGAAGTTTGAAGTGAAGATTGTGATGAATGGCTCGAACAAACATCTTTCAAACAAGATGCATTTTCCATGGCAAAATTTGTGATGTTATCATTGATGGTGAAAGTTGTGAGAATGTGGTGGCTGAAGACATTGGTGAAGAAGCTGAAACTTAAGACACAATCTTATCCTTAACCTTACAAGCTTACGTGTTTCGAAAAGGAAACGAGGTGAAGGTAAATAAACACACTCTTGTTCAATTTTCTATTGGGAAGAATTACAAAGATGAAGTTTTA
The DNA here is from genome assembly GCA_003952965.2 of Morella rubra. Lineage (NCBI taxonomy): Eukaryota > Viridiplantae > Streptophyta > Magnoliopsida > Fagales > Myricaceae > Morella > Morella rubra. The sequence goes on along the minus strand of CM025853.1, from coordinate 23,606,649 downwards.
TGTGATGTTGTGCCTGTGGATGCTTGCCATTTGCTTCTTGGTAGACCATGGCAATATGATAGAAAGTTATTCATGATGGTTTCAAGAATACTTATGATTTTGTCAAAGATGGAGTAAGGATCATTTTGGTCCTTTTGTGTTGGAGAGATCTCCCAAACCTTATAAAGGAGAGGGAAATAATTTACTCTCTATATGTGATGTTGAGAAGGAATTTGGTGTGTCTAACGAAGTTTGTGCTCTTGTGGTGATAGAAGAAAATAAAGAATTGAATGAACCACCTCTTATTATGCAATCTCTTCTTGAGGAATTCATTGATGTCATTCCCGAAGAAATTTCATATGGTCTCCCTCCTATGAGAGACATTCAACATTGCATTAATCTTGTACTGGGTTCCATCATTCCAAACAAAGCAGCCTATAGGATGAGTCCTAAGGAGAATGAAGAATTGCAAAGGCAAGTTGGAGAGCTTTGGCTAAAGGCTTGGTGAAAGAAAGCATGAGTCCTGCACTTCTTGTACCAAAGAAGGATGGAACGTGGCGGATGTGTGTTGATAGTAGAGTGGTGAACAAGATTACATCAAATACCGCTTTCCTATTCCTTGCCTTGATGATCTTTTTGACTAACTTCATGGTGCTTCTATCTTTTCGAAGATAGATCTTCGAAGTGGTTATCATCAAATTCGAATGAGGCGGGAGATGAATGGAAGACCGCTTTCAAAACTCGAGATGGTCTTTATGAGTGGATGGTTATGCCTTTTGGGCTTTCTAATGCTCCTAGCACCTTCATGCGCCTTATGAATCATGTCTTTAAATCTTTTATTGGGCATTTTATTGTTGTCTACTTTGATGATATCTTGGTGTACAACAAGCATAAGGAGCAATATTTGGAACATCTTCGGCAAGTGTTCACAACTCTACGGGAGCAAAAGTTGTTTGCAATTTGAAGAAATGTCATTTCTTTACGGAGAGCCTTATCTTTTTAGGCTGTGTGGTTCTAGCGAAGGGATAAAGGTGGATCCTAGCAAGATTGAAGCAATCATGACTTGGCCTATACCAAGGTCGATTCATGATATTCAAAGCTTTCATGTCTTGCATTTTTTTTATCGAAGATTCATCAAAGGATTCAGCTCTATCATTGCACCCATCACCGAGTGCGAAGGGAGGTATTTTCAAGTGCACAAGTGAAGCTAAGAAGAGTTTTGAAGATATCATGAAGAAGAAGATGAAGAGCAAGCCTCGAGGTCAAGTCTTTTTCAATTGAGCAAGCATGACACAAGTCAAGTCAGCACCGAAGGTCCAATTTGGAGTTCTCTAGACAAAGTCTAGAGAATTTTAGACGATTTTGCTATTTTTAGCTTGTTCTTTTGGGTTTTCAACATGTATTTTCATTTTTCCTAAGAGTCTTTTATGTTTCCTAAGTCTCAATTAATATTTTGAAAGTTGTATTTCTCATTTACTCAAGCTTGGAGAGTTGTTCCAAGCTCTACTATTTAAACCCTTTTCTAGTAGTGGAAAAATTATAAATTTTGAGTGTTTATACAATTTGAGCCTTAGGCTACTTTGAAAAATGATTTCTTCAGCAAACTCTTATCCTTCAATGGATTCGACAGGTGGCGAGTTCAACTCTTATCCTTTGGTGAATTCCTATTGTTGGCCAGTTCTTGCTCTGTATCCTGTGTTGGATTACATTCGGTGGTGATTTCTATATCCCTTGTGTTCTCCTTGGGTGGTGAGTTTATCTATCCTAGTGTGTGAATTAGAATGTGTTCCCAAGTGTTTCCGGACATTCTCACAAACATCCTGAGATACTCATACACTGTCCTAACTCTTTTCATCATTATCGACGTGTCCACTTCTCTCATTCCAACAATTCTAAGGTGCTCATGAGGTGTTCTGTGCTTTGTCCTGGTTAATCTCAGTATCTTAATAACGTACCTATCTCTAACTCTGTTGGCGTCCTTTGCATGCCTACCTGCATGCATACAACAATGAGATGATAAGAGAGGGGAAGAGGTTGTGTATTAGTTTTCTGGAACTCTTTCCACATTATCATAGATGGACAACGTGTCCAAGCTGGCTACAATGTCTTTTTTTTTTTTTTTTTTTTTTCTATTTTTTTGTTAAGCAAATAGGGAAGAAGCAACATCAGAGCTTTACTTTCGCAAGTGATTTCACTTTACCTCCACTCGAATTTTTGACCTTAAAAGTACACCTAAATTAGTGGGTCGTACCGACTAGACTACTGCCTTATTGTTGTCCAAAGTTACATTAACGTTTGGTACTACTGTATTGTTCATGTCTCTCTAAGAACCAATCAAGAAAATGTATGTATATGCTTGTTTCACCCATTTGCTCACTCGATACTAGGCCAATTGGCCATGATACTTAACTTATGGCCACTTTATGTTCAAACATATGATTAGTTTGAGGTCCAAGAGCAAGAAATATAGTAGGTGCATGGGAATAAATGGAGCTATTTTTCTTATGATCACTTTATGTCGTATTTACTGATCTTCATAGAGTGGACTTTCATTATGCCCTGACCAATTTTAATACTCGTGAGGATTCTTTTTAGCTGTATAACGAACATATTTTGTTTACAGTTAGCATTTACAAAGATTTGTTTATTCTTTAATTAGCCAGCATCAAATATAGGATTCTTTTCCCTATACTAACGTTACCTTTACTACACAATATACTAGAATTTCTTCATTGTTCGGCTTCCTCAACTAAATTAATATGGTATCAGTCTTTTTCTTGTTTTCTCAGATCAACTTCTAGTGCTACCTCCAATTCAGAGGTCTCTTCTGATCAACTCATGTCTATAACTCAAATCGATATACATTCTCCATATCTTCTCCACTTATCTTTTGATTATCTTGAGGCAATAGCTTTAGGTGACAAAAATCTGGGTGTAAAACCAAATTTTGTCACCTAAAGTGGCCTTTCCTTGACAAAATATTAATTTCGTCACCCAAAATCATCAAGGAACGAAAAAACCGTCACGACCGATCAAAAACACGTTCGGACGTATTTCTGGAGTGACGACATACACGCGTCGCCAATGAGTGACAGTAAAAATAGTCACAAAATATAAAAACTGTCTGGACTCTCAACAAAGCCGTTCGGATTCTATGCTGGGTGACAATTTTTCCAAACTCGTCCGGACAATTTTTATAAAACGTCCGAATGGAATTACATAACGAATAATAATCGTCAGCATATATAGTGACAAATTTAAAATCGCCATGAACGTTCCAACGGGAAAAAAATCCAGTTGTACTGTTAAAAAAAGTCACATAGGTATGACTCTTCTTCCACGAATTGTGTGGTTTCACATTGCAAAACTTCAGACACGTTAAGAATCGAAACCGTCCAGACAATAAATACAGTCGGATGCTTAAAGTTCTAGATCCATTTCGAATCAATCGGCATATTTAATGACAATAAATTTGATTGGGCCACATGTGAAAATCACAAACTCCCTCTCCTCTCTCAAACTTTTATCCTAAACGGTTTCACTCCCAATTCAGATCTCTCAAATAACTTCAGGTAAAACTTTTTTCATGAGTTTGCTTTTTAATTTCATGCATTTCAATTCAATTCCATCCGTTATTAGTTTGTTAGGTTGTTTTCATTGATCAAATTATGTTGCTTTGGTTTGGTTCATCGATAATTTGATCCACGAAACACCGTTCGGATGTTATTAGACGTGCGGATGGCATACAATTTAAACGACGCAGTTTGATTTTCGTGCGAACGGTTTTTCCTAATGTTCGGACGATTTTTGCTAGGTTGACCATGGAACACTCGGGGAGAAGTATCACTAATGTCGGGGGACAGACAGAGCGACCAGCTTGGGCGGACGCCTTTTTAGTGGAGTTGAAAGAGTATTCGGTGATAGTGAGGCCGACGCATTCGTTGTGCATGGAGCTCCAATGCCGCTTGACCGGTCTAGAGACCAAACTTGCTCTAACGGATAGGGCTCTGACGGAAGAGTTGAATATTATGCGGATGAACTGTTCTCTGTGAGACAACAATTATCTGAGTTGTCCCAGTCTGTCCATACCGTTCCGATACAGCTGCAAACACTCGTCAGACGGGTGGATAATATGGAGCATTTGGCGCATGTTCGTGACGCCCTCGGACAAGATCTGGATGAGCCAGCTCGTGATTTGGACTAGTTTCCTGTTTATGCTTTATCACTATTATTTATTTACCGTTTGAAAGACCATCTCCAGCTTGTACTAGACATTATGATTGTGTTTTTAGTTCTATATTAGGATTATTTTTATATTTTATATTAATTTATGTTCTTTCACTTGATTAAATTTATTACAATTTAAACGGATAATTAGTACGATCAAACGGGTGATTTGTACGAGTGCTATGTTAACGAACGATTAGTGTAATTAGCTTGTAATTACAATTAAATAGGTGATTAGTAAATTAATTTAAGTGAAGGAAGTTAAATTTAGTGAATTTAAAAACAAAACAAAAGAAATTTTAAATAAATCTGCTAGGGGTTCGGACGACAAACATAACGTCCGGACTCCACTACAGAGGTAGGCGTTCGAACATAGAGGGGTAGAGTCCGGACTCGAATGATGAAATGATGCGGTTGGAACGGTTGAGTAATACGTCCAGACGCTATTGTAACAGTCGCATGGCTTACACGTGTTTACGTTATACGATATCGAAAACAGTTGTACCCGTCCGGACCGTAATACACAGTCCGGACGCTATTGTAACCGATCATGGTTTACACGTGTTTACGTTACCTGCCGGTTGAAAACAGTTATTTTCATCCGAACGGCATCATACCATTGGACGTTAGCTCAGCCAATCGTACGCTGCCACGTCGCGCTATATTGGTAAAATGTTGTTCACACGTCTAAAAACAAGTCCGGACGATTTATTGCCCAAACCATTTTAAACGGTTTAAATTTTGGCATTTAATACTAACTGCGTTGATTGGGCCACGTGTGCAAAATTCCGTCCGGATGCTTTGCTAAAAGTCTCGACACTATCGACATTTTCAAAACTACCACATCATTTCTCATAAAAACTCTGTAAAATCTTAGTTCTTTTCTTCTAAAATCTTGGCATAATATCACTCTTTCGAGGATCTAATCACGTTTAGGTATATTTTGCTTACTTTTAACACAATTTTAACAGTAAAAATTTGATTTTTTTTATAATTTTACGTATAGAATTTCAATTCCATTTTTTGCATAGTACATTGTGTTTTTTGATTGATTTTTACGTTGAAATTGATTATGTTAAGTGTTAGCTTTGTGTTTTGGTGTGTTTTTGGGCGTGTGTGGAGGTGGAGGGATGCTGCCATGGCTGAGTTAACTCGACGGTCCTCCCCTAAGTATCCGGACGTTTTTTGACATTCGGACGAATCAATTAAATATTCAAACACTTGTCAATGCCGTTCATACGTTGTCGTTTTGGATTTGTCTGAACGCTATGTGATAGTCATTTGGACGTTTTTTAATTAAATTAAAAAGTTTGATTATCTTTTGTGCGTTCAGACGTATTTTAATTCATGTTCGACGTATGTAGCATCCCTACGGGATACGTTGTCATTTTGATTTTTTCCAGACGCTTTTTAATTTAGTCCGGACGTTTTAATGTTGAAATTAAATAGTTTTTTTGTTTAACATTCGGACGGATATTATTTGTTTATCTTTTGTGACGTCCGGACGCTTTAACAAGAGGTCCGGACGTCTTCAACTTAGCGTTTGGACGCTATTTTCGTGTTCGGACGTATTTTCTAATCGTGCGAACGCTTGTTATGCAGATTGAAAAAAAAATGAGCAAGCGTGCACGTACGAGCAACTAGGCTGATATCGAGCAACCTTCCGGTTCTACTTTGACGTTGGAGCAACATACACAATTGTTATGTCCCGCTCAATTGTTGTCGAGCGGGACATAAAGTTGGCGGATTTCTACATCCTGACTTTTGAGGGCCGAGGCTTCCGGAGGTGGTGGAGGAGATAGGTTGGCTTCCGTTGATTCATAGGACCGGGTATGCATCGAAAAACCTAGTGCGGGAGTTCTATTGTGCCATTTTACGGGCGACGGACATCGAGGAGCCTAGTATGGAGCTCACAGTCCGTAATGTTCCGATCGTATTCTCGCCGGACGAGTTGGCAAGATTCTTAGGGGTACGAGTGGGATTTGACAGCGTTCCCAAACCTGCCAATGAGCAAGGAGGGCCGGCCTACTAAGGCCAAGGTATTCCTAGCCATGTTGGGCGATGATACAGCGATTTTGGACGGAGCCTATATGGTACACGGCAGTTGCGTCCTTTTTGGCGGATCATGCACCTGATCCTATGCTTCCGCCATCGACCCGAGGAAGCACACTACGGAGCTGTCTTATAGTCGGGCGAAGTTCTTGTACTGGTAGTTGTTCGGGGGCTACCTGTTGATATGACGTCCTACATCTATTAGTCCGTTCGTGGAGGCCCTGAAGATGGATGCTATAATTTCATTGCCGAGATTCTACTGACCCAGTTCCTGCACTCTTGCTGGTACCCGAGGGTGCTAACGAGCCGAGGGCCATTCCAGTTGGGTCTATCAACAAGACAACACTCTCCAAATCAATTGCCCAGACACGCCGAGCACTGAATGCCGCTCGGGCTGCTAGAGTTAGATGACAGGAGCAGCCTGAGGAGGCTGGGGAGCAGCAGGATCCTGGGCAGAGCTCGACCCAGGGATTTGGGGCACAGCGACCGGGTTGGATGGACGACATGATGATGCAGCTGACTGAGCGGATGCAATCGGTCTTGCGGCCCACCCATGAGATGGTCAGTGATATCAGTTGTCGGCTGACAACTTTGGAGCAAAAGGTCATGGACATGGACTCTGGGTGGAAGAAGGAGATCGCTGTGGTTCAGGAGGCCATGAGGAAAGCGGCAACCAGTGCTGAGTTATTTGCATTAACTCAGTTGTGCATATAGAGGAGCACCTTAGTCAAATCCGTGACGTTCTAAAAATCACGGATGATGACGATGATGACCTGTAGCTTTATTATGATGTTTATTTTTTTTATTGTTTTTGAGGACATTTACTTTTCTATTATGTTTTGTGGACATCGATTTGTATTTATTTGATGTTTTTTTTTTATATTATGTTTTGACGATATTTGATATATTTATGTTATCTCAGTTATGTTATAATTGTTATTAGAACTTAATACAATATGAATTGTTATTAGAACAAATAATAAAAGTTCGTCAAAAACCGTTCGAACGACTTTGTTTACGATCCTTTTATTTAGACGCTGTCATTTGGGGATTTCCAAACGGCGTCGTGCAATGTAAGATACCGTTCAACGTATTATTCAGTCCGGACGTTTGTGTTTTGACCAGACGCTGTCGTTTGAGGATTACTAAAACGGAGACCAAAGATAGCGTTCGGACTGTTTGCAGTGGTTCGGACGGTTCGAAAATTTTAGGCGGCAACAATTCCCTCAAAACTAATACACGTAAGCATCTGAACTTCATTTTACTCGTCCGAACGGTATTCAATCGTTTCAAAGTTGTAGAATCGCAGACAGGGAGGAAAAACGGGAAACACTTAGAAAACGAGAGATTTGAGCAAGAGGAGAAGAGAGAGCTGATTTTGAGCGTCCAACCGCATTGAATCGGGTGTGGAAGAGCAACTCATTCAGAATTTGATATTGGATTGCATTTGAGGTTAGTGGGTTCTAAATTGAATTGTTTTAGGATGAAAAGCATGGATTTTAGGATATAAAAGCATGTGTTTTTCGAAATTTTTGGGTCTAAAATGATAGCAATTGAGTTTATGCTTGGTTGTGATGTGTTTATATTGAAGTGTTTGTGATTTGGGGTGATTTTGGGAAGAATTTGTAGTGAAAATGGAGTCTGTGTGTCGAAGAACTATCTTGTTCGACAATCGCAGTTTTGGTTCGAAACGCTTATGGATTGTGCAGACAGTTTAGATTACGTCCGAACGGTTTTTAGCTTTTATGTTCTTGCATTCATTTAGTAGCCTTAGCCCCCGTTTAAGAATTACACGGAGTTCAATAACGAACTCGGTTTAATTCTTGAATTGTCCACGTTATGGACAGTTTGAGTTTACAATATGCGTAATGTGCGTAATTGTATCTGCTATTGTGACTATTGTGTTTAGAAATTTTGATGGAAATCTCCTTTTGTCCTTCGGATACACATTCAGCATTGAGCTTATACACTTGCCTTAAATGGTGGGTGTTTATGCTCAATATTGTAGCGTGTATCTAGGGACTAAGGAGAAATGCTGTCAAATTTCTAGAGCATGGTCACAATGGTCGGGTCAATTACTGTAGTATGTGATATTGTAAACTTGAATGGATAGGACCTATCACCTGAAGAAATTAAAGTTGAGTATGAATGTCATCATCATTGTTTGCATTATTGTTTGTATTTTCGTCTTTGAAGGAACAATATGGATAAGAGCTGAGATTTATGAGGCTGATAGACTAAAAAGTGCGAAGTATAGTGATGGTGTTCGGATTTTATGAGTGTTGCCGTAGTTATGCAGATAGTCGGGACTGATAAGATGTCCATGTAAGAAATGTAAAAATGTGTTGTTCCAACGTGTGACGAGATGGAGGATCATTTATTCATAGTTGGGTATTTCACGGAGAGTCAATTTCAGAAGTTTCTAACCGGTAGTGACTTTAGAACCTGAACCTTGTAGTGAAGACTTTGGGGGAAACATAAATGATGATATGAGAGACATGTTAGAAGATTTTGAGGCGGGAGGAGGGGTTGATGAGAACGCTGGTGAAAATATGCTAGGTCCTGAAACAGTCAGTCTAGATTTTTTGTATACCAAGTTATGGGCGGATGCTGAGCGAGAGTTGTATCCCGGGTGTAAGAAGTACTCGAAGTTGTCTTTTTTAGGTTACTTCATGTGAAGTCGGAGAATAATTTGACTATAAAGGCATTTGAAGATGTGTTGGGCTTAATAAAAGATGCGCTGCCGGAGGGGGAGACACTTCCTAAATCTTATTATGAGGCGAAAAAGTTAAGAAAAAATTTAGGCTTTAGCTACGATAACATACATGAGTGCTTAAATGACTATGTATTTTTTTGGAAGGAGTATAGTGAGTTACAAGAGTGTCCGGTGTGTGGGGCATCGAGGTGGAAGTACAGTCAGAATACCTAATCAAAGGTTCCTAAAAAGTGCTGCGGCATTTTCCCTTGAAACCGAGGTTGCAGAGATTGTTTCTATCAAGGCAAACGGCAACAGGATATGCGGTGGCACCAAGAGAAGCGTGTGATTGAAGATGGGGTGATGAGGCATCCTGTAGACTCTGGGTATGGAAAGGACCTCGATAAGAAGTATGAATGGTTTGGTCGGGAATCTCAGAACGTCCAGGTTGGGTTTAGCATCTGATGGGTTCAATCCGTTTGGCAACATGAGCTTATCGTATAGTATATGGCCAGTGGTACTAATTCCATACAATTTGCCGCCATGGAAATGTATGAAAGATTCAAGTTTTATGTTGTCGTTGCTTATTCCGGGTCCAAGAAGTCCGGGAAATGATCTTGAAGATAGATGTTGTTGGGAAAATGGAGTGCAGATGTACGACGCAGCCGTGTCAAGTCCATTCAAGTTACATGCTGCTTTGCTTTGGACAATAAATGATTTTTTGGCTTATGGTAATCTCTCGAGTTGGAGTACGAAAGGACGGTTAGCATGCCCTAATTGCAATGCGAACACAATGTCGTTTTGGTTGAAACATGGGGGCAAAAATTATTTTTTGGGACATCACGGTATTTGCCCGCGATGCATGGGTGGAGGCATGATGTCGACATATTTGACAGGAAAAAAGAGTTTAGAGCAGCGCCTAAAGAAGTCACTTGGGAGGAGATACTTCAACAACTTGAATCGGTATCGTTATGTTCGTTTGGAAGACTCAGAAGAAGAGAAAACAAGCTGAGAATGAGTTAAGTTGGACGAAGCGCAGTATATTCTTTGAGTTGCCGTACTGGTCAGATTTGAAACTTCAACATAATTTGGACGTCATGCACATAGAGAAGAATATTTGTGAACGTGATGGTAAGATGAAGGACTGAAGGGTTCAAGTTTCCGGATGGATAATGGGATGAAGGGTGTCACGACTCACACGTCTTGTTGTAGCTACTGTTACTGGCAATGATACATGGGTTGTTAGGAAATGAAGTATGTACAACATTGACTGAGTTGAGCTTATTCTTTAGGGACTTGTGCTCAAGAACAATACGTTTAGACGTTGTCGACCAGTTAGAGAAGGACATCGGAATGATTCTTTGCAAGTTGGAAGACATTTTCCCTCCATCGTTTTTTACTATTATGGTTCATTTAGCAGTTCATTTACCTCGGAAGGTGAAACTTGGGGATCCAGTTCAATTTCGGTGGATGTATCCAATGGAGAGGTATATGGGAAAGATGAAGCGTTTCGTTAAGAACAGAGCATGGTGTGAGGGCTCCATAGCAAGGAATTATCTGTTAAATGAATGTCTAACATTTTGCTCAATGTATCTTGGTACGGTTGAGACGAGATTTAATAGAAAAGACCGAATTATGCCGACATGGATGATCGAAGTTGTCATTTTTCTATGTTTACTCAAAGTGTTCGATCACTAGGAGCTGGTAAGAGTCAAGATTTGAATAGAAAGTAATTTACAAAAGCGCAGTAGTACGTACTCAACAACTATTCAGAAATCAACCAACATATAGAGTAAGCGCTTATAAGAATATTTTCTCATTTAATCACTTATCAGTTCATTATATTTTAATTTATTATAAAATATCTTATCTCTTTATAGCAAGCACTTGGAAGAGATGAGGAGACAATCACCAATAAATGTTGATAGGAGGCACGAAGAAGGATTTCCATTATGGTTTAGAAATCGGGTATTTATTTAATTTTATCTCTATTATATGTTTAATTTTAATTGATTATTATTTTTTATATTCTTTATAACTTAACACGTGTGGAATATGGGTTCAATCGTTTGGTACAAATGAGATCATAACTATGGTACTAAGATTTCATATTGCATGGAAATGTAAAAGATCGGTTGCTTATGTTGGGTCCAAGAAGAATGATTTGAAGGAGGTTTGGGAAAATATTGAGTGCAGTACGACCATCTGGTTTTGTCGTTCAATTACATGCTGCTTTTGCTTTGGGGGACAATAAATGATTTTTCGGCTTATGGGTAATCTCTCGATTGGAGTTTAGCATGCTTATTTGCAATCGAAACAATGTCAAACATTTATTTTTGGGACATCGCCGGTATTTGGCGATGGGTGGAGGCATGATGTCGACATATTTGACAGGAAAAAAGAGTTTAGAGCAGCGCTTCACTTTAGAATCCGTTATGTTCGTTTTGAAGTCAGTGAGACATATTCTTTGAGACTGGTACTTCGACATAATTTGGAGTGCAATAGAGAAGAATGTGAAACTTTCCGGATGCACGACTCACACGTCTTGTTGCAACTGGGCAATGATACATGGGTTGTTAGGAAATGAAGTATGTACAACATTGACTGAGCTGAGTTATTCTTCGAGACTTGTGCTCAAGAACAATGTTTAGATTTGTGGACCAGTTAGAGAAGGACATCGGAATGATTCTTTGTAAGTTGGAACATTTTCCCTCCATCATTTTTTACTATTATGGTTCATTTAGCGTTCATTTACCTTGGAAGGTGAAACTTGGGGAGTTCAATTTCGTGGATGTATCCAATGGAGAGGTATATGGGGAAGATGAAGCATTTCGTTAAGAACAGAGGCACGGTGTGAGGGCTCCATAGCAGAGAATTATATGTTAAATGAATGTCTAACTTTTTGCTCAATGTATCTTGGTACGGTTGAGACGAGATTTAATAGAAAAGACCGAATTATGCCGACATGGATGATCGAAGTTGTCGTTTTTCTGTGTTTACTCAAACTGTTCGATGGGAGCTGGTAAGGGTCAAGATTTGAATATAAAGGAATTTACAAAAGCGCAGTGGTATGTACTCAACAACTGTTCAGAAATCAGCCAACATATAGAGTAAGCACAAATAAGAATATTTGCTCACTTAAACACTTATCAGTTCATTATATTTTAATTTATTATAAAATATCTTATTTATTTATAGCGAGCACTTGGAAGAGATGAGGGAAATCACCAATAAATGTTGATAGGAGGCACGAAGAAGGATTTCCGTTATGGTTTAGAAATCGGGTATTTATTTAATTTTTCCTATTATATGTTTAATTTTAATTGATTATTTTTTTTAGATTCAAAGTTAACACGTGTTTACTATTTTAGATTCAAACTATGCGCAATGAAAATCCGGCTCGGTGTCGGATGATTTGTATGCATTAGCATCCGGTCCGGATCAACGGCACTTTGTTATTCTGGGTGTGTAGTGAATGGAGTTAGGTTTCACACGGTCTTTCGTGAACAGTTTCGTAACACTCAGAATAGTGGTGTGGTTGTTCCGGGGGACCATGATGGGGAAGATGTTGATTTTTACGGCAGGTCGTGGATATTTACGCGTTGCGTTATTTGCGGGAATTTAGTTTATTTACTAAATGTGACTTGAGTACTCAAAACTTAGGTCTTGATAAAAGTGGTCGGTTTGTTAGTATTAACACATCCCGAAAGTGGTACAAAGACGACCCGTTCGTGCTAGCTTCTCAGGGGAATCAAGTGTTTTATATCGATGATATGAAGTTGGGCGGTCACTGGAAGATTGTTCAAAAGATTACCCCTAGAAACACGTATGATATTCCACCTATTGAGGAGGAAGCTAGTGAAGATGGAGAAGGACCGTCGAACCGTGAAGCATACCAGGAGAATGAGTCTATTGAGCTTTTTGTGGACTTTAGCTCCTTTGACATGATCCCGTTGACTAGAAATGACATCGAGGCTTATGTGCCGGTAACCGATGAGAGTGGTCCACAACAACGTGAAGTAGAAGGAAGCGATGATTCCTTAATCGTTCAGTGAAGATTGTAGTGATTTGAAGAATATGACTTGAGGACTAAAGTAACTTTATCATTTCAATTTACTTTGCGTTTCTATTTTATATTCATTTTGAGTAACATAATTCATTGTGTTTTTTTCTCTAATATTGATTTATTTGGTCACAGGACGACGTCATGCCAGCGGGAGGGAAACGTCTTCGGTGCGATTCATCAGTTCAGCTGAGAGTAGTCCCGGTACACTAGCAGTGTCGGTCCTTCACTTAGGATAGAACGAATTACTGTCCCCTACCACAGCCAGTCCAGTAGGCACCCAAAGTAGTTGTGCGTGTAAGTATCTTACCCCGTCAATCTTGATTAAATATTATGACTTTTAAATTTCTATGCTTAACTGAATTTTAAATTTATTGTTCTTCATTTGTAGCGATGGAATTAGACACGTTCGAGGTAGTACGCGTGGGATTGCCTTACTCAAGGCTCGTACCGGAGGAAAGCTGACTGTCCATATCCCTGATGGACGTACGGGTGGTGATGACAAGGCGTCCTCAATGCTCTCAGTCATATTGGTGCGCTCGTTCGACAACATGTCCCATTTGAACGAGTAAGTGGAAGGAGGTCCCCGACGAGGTTAAATCATACGTGATGAACCGAGTGTTGGTAAGTATAATTTATTAAATTTTAATTGTTGAAACTTTTATACGTACTAACTGTTATATATGTTAAGGATGACTTCCAACTAGATTACGACCGAGAGGATCAAACTATGATGTCTACGATGAACACAGCGTACAGGACGCACAAAATAGAATGTTCCAGCATTACTTGGTGTTCAATTCCAAAGAAGAGGCGTTAGAGCACCCGTATCCCGATATGAACAAGGAAGAATGGACTCGTGTCTGTGATTTATTCGCGAGCGAGGAATTTCAGGTTAAACATTTTTATTCCGTCCTGAACGTTTATTTTATTTTATTATTAATTGTGGTAACAACTGTAAATGTACAATGCAGAGGAGGAGTGCAATCAACAAGGAGAATAGAGCTAAGCTGAAGATTGTACACACATCGGGAGCGAGGTCTTTCCAACGCGAGAGCGTTGTTAGTAAGTAATAAATTTAATTTTTATTATTTATTATTTAAATAAATGACTTAGGTATTTTAATATGCACGTTTTATATTTCTTTTGGTGTACAGAAAAATCCAGAATCTGATGAGATTAGTCCTGCGTTGCTGTATAAAAAGAACATACTAATAAGGATGGCATGTGGACATCAGAAGATGCACGAGAAAATTTTGTAAGTTGTAACGTTAGATTTAATGATGCATTCGTATGCGTTTATGTTTCATATGTGCTAATTTTATCTTCTTTTCTAATTTTGTAGGAAAAAATGGAGGCGTTACAGTTGCAGCACGAGTCAGAGGGAAAGTCATACACCGAAGTGGAGATTTTCACTGAGGTGTTGGGGACGAAAGCGGGTTACGTGCGAGGTTTAGGCCGTTCAGTACGGTCTGTTGGATCATCTTCATCAGCAGCGTCCGTTGATTTGTCCTGGAGATTGGAGGAGGCCAGATTAGAGATTGAGGAGATGAGGGCTAGACAGATGGAATATGAAGCGCTTCTGGTCAACATATCAGATGATAGAGCAGAACGGAAGAAAGACGAAGAGCTGATGCAGATGATGGCAGCAGCAACGGAAAAAAGACGAAGAGCATCAGAAGATGATGTAGGAACAACAAAGGAACCTAGTGGAACAACAAGAAAGGATGCAACTAATGGCGGAGCAGATGCGTGAGCAGCTGATGGAGCAGATCAGACAGCTGCAATCTCGTACGACACCCAAACGAAAATTTAGGTAGATTTATGTATTTTCACTACTTTGTCAGTACTTATCGATTATGTATTTTATTTACTTTTAATGACGATTGCATATTTGTAGATATTTTATTATATTACGAGTATTGAATATCTTTTTATTTATATTATTTGAAATTATTTTTAAAATTTTAATTAAATTAATTCAAATACGTAGAAAATGGTTCAAACGGTAACAAAAGTTGTCCGAACGTTCTTGTGAACGTGCGCACGCACACAAGTCCGAACCCTTAGTCAGAACGATATTCTATGCACACGGTTTTTAATAAGAAACAGTTCGCACGGTAATAAAACACGTTCCAACGTGTTCAGCAAAAAGCGTCCGAACTGTTTGTAAAGGTTCGAACGGTTTTTGAAGCTGACAAAAAATATTTCGTCATAAATGAAACAACGGTGCGGACGTCTTTACAAAGCGTCCGAACATATTTATATTATGTTCGGATTGTTATACAACCGTGCGCACGTTTATTCCATGACAAAATGTATTTCGTCACATTGGACTAACCGTTCGCATGAGCTGTGCGAACGTATAGAGAGAACGTTCACACAGCTCATGTGAACGGATGGACTGTACTGGGCATGACGATTTTCAATTTCGTCAGTATGGCACAAAACCGTTTGGACGGTATTGTAAACCGTCCGAATGGTTTCGAGGACAAAACACGAAAATCGTCACCTAAAACTTGCTGACGGGCTTTAGGTGACAACTGTTTTGTCACCCAAAACATTAGCTGACGAAATTAGTGCACGCTTAACTATCCGTCTGCACACTTCACATTAAATACGTCCGTCCGCACAGTTATTCTCGCCTGCACACAGTCTTTTAATAAGCAACCGTTCGAATGCTAATAAAACACGTTCCAACGTGTTCTGTGAAAATTGCATCCCAACTTCGTTTGTAAAAGTTCGAACGGTTTTTGAAGCTGACAAAAAATATTTCATCATAATGAAAGCACGGTGTTTGAAGCTACAAAAATATATGTCATAATGAAACAACGGTGCGAACGTCTTCACAAATGCGTCTGAACATATTTACATTATCGTTCGGACATTGTTCTACAACGGTGTAGACGTTTATTCCGTGACAAAATGTATTTCGTCACATTGGACTAACCGTTCGCATGAGCTGTGCGAACGTATAGAGAGAACGTTCGCACAGCTCATGTGAACTGGATGGACTGTACTGGGCATGAAGATTTTCAATTTCGTTAGTATGGCACCAAACCATTTGGACGTTGTTATAAACCGTCCGAACAATTTCGAGTGACAAAACACAAAAATTGTCACCTAAAACCTTAGCTGACGGGCTTTAGGTGACAACTCGGTTTTGTCACCCAAAACCTTAGCTGACGAAATAAGTACTTTGGGTGACAAAAAATTTGTCACCCAAAGTATTTTTTCTTGTAGTGTCTATACTTGCTCACGAGTGACAATTTTCTCAAATGGTGCAAAGCCATGAAAATGACTTCAAATGTCAAAGACAAACTCAGTTTTATTAGTGGATCGTTCACCAAACCAAACAATTGATCTCCAGCTGATATTCATCTATGGGAGTGCTGCAATTACATGGTTCTGTCCTAAATGTTCATTTTCATGGACAAAACTATTATCGACAACCTCATCTACCTTGACAACCCATGTGACATGAAGCTTGATCATCAAGATCGTTTTTCCCAATTATACCAACCCACGACTCTTGCTCCCTTTCCTCCTATTTCACTGTCCTCAAAACTTATTAGGATGAATTTATTAAAACCAAGGAATAGAAATTCGGCCATATACTAAAAATTAACCAAATTACTATAAAATATTAGAGGAAATAAAATCAAGTCAATTAGACAATTTAAACACATGTATTTGCACTAAAAATAGTAGTGATCTTAATTCAAAGATTAAAAATTAAAGGAAAGAAATCCTATAAGCAATTAATTAAATTATAAATACTAAACAAGGCACAAATTAATTTAGAAAATAAAGCAAATACTAAGAAAAAGAACACAATTAATAAAAATATTTAAAAGAAAACCTTAACACAAGGATCTTAAAAGTAGCTCAAAAGGTTACAAGTATTATACATAAGATCAATTGCCACCTCTCTGTCTCAACAATTAGTAAGGTAAGTACATTTCAATATAATATATTTTTTCATGTTTTTAGTCTTTATTTTTGATATTTTAACTCTAAGACAATTTTTTGCATTACGTAGTAAATTTTTTTTTTTTCATTTTCCTTTAAGAATTTGCCCTCTTTCAAATTCATTTCTAGTTCCGCCACTGCTGAGATGTGTTCAGTGTGCCTCGAAGCTCGTTTTCTGCTGGCTACTATCATCATGAGAGAAACCCAAACAAGGTGTACGTGGGAATATGTCAAGAAGGGGTGTCGTTCTATATCACTCAGAAATGGCGTGGCTAAGGGTGGGGCGGTCCGGAGGAACGACGAACCTTCAAAAGCCAGTCACAGAAGAGAGCACCTAGCCGGCTCATAATGGATTTAGATCACTCCAGTGTTATTCTAGTTATGTAATATCTGTGCACAAGTTTGACTCTACTTCATCCTCTTTTTAGAAATTAAGCACCTACTGTTACTGTGCCCAGACAGTGAAGGACAAAACACTATTGGATTTGATACCCCGCCATATCTTTTGAATTTTGTTTTTTCCCTAATAGGTATATGTCATATCAAAATGGCGTGAGAGCAAGACTCTCCTATTGAAACACGGAACTTTTTGACCAATTTTTTTATTATTCAAGATAAGATTAGTGGTGCTACTTGCCTAATTAAGGAGTGATTATTATCTGTCTAGAAATGAACTTTTTTTGTTGGATAATGACCAAGAACATTGAGCAGAAATAATAATGATTAACGATTTATTCCCTTTCTAGATCAGTAGGTATAAGTTACTCATCATCTAAACCAATTTTTTTCCCAAACCACTAGAAAAGAAAATCTTAAAAAATCAAAGGATAAGAAAAAATTGAAAAACAATAACACATAAAGAACGAAACACCATGCTTAGCTTGAAGCCTAAGATAAATGGTAATTTCATCTGCAAACATAAGTTCTTTTAGGAACAACCCTCTCCAATTTCATCCACAAAAGCTTTAAGATTCTCATACGAAAACCACCTTCCTTGACAGCTGCCCTAGCCAAATCCTTCCATTTTGTGGCATTCCTTCTCATTTCTTGCCCTCTCTCTCCTTCAATAACCAATTCCAAGCACCTCTTGATCTCATCACCTTCAACAATACCATCCTTATCTGTAGTCACCCTCACGCCCGTCTTCCACACGTCCTCAATCAGTTTTACGTCTGTTTGTTGATCCGTCCATTGGGGAAACACCACCACCGGCGCCCCGAAGACCAAACTCTCTAAGGTCGAATTCCACCCGCAATGTGTGACAAAGCATCCTAAAGAAGGGTGTGACAGAACTTCCACTTGAGAACACCACGGCACTATCATCCCCTTTTGCTCCAATTCATCTCTACAACTCAATTGATCTTCTTCCTTCTCTTCTTCTCCATTTGCCTTGGCTGTTGTGACCCACAGGAAGGGGAGGCCGCAATCCAATAAGCCGCGTGCAATTTCCTCCATCTGCTGCTTCTTTAACACCGATATACTCCCGAACGACACGTAGATGACAGAAGATTCAGGCTTGGAGTTCAGCCATTCCACGTAGTCCTTGAAGCCTTCGAAAAGAGCTCCTCCAAAAGATGTGTCAGATGGATCTTTTCTATCCAAAAAAGCAGATGGGATATTTAGTGGTCCAATCCCAATTAGAGTAAAGTTTCTGATCACCCTTAAGGCCTCGGGCTCTAATGCATCAAAGGTATTAACGAGTATCCTTGGGGTGCTTTCATTTTCAAGTTCCTCAAGTTGTTCTTGAAACAAGGGGAGTGCAAAATTATACGTATTTGAAGCATGCATGAAGGAGGGGAGGTCACGGCTAGTTAGCAGTGGAAGTCCAAGTAATTCTATCGAATAGAAGGGTTCATTGCTGGTGTTACTGATGACATCACCGTAACCATTGAAGTAGTAGTAGTAGATGTCCAGCACGGCAACAGGTTGAATCCACAAAAGCCCCGATGGAATGTTAAGTTCACGCGCCATGACTGCGGCCCAAGGGAGGAGACTGTAGACTACACAGGTAACGGGACGACCCGCGTTTGCACTGGACACGATAAGGCCAGCAAGAGCTTTGGAGCCACGACACCTGAGCTGGGACATGTAGTGTGCCCTATCATCACCGAACTTGAACCCATCATCGTAGCCGTCGGAGAAGTTGGCGAACGACAAGCCGTCAGGAGCAGGGCTTTTCATGCGACGGTGGGCGGATAGACTAGTAGTGAGGGTGACATGCGCACCAAAGCGAATGAGGCACTTGGCAAACTGTAGGACGAGATTGATATGGCCTTGGGCAGGAAATGTTAAAAGAAGGAAGTGCCGGTGCACCATGGTGATGGTTGCATGCTAACGAATAACCTATCAGGCGGATGTCCGAACGTAATTAATGCGTATGGATAGTTCTAAATTATAATACGAAATTTTCAAATTTAATTTATTTGATTATGCATTTAAAATTAAATTAGACGCGAATATGAAGACAATATATTAAATATAGATGAAATTAATAATGGTCTGCAAATATCTAGCCGACATAATAGTAAATAAAATACATAATCAAGACAAATGAAAAACCATAATTAATATAGAATATCAAACGAAAAACATAATCATAAAGTCTAGTACATGCTAGAGACTAACAAAGTATAAGAAAATACATAAGCCGGAGACTAGTTTGAATCATGACGACAAGATGGCTCCTTGAGATCTTGTCCGATGGTGTCACAAACATGCTCCAACTGCCACTCCATAATATCCACCCATTTGAGGAGCTATATTAGAACGGTACTGAGAGACTGGCACAACTAAGACACATGTTCTTTCACAGAAGTCAACTCCTTTCACATAGCAATCTCCTCATCCCTAAGACCCCTCTCCGTTAGAGTTCAATTATTCTCCAGAGTAGTCAAGCGAGTATGGAGACCCATGTACAACGCATGCGTCGGCTACACCATCGTTCGGATACTTTTCTTCTGCCTCATTACCATAGCGTCCGCCCAAGTTGATTGTTCTATCTGTGCCCCGGCCTCAGTTATACTTTTCCTGGACTGATCCACTGTCAAGCTAACAAAAACTGTCCAAACATCAACAAAAACCAATCAATGACTAGCACATTTACGTACATTACGGAAACTAAAATGTGCAGTAATTCCCAAATGGTCTAAGGGCTATTAAATGTAAAACAAAAAAAATATTAAATAACTTCACACATAACCGTCTAGATGGATTAACAACCATTTGCACTGCCAAAATAAAAAAGATGTCGTTTCGTGAAGCTACATCCGCACACCCTGAAGGATGTCCAAATGGTTTGAATTGCCCTAAAATGTAGTTCGGACATCTACAGTAAACGTTCAAACTACGATTGTCAAAGAACAGATCCTTCAACAATCGCTCACCCACAAACGTATTTCAATCCCAAAAACAGTCATTTTACATTACTATTGTCAGACCCAATCAACACTAAACATGTTTCTAAGCTATCAAAAGCATTAAACAATCAAACATCAAGCAAAACAACACATTTTTACTCAAAACTCCACGAAAATGATAAAACACCGTACCTCTCAAAGCTTCCAAATTGCACAATACTTCCAAATAGCTCAAGGCTGCACCTTCTACACTGACTTCCTACAATACAACAACCATTGAAGTTTTTGGATGCATTGAAACAACCTTTAGAATTGAAAAATCACCAAAATTTGAAATTAAGTCGAAAGCTCATAAACCATAAATAATTCAAGAAAGATGTGCTCCAATCCACCAAAGCTTGAGCAATCTATACCTGAACCTCCTCCTCAACCATTCAAATGACTCTTTAAGTAAGAAACTGGAGTTCGGATGAATTGGAGAGGATTTTGGGTGTTTTCAGGAGAGTTGCAGAATGAACACTAGTTTCTGGGTTTTGGCCAGTTCATTCTGTGAAAAAAAATCCAGAAAGTTATAAATGATGTCCGAATGCTATCTCCTGAAAATTTTGGCATCAAAATTTACGCCAAAAATTTCGTAGCTGTCCGGACTGTTATCCACAATTTCGACAGTGTTCGAACGTTTATGAATTAAATCCAATAAATGGTTCGAACTAGCCAACGACACCGTGTTACATCCAACTCAATGATGTCGTATTAGACAATTCATGTCCGCATAGGCCAACAAACCATGCAGACGACTCATTTCGAAAGCACGACACCATTTTTTGTTGAATAAACGGTGTCATTTATACAACAAAAACCGTACGACTGGTTAAACAGACGTCCAAATGCTACCTATCTATGTAAATTACATTATTTATATATATATATATATATATATATATTGTGTGTGTGTGTGTGTATAGATAATCGATCAGCTGAGGATCTCAGCCCACTGCTGCTCCAGCTGCTCCTCCCGCATCATATTATCCTCTCGACTCTGAGGATCCTGCTGCGTAGAGTTCTCGACAATTAAGGTAGACGATGAACGCTGATGTTTAGACATTTCGTAATCTGTAAAAAAATGGCACAAACAAATAAATTGTCAGTTAAACCGTCCGCACGGTGTCACAAAGCATTCGCATAGCATACAAAACAATGACGTCTAATCCAAAAAACTGTCCGGATGCATCCAACCCATCTGTACGTCGCCAAAAATGACGTAGTTTTAGGGAATAAACGTGTGCACTCGATAATAACCATCCGGAACAAAAATAATTCTGAAAAAATAAAGTTTTAACATGTGTATATATCCAAAAGAAAACGATAGTGTATAACTCAACAATGTTCGCACGCACATATAAGCTGTCCAAACTTCTAATAAAACGACCTAATTTCAGGAATATATGTGCACACGCTAAGATAACCATCCGCAACAAAAATACTCCTAAAAATAAATTTTTAACATGTGTAGAGATGATAAATAAAATGACAGCGTATAACTAATTAATGTCCAAAAGCAACAAAGATGTCATTTGAATGTCTAACAAAAAACGACGTAGTTCAAAACACATAAACACAAGTATATATGTTAAAGTAAACGACAGCATATAAAGTCAATGACGTTCACACGTCACACTCAGGACGTCGGCACAAACGTTTTAAAATAGCATCGTTTTCAAAAAATAATTGTAGAAATTTTAAAACTATATGAAATTATAGCCATATGCGTCCGAACGGGAGAGAAACATGCGGACGAGAACAACTGTTCTCCACGGTCAACTGAAATAGATGCGTGTCAATCATGTGCGGACTATCCCAGTCGTGTGGTTGTTATAGTCAAACTAGGCAGATGGTATTGTAGCTTTGTGACAATTTGACCTGCGTCACTAATGGGTGACAACTGTGTTTTGTCACCCAAACCCTGTGCGCACATCTTCACAGACCATTCAAACGAGTTCGTAGATTCCTGACGAATGGGTGTAGTCACAAATTTATAACATTTTGCCTTTCATCACTTATGAATACCGTGCGGATCTGTTTTTAGGCTGTTTAGACATTTTTGTATTTCCTAGCACACCGTGCGTAACAAAATTTATATTTTGACAGAGAAGAGTTTGATTTTGTGACAAAATTTCTTTTGACACCTAATGTTACTTTTTCTTGTAATGGAATTGGTCTCTCTCTCTCACCAGTACCACTAACATCGGTTATCAGCCCAAACAGCACTAGTGCCTGTGGAGGCAAAAACTACCACCAAAACCGCCCACACACAACCCTAGTTTCACTTCTAGCCCTTTTTAGTATGTCTAGATTTTCTTTTTCTTTTTATTTTCTCTAAAATTTTCTACAGTAGTAAAAGTAGTCTTTGCTTTACCTATATTATAAGCTAAAGTTGATTGAGTAGTAAGTAAAGTTCAATAAGATTTTGTTTCGACGGAATATGCCATAGTGGAGGCGTTATTTGATCCTTGAATTTCCTCGTGGATTGGTCCGCGGTTTCTTTACCCCACCAAACAGGTTTTACCTAGGTCATATACTCAAATCATCTCACATATGTGAGGAGAAGTGTTGTAAGAAAACATTAATAAAAGGAAAACATGAGTACCATTTAATTGTCACTCTTATACGCAAGTCGTTATTAAACAATTGTACTATAATATCTCCTTAAAGTGTGGGTGCGCGCCCATAAAGAACATTACACAAAAATATTATTAAAAATTGCTTTTGCGGCAATAGTATGCGCTTAGCTGGACCCCTGGCGGAAAGAAAAGAAAGTTCATTTCCGCTAATTATGTTGGTTCATACTATGGTACTGCATTCGTAAAATCTGGTCAACAAATTATATATTAGGGAGGATAAAATATTAGTTTAATCCCAAGACGGACAAATCAAAGTTTCTTCTTTCCTCTTAGTTGCATGTATCATTCGGTAACGTCTATATATGATGCTCTGCTTTTGGAAACAAGAGCATTGCTCAAGACTAAGCAAGAAAACAAAATGATCGTCCTTTGGCTAGAAAAGAAAGAACGAATTAACAAAACAGAAGGAAATATCACTATTTCTTCTCGGATTGAAGGGTCAATATCTTTAAAGAGACAATCTACAGGTTCAACATATTGAACTCTTGAACTACTAATTTTAAATATATTTAACATGCACTATTACTAAGATGTTACCATTTAGATGTACAAAAAAAAAGTCATGTGATATAATATTGACAGTCAAATATATACCACGTGAGAACGTCTAATGATAAAAGTTTATCATCAGATGGCTCAATATGACGAACTGGTAGTTTAGACCGGTAAAGATGACACTGGTCTCATAATTCAAGGCCAAAATTTTATCCTTTTTCCAAAAAAAAATCTATACATCTACGTTAGCTATACTTTGCAACATCAATATTCATGAGGGTACGAGTTCACTACTCTTCGGCATCCGAACGGAAAATGACGTTTCATATTTTTTTATTTTATACCATTCGTAAGTGTTTGAATAGTGATTAATCATTTCGTTTTTTAGTGTTTGAATTATGCATTCGAAGAGTGTCAGGTGAAGCTATTCTTTAGTGAATGTTAATATTGACGAACGTCCAAACCCGTTTTATGCCATTGGAACAAGGGTTTGTTTTGTATTTTTTAAAATAAAAATAATTATAAGTTTTATAACAAATATTTAGACATATAACAAAGAAACATAATTATGTTGAACTAGAAGCAACAATTTTAATATCTCAAAAAAGAGAAATATTAAAAATAATATCCAAAATATAAACGAAATGAGTAAACTAACAATACCGTAAGCATAATAAATATAACATAAAACTACATAATAAAATAAATTTTCAGCACCTACGTTTGTTGATACCCACGTCGAGCAACGCGGCATAGAAATAGCAAATCAGCTGGCTGTACGCGATGCCTGTCCAAGATAGTTGTTGTGTCCAACCTCGGTGCCTAAAGACCTGATGAATAGTGCGACCCTCAAATAGGTAGCCCCAAAATCCTGCAAGACTATCGACCTCTTCCACCACCGCGTGAGCAGCAATTTGGCTCCACCTGTCGTCCAAGGTCATACGCGCGACCGCTGGGGTATGAGAAGAAGAAGCTTTGGCATGTTTCAACATTTGCTTTTAAATCCTTCAAAATATATAGTGTTAGAAGGGTGAAGAACAGAATACAATGGTATAAATCGGAATAACATAGATATTAAATAGTATCAAACGCAAATACACCATTGTTAGCACAGTTACGAATTTATAGCATGAAACGGGGCGTTTAGGTAACCTGTTCGAAATCATTCAGACGGACCCTATCCAAAACGTAGAGTTTTGACAAACTGTACCGTCCGGACGAAAATATAAAAAATGCTCAGTTTTGACCATTGTGCTGTTTTGAATATACCGTTCGGACACCTTATCAATCGTTCCGACAAACTTTTATAAACACAGCTTCAAAGGTCATCCGAATGGTTAACAAAACCATTCGAGACTAAACCCAAAACGGTGCGTCTTAGTGCCAATCATCCAAATAGCTAAACACACCATTCGAACACTATAAACGTGAAACAACCATAGCTGAGTAAACTCGGCCACTTACTTGAAAAAAAAAAAAATAAAAATTAGGAAACATACGGCCTAAAACAACTATAAAACTTAAGACATTCGCATTCCTAAAAACTAAACGCATTCGAAGCAAAATGTAGTAAAAGAAAATCAAAACAAAATAACAATTTATAAACCAAAAAGTCGTTCTTAAAAACTAATAAAAACATGTTTTAATCGGTTAAAATGATTACACTACTAACGTGGAGGATGTACACGCTCGAAAGGAAGATTTTACGATAAAAAAACAAGACCGATTGAGAGAGTTTGAGAGAGGTCGTGAGAAATGGAAAGAAAAAATACTCGGGTTGGTTTCATATTCTCGACATAGCGTTCAAATGATAGTGTTGACTTGGAGGACGTCTATATGTTACGTAATCGCTCATTTCTGTTCGAATAGAATAATGGACCGTTTTGAAGGTCAGCATGTAAAATTCTAAAAGTTTAGACTGTTCAGATATCGTCTTAATTTTAAAACCGCGGAAGTTCGAAGCCATTCTTTCCTGTTCGAATGCATTCCAAAGGATGTTGAAAATTCGTAACGTTTGAAGCAAATCGTTCGGACAGGTGTAACTGTAATTGTACGTCACTGACAAGATGAGCATCTATGGTAGTGGTTGCGGAACACCATTCCAACAGAACTTTATTCGTCTAAATGAGGACTTACTTTTTCGGATGCAACGTCGTTCCATCCCAAAGTATGACATGACCGTCCGAACAGTTTTTTTGGACTGACAAAAATGACCTAAATGTCAATGTCCAAGAATGCGAATGGAATTAGCGGTCCAATTGCAATCAAATTAAATCTATCTATCACTCTTAAGGCCTCAGGCTCTAATGTATCAAACGTATAAGCTAGTATTTTGGGGTTGCTTTCTTTTTCAAGCCCCGCAAATTCCTCTTGCAGTGTTGGGATTACAAAACCATATTTGTTTAAAGCATCAAAAATGGAGGGAAGGTCAAGGGCTTCTAGGACCGGCAAGCCCGGTAATTCTACAGTCCGCGAGGGGTCATTAGTTGCGCTGCTCCAAATAAGATCACCATAACCGTTGAAGTAATAGTAGTAGATGTCAAAAACCTTGGCTGGTTGAATCCAAAGAAGCACTATTATTGTAGAGTGATTTGAAGATGTAGCATATATTCCTTGCTTGATAAATCTATACGAAATAGCAATACCTCTGATGATACCAATATTGAATCAAGCCCAGCCCAAATTGGTTTGGGCTAAGAAATATGATTACATCTCTATTAAGGCCTGATGGTTATGACCAAGCCCATATCGTGCTAACTCCAGAAGGAAAAACTACTCTACGTGTCAGAAGCGGTTGCCTAACGGCTTACGATGAACAATGACCCCACGATCCCTATGTACCCGTAGTGGAGGCAAATAACTGCTATAGGGATGTGGGAAGAGCGCATCGCGGGACACGACCTCACAAGGACGAAACACCCACAAAATGGAAAGAGAGGGACGTGGGAGAAACACTATAAAAGAAGAAGTTGTCGATGAAAACAGGTAAGTAAATTCCAAGTGATTGAATACTAAAATTCGTGTAAAGAAAATACTGACTTAAACATCGAAGGTCCCATACCCCGATGCCCAAGGTCCTTTATTGTTTTACAGGGAAAGATACTTGAAGATCGAAATGCATTTACTCTGACGTGTTGACCATAAATCAAGTGGTTCATCAGTTGGTGCCGTCTGTGGGATACATTTGGAGTTCTCGTCATAAAATGTTTATGGTGACCACTAAGAGTAAAGGCAAGGAGAAAACCGGAGGCAATCTGGAATAATTCCCAGAAACCCCTCTGCATGTAATTGAAGGATTAGAGGAAACCGTCCACGAATCTCATACTAGCACAAGACGAGAGTCGGATCCCAATAATGGACAACCAGGGGAGACATCTATCCAAGGAAGATGTGCCTAGGAAGCCCATGTGCTGCAACTATCGATACCAAAAAGGTATTATGAGGAAGTTCGCATCCCACAATATAACAGAGGCTCGCACCGCCCACCTGGGTGGAATGAAGAGGTTAGCAGAGTCAACGCTAGACTGGAAGAAGTCTTGGCCAAATTGGGGTGGATGAGACAAAAGGTGGACAAACCACCGCCGTCCTCCTTCGAAAATATGATGCATTAGGTGGAATCTCCATTCACCTCAAATATTCTGGAGGTCCGGCTACTATCCAAATTTAGTATGCCGGTAATTGACAAGTACACAGGGGCAACCGATCCACTCGATCACCTAGAAGGCTACCAATCACATATGGATTTGCTAGACACCCAGGACGCAATCAAATATAAGGCGTTCCTCACAACGTTAGCCAAATCAGCCCACATATCGTTTAGTATGTTAAGGCCGAACTCCATTTCAAGCTTCAAAGAACTCAGCAGAGCCTTCATCGGGCACTTCATATCAAGCAAGAAGTAGTAAAAGCCAGTTATTCATCTCCTCTCCACCAGCAAAAAGAAGGTGAAAGTCTGTGAGGTTATGTGGCACGCTTCAACCAGGAAAAACTCAAAGTGGAAGATCCAGAAGATAAGGTGGTGCTCACTGCCATAGTAGCTGGTTTAACCGATGGGAGATTTTCGTTCTCCCTAGGGAAGAAACCTCCAGAAACTTTCGGAGAATTCATGGGAAAAGCGCAAAAATTTATGAATGTCAAGGATATGGTAACAGCTCGCCGGTAACAGGTCATCGATCAGGGAGGAATAGCGGTCACGAGAAGAAAAGAATGAGCTTCGGCCAGGCTTCCCAAGATGGAAAGAGAACGAAGGATGGACTCACAAACTGAACCACGAACAGATCACCTAAGATTGCAATTTACACCTCCCAACACGACTCCTAGGAAAATTCTCAAGGAGATTCGAAACAATCTTGAGATACAATGGCCCTTGAAAATGCTGTCTGACCGCGGCAAACGAGTACCGAAAATTCTGTCGCATCCACAATGATTATGGTCACGACATAGATGAATGTACACACTTGAAAAGACAGATAGAGGCTTTCATTCAACAAGGATGCCTATGACAGTTCACTATGACCAGATTGAGCGAGCCATTCGGAAGAGAACTGGGAACTCCAGAGAACCAACATTTTAGGCCCTACGTGAGGCGATTGCTTGTCGCAAAAATAAATAGTAGATCTCGACGTCCAATGTCGGGGGAGGAAAAGCCTATTGCGGTCACTACGAAAGACATAGCAGGAATCAAATATCCGCACAACGACGCCCTGGTGATCAATGCTATGATAGAAAATTACAAGATCTAACGCATACTCGTCGACACCAGAAGCTCTGCTGATATTTTGTACACCACCGCATACGACCAAATGAAGCTAGGAAGAGAAGCACTTAGAAAGGAAAGCACTTGACTCACAGCGTTTACTAGCCAAGAAGTGTTCAGTCAGGGAATAAAGGAATTGCCATTCACAGTCAGAGAACCCACGCATGAAGCATTGCTCTTCGTTAAGTTCTTAATTCTTGAGGGAGAATCTTCCTATAATGCCATCATAGGTCGGGTTACCTTGAATCTCCTACATGCCGTGGTATCGACTTATCGCTTGAAGATGAAATTTCCGACCAAATCGGGAATAGGAGAAAGGGAGGGGGATCAAGAGCTAGTAAGGAAATGCTATATTTCAAATACCCAAAGAACAGTAGAGACCATGGCTATAGAACAACGAGCAGAATTCTGAGCATAGCCGGTAGAAGCATTGGAGGAACTATCACTCTGGGCAAACTTGAAAGAACAAACGGTTAAGATTGGTGCCCATCAGTCTAAGGATTCCAAAAAAGACCTTGTAGAATTTCTCCGAACAAACAATGAAGTCTTCGCCTGGTCGCTTGAAATATGCTGGGAATAGATCTCAAGGTCATTACCCATAGGTTAAATATACGTCCTGAAGTCAAACCAGTCATACATCGTAAGAGAAGCTTGGCCTCGGAAAGAAGTTAGGCAATACAAGAAGAACTTGGGAAATTAATCAAATCCCAATTTAGTAGAGAAGTCAACTATCCCAGCTGGTTGGCAAACGTGGTTATGGTAAAGAAGGCAAATGGAAAATGGAGAATGTGTGTGGATTACACCAACCTAGACAAGGCATGCCCAAAAGATTGCTACCCTCTCCCGAGAATCGATTCCCTTGTCGATTCGATCAAGGGGCGCCAACTTCTTAGCTTCATGGATGCTTTATCGAGTTACAACCAGATCAAGATGCATACACCGGATCAGGTATATACTTATTTCAAATCGGATCGAGACACTTATTGCTATCAAGTGATGCCTTTTGGACTAAAGAATGCTAGGGCAACATATCAAAGACTAGTCAACTTGATGTTCCAGAAGCAGATATGGTGTAACATGGAAGTCTATGTAGATGATCTACTGGTAAAAATGCGAGAATCAGGAAATCACATTGCAAATCTTGCCGAAGCCTTCGAAGTACTCCAAAAATACAAGATGCACTTGAATCTAGAAAAATGTGCCTTTGGAGTGTCTTTCAGAAAATTCCTGGGATTCCTCGTATCTCAACAAGGAATCAAAGCTAGCCCAGAGAAAATCAAGGCCATTCTGGACATGCAACCACTAAAGAACGACAAAGAAATGTAATGATTCAAGGGGCGCATAGCGGCACTCAATAGATTCATCGCTCGAGCTACATATAAATGTCTGCCATTTTTCAAAAGGCTTTGGAAGGACTTCGAATGGACGGAGAAATTTCCAAAGGCTTTTGAAGAACTCAAAGAGTACTTGGCGAACCCCCCGCTCCTCAGCTCCCCTGTGCTAGGAGAGACACTCTACCTTTATCTCGCTATTTCTGATGCAGCGATAAGTACAACGCTTATAAGAGATGATAACAGTGTACAATGACCTATATATTACGTGAGCAAAGCCCTATAAGAAGTCAGGCCTTAGTACCCCAACGTCGACAAGTTGGCATTAGTTGTCGTCATCTCAGCAAGAAAACTGAAGCCTTACTTCCAAGCTCATCCCATCATTGTCTTAACGGATCATCCATAGCGTCAAACCTTGGGAAAACCTTATGCATAAAGAGGATTAATCAAATGGTCCGTAGAACTCGGTGAGTTTGGCATCAAGTATTGACCTCAAACTGCCATCAAAGGGCAACCAATAGTCAATTTCATCACTGAGTTCACCACATCAGTATGTCAGGAAGAAGCTCCCAAGCCGAAATGGTGGCAAGTTTATGTGGATGGGTCATCTACTCATGAAGCAGGCAGAATAGGGATAGTTATCGAAATACCCGAGTAAGAACGCGTTGAATTCAGAATCAAGCTGGAATACTCTCCCACAAACAACGAGGTAGAATACGAGGCTCACATAGCTGGATTACTTACTGCGGAGCTTCTCAGAGGACAACATCTCTACATGTACACAGACTCCCAATTAGTGGTAAGATACGTCACTATAAGCTTCAAAGCCCGAGATGAAAGAATGGCAGCATATCTGAAGCGTGCCTTGGAAGTAAAGAGTCACTTCAAAGCCTTTAAAATCCAATAAATTCCTCACGATCAAAATGCCCTAGCTAATGCTTTAGCCACCGAGATATCAGCAGCAATGGGGATATTCAGAGGACCGGGCATCATACAGTCCACCAGAGTCATATCAGAAATTTGCACAGTTGATGAAGTAAAGCCTGGTGATTGGCGATTGTTGATCATGAAGACACTACAGGAGGAAGACCTTGGGACAAATAAACAACAAAAATAGAAATTCAAGAGGATAGCACCACGGTACACCATCATAGATAGGAACTTATATCTTCAAAGTCTCCCCAAACCATTCTTATATTGCCTCAGTGCCCGAGATGCCGACTACGCACTTCGGGAAGTGCGTGAAGGAATTTGTGGGAACCATTCGGGGGCACGCACTTTGGCCCAAAAGGTCGTCCGGGCCGAATTTTTTTGGCCCACCATGCACGCCGATGCGGAAAATGTAATGAGGAAATGCAAAAGTGCCAAAGGTTCTCCAATCTCATAAACACCCCGGTAGAAAAAAAATGACAATCATAAGTACTCCATACCCATTCATGCAATGGGGAATTGACATCCTCGGACCCTTCCCAATAGGGTGAAGACAGTTGAAATTCTTAATTGTCGCCATCCACCAAATGTGTATAAGCCAAGCCACTGGCAAAAATGACCAGCAAAACGTTTGGAAGAATATCATTTGTCGCTTCGGACTACCCCAGGCCATAATCATTGATAATGGCAAACAATTTAATAGCAAGAATTTCTGAGAATTTTTCAAAGAACTCAATATTGAAAACCATTACTCATCTCTTTACTACTCGTAAGCCAATGGACAAGTCGAGCTAGTAAACCGATCGCTACTAAAGATTATCAAAACAAAGCTCGACGATCATAAAGGGTAGTGGGAAGAAGAACTACCGGAGTCCTATGTGCATACTGCACCACTGTCAAGACAACTACGGGAGAAACACCATTCGCCCTAACTTATGGAACTGAAGCTGTGATTCCAGTTGAAATCGAGGCTCTTTCGCCGTGAGTGATGATGTTCACCCCTTAAAACAATGAAGAAGAATAGAAGCTGGATTTTGATTTACTAGAAGGGAGATGGGAAGAAGAAACACTCAAGATGGAAGCGTATAAATAAAAAATTACAAATTACTACAATGCCAAGGTCAAACACCCTGTTTCATCCCCTAGGATTTAGTCCTCAAGAAAACATTGTCGGGAACCAAAGACCCACAACAAGGCAAACTCCATCCAAATTGGAAAGGCCCGTATCGTATCGTCAAATCCAAGCGACCAAGAATATATTATTTAGAAGATCTCCGAGGAAAAGCGCTAAACATCCAAGGAACTCGATGTATCTCAAAAAGTACTATGCATAAATACTCCTATGTCAGTTGTCTTCACGTGTTTACATGTATATTACGTTTTCATGTCTATCGCTTGCTATCAATGAAAAATTTGAAGATTTATCTTCAAAGGTCACTCGCCAAACAAACGAAGATTTTAGGGAACCTCTGTTCGTAGTCACATCCGCGAACTTAGGAGAACTAACGTTCCCAGTCCCTCCAAGACTAAGACGACCTCGAAGAACCTCAGTTCCCAATCGCATCCACGGACCTAGGAGAACTAAGGTTCCCAGTCCCCCGAAGTAAGATGACTTCGGAGAACCGGTTCGAGTAACGGACTTAGGAGAACTAAGGTTCCCAGTCCCTCCAAGGTAAGACTTCTTCGGTTCCCCTATCCCATCCACGAGTTAAGAACTAAGATTCCCCTAAAAGTAAGACGACTTCGGAGGGCCTAGGTTCCCACATCCATAGAAGATGAACTACCAGGTTCCCTCCACGTAGAGAAAAAAGCCGCCAAGGTTCCCAGTCAACCAAGTTCAACTGGATAACGGAAAACAAGCCGCCAAGCACAACCAATAATTAGACGAAAAAATAAGCAAGAACAACAAACAACGAGATCCAAAACATAAACTACAAATTGAAAGTGTTCAAAGATACAACCAAAATCAAAACAAATGTCAAAAACATGTTATTATAATATCTCATCCTTCGCTGGGGGCAGGTGGATGCCGCGAGTTCCTAATGTCTCAATAAGCTTCTTGTAGAACCTGAAAGCGGCTCCCTCCCCTCAAATAAGCTACTTCAAGCACAACCATGGCCATACCAATGCATATACGCTCTAGAACCGCAAGGTCATCAAGGAAAGCGGGCACTACCGATAAAGCAGCAACACGAAGGGTGAGACCTGTACGAGCCTCCTCCAGTTCTCTTTTTTCAACGACAAAAGAATTAGTAGCTTTGCGCATAGCGCGGCGAAATTCCACCACTTCTACTTGCAATGCCTCTTCCCTCTTTGATGAAGACGCGCGAAAATCGTTCAAACATTGCAAAAGCTCTGCCTTTTCCCAAGATAAGCTAAGTTCGAAGTCTACACACCTCTGCTCAAGCCCATTCACAATTCGCCTTAATTCAGCAATATCAGCATCTCGAGAGACAATGACACGTTCTAAGTCAATTACCCTGGCCTCATACGTTTGCATTTGAAGATGAGCCCTACAAGCCACAGTCCGCAGCTCTACCACTAACTTCCTTTGAGACTCTAACTCACCTTCAAGCTTTTGCAGCTTCAAGCGAGAAGCTTCCAACTCCCGTCATGCTTTAACTCAGCCGCATCGAGAGCAGCAATCAGCGACACAGAGTGAAATAGGCTACGCATGATCCTATCAACTTTCACATGTCGGGGGGCTTGCAAAGCATCCTCCATCATCTCCTCGTTCAAGAGAGATTGGGCATATGGTCTTGAATGCCACGCAGGCAGTACTGAAGACTCAGAATCAGATTCCCCAATATCGTCTGAGGAAAAAGGATAGGTAACCTGTCCCTTACCTCTGATCGAAAGAGCAGGAAGGACTATGGGGCCACTTGTGATGTCGGCCGCTAACGTGGTAGGCTCACTAGCACGCAGAAGTGCTAGAACCACCAACAACAGCTGATCCGGGCACTCTAGGTTGCTCCTGAAGAGGCTCTGCCACCAACAGAGAAATTGAAGACAAGGCCCCTGATGATGGGATCACGTCGAATTGTACTTCGAGACTGCCTCCAGTCTCTGGCAAATCCAATCTGCCAGAAGAAGCAAAGTCGGAGAATAAGACCATATGCTAAAGGCCTGAAGAAGCTGTAGGTCCATCCCCTTCATCAATCTCTAAGCGATCGGCTGTCAAGGTTCCCGGTAGGTCCGGTGTTGATGTAGCAATTGGGTTAGAAGCCCTAGGAGATGAAAGGGGTTCACCACGAACGGAAGCAGCCACCAATGAAATGCTGAAAGAAGGAGTCCCGATCTCATGAATTTCCCTCACCGCAGGAATTGGTATCTCCGTATGAACGTCGGAAGTAGGGCTAAATATGCGAGGAACGACCTTAAAACTTACAAATGATCAAACAACGACAAAATCACGACTAATGAATAAATGAAACGAAGATCCCAAGTATGGAATACTCACCACTACTTGCCCCACGTCTAGAAGATGTATGAGCCAAAGAAGCCTCCTCTGCCTCTTCCTCCTCAGCCTAAGAAGCCATGGGAGGAGATGTTCTTCTTTTTTTCGAAAAGGACCTATGAGAGGAACCCTCGGCTTCTCGTGAATATCTCTGTTTGGTAGATGTACCCCCCGAAGACAAAGAAGAATCCCTTTGTGAACCCTCGTGTGGAGAACGTCCATGAGAACTTCTCTCAGGGTGTGGAGAAGGATTCGCCCTATGAGAGGGTTCAGACATGGTAAGTCCCAACTAGCCTTCATTCTCTCTACAAACCAGAGCGTTAGTCTATGGAACTAGCTTCCAGAATAATGTCCACATGAGCCTGTTTCATTGGAGACCTGGAACGGACCCAACACATGGAAGACTCACTTCGACGGTTCTCACCAGGGAAAATCTCCCATCTAGCATCGAATATGAAGAAATAATGGTCATGCCACCCCTTATTAGTATCTGGCTAAGAAGTAATTGGGGATATCCCTTAGTTACGGGGGCGAAAGTACCAAAATTTTTCAAATTGGGTGGAGCAAATAGGTGTATAAAACCACAGAAACTCCTTTAGAGTAAGTTTTCAATTGAACCCGAGGTACATCGGCCACATAATAGCATAACCCATTAAAACCCTCAAAGCGTTCAGGACTATTTGAGTCAGGCACAAATGTAAAGACCTTAATATCTTTCGAACACTAAGGGGAATAGGAAATCTTACCCCAGATTTCAAAAGAGCCTCAAAGAAATACATTTCACCCTTAGCTCCATTAATGTAAGGCGTCTCGTTGGTAGATGGAAGACAAAAATGAGTTTCTCTAGAAAAATGAAACTCAGTGTAAAAGGCCTCGAAGTTGGCCTTCACCATCTGACTAGGGCCCCAATGGCCCTCGTGCCTTTCAGGCACCCTCGAAACTCTGGCAGCACCACTTGAAGAACCTCCAACGTTCCCCATTGTGCAAAAGCAGGAAGATGAGTAAATGACAGAGATCAAAAGATGGAAGATGAAGAGTCTTGAAGGGCTAGGAAACAAGAAGAAGAATTTGGAAAATGACGAAGACACGAGAGAGCAGCCCTAAATAAGAGAAGGCACAATGACCAAGAAGTCCCTCAATCGAAAACGCACCGTTTCAAGAGGAATTTTAGAACGACGCCGATTAAACCTGTAGCTAAACAGTGGCAAGGAATGACAGTTAATTGAAGAATGAAATGATGTACAGATACGAAGGACGACGCATCAGAAGATTTTCGGCAACTTTCTGAAATGATTCCCACGAAATCATGATCAACTAACTCGAAGAGGTCGAATTACCAAATTACTCGTCATTGTGAAAGACAAGCGAAAGCACTCATTCAAGAAAATTTGCGGACACATCAAAATAAATTTGTACTCAAAACCACGACAGTACCTTGCATACACCCACGAGGGCCACGATCAAACGAATACACCAACCACAATGTCTATAAAGGGGCAAACAAACACCCCAAGGAAGACAGAACATTCAAAAAAGAATGGCAACAAAAAGTCAGAAAATAGCCTCAGTGCAAATGTAGGAAAATGATTGGCTCCCATACCTCCCCCTCAATGTTCTCATCATCATCGCCAGCTATGTGGCAAAACGCGATGTCGACGACTAGAAACAATTCAGATTGGTGTCTTGAGAATTTCATCACCCAGCCTCAAACGAATTGTCCTTCAAAAGGATGAATCTGGAGGACTACTCCACTCTCTGGTTACCAACTCTCACTTGGCATAAGGTCAAGCGATACTATCGTGAAGCAAGAAACCCTCATGAGGTATTTATAGAAGTGGCCCAACACCTCTAAGAAGAAGGAATAACTTTCATGGCCATCGACAAATTGAGGGCATCGGCTTTGAAAGGACACAAGTTAGCACGCTTCTTTTTGGCCATCCTATACCACACCGCAAAATAGAAGACATTCCGAATGCAAGCCCGAAATAAGATCTGGCATTTACGGATTCAACTCAGGAGGAAAGGGATGTGGATACTGACAAACATCATGCGAGGATGGTTGACACACCACATTGGGTATGGCTGATTGATTTTTTACGTAGAAAATTACGTCCCTTGCCCAGATAGCTATAACCCTCCTTATATGGCAGACTGCAAGAGAAAAGACCAAAAGAAAGACCTTTGTAAGACATGTTACGTAAATTGGGTGTTCAAACGCCTTCATGAGTACATGTCAAGGAAAAGGCCTGGTCCAAATGCGTTGTTTCCTTTCCAGTAATTCATAAAATCAACTTTTATTCCATAAAAGTTCTTTTTATTCTTTGCGGCATGGGACAAAATATTCCAATACGAACCAAATCAATTGGTTGCAACACTGCCAAAGAGATAATTTTGCCAAAACAGAACCAACATCATTGTAGAGCATGTCGATTTGGAACAGCAGCCATATTTGGCCCTACCGTCAAATCAAAAGTTAATCTGACGTATACAATCTCAAGCCGTCGGACACCATAAAGCTGCCATCATAAATGCCTTGGCTATTCTGAAGCATAGAGAAATGATACACATCAACTCGGATAATCACCAGAAGGCCGCGCGTCATACAGATGATAACCAAATCGGATGCGTCAAAGATTGAAAGTTGCAACATTAAAAGCAACACATTGTCCGAAGCATGGCGAGGCGATACAAGGCTACGCTTGAAATTGCAGAGGTGTCGAAATAGGCCACGTGTTGTTACAAACAACAATCAGCCAGCGCATTGGATATCGAAAACAGCCGCATTTAATACTACATGTTACTCAAGGCACACGAAGAGATAGCTGCCCACGATCACTAGTAAAATTTTAAGTGATAACGTGTCAACCGCAGATGGGAACGGTTGAAGCACCAGAAGCTGAAAAATGCGAAATCAAAGGGACGTGCAAATTGAAAGATAAAGAAACGACGCACAGGAAATCGAACGGTTCCCTCCGAAAACTCTCTTCACAAAAGGTAACCGCCAAACACATGCAGATATAAAAGAAGGTGCCATCAGGACCAAAAGGGAGAGAAGAAAAGAAAAAGGCACCAGAGATAGCAAAACAAAGATGCGATCATCAAAACGAAATCCTCGAGCCCTGCCTAAAGAGCTATGGTCCAAAGTGATAAGCAAAGTTGTCCGCGACAACCCAAGAGAATGGCAAGGCCTCTGCTTAGTGTCTAAATAATTCTATCACGCGGCTCACTGTCCCATGGTGTATCGGAGGTTGAAGATCAAATATATATCGCCTCCATATTTACATACCTAAGTATGGAGAATCCTCAGCAATAATGTTATGCGAACCAAAACCTGCACGAACTTTTCGTCCGAGGCAGTGGGAAAATGCGTTGGACCGCCACAGTCGAGGAAGGACTAAAGGAAATCCACGCTTCAGCAAAAGGGGGGAATCCGAAAGCCAATTATCTCCTTGCCTTGGCCTATCACCATCAAGAGGGAAATGCAAGGAAAAGTATTGTAAACCTAAGTTTAGAACTTCAACAACAATTGCGGGAGAACAAATAGAAGTTGTACGCAGAGCTATCCTAGATTGGGTCATGACTAAAAGGGGATAAGCCAATCTACACCGGTACAGGCTGAAAGATAAATTAAGATGTCCCAAAGAAGAAACTCACCACATTCCAGAAGAAGCCAGAATCCCAGCGTCATTCCCAGAATGGTGGATTCACTGCCGACACTACTTCTGCAACACTTGCTATGCGAACAAGGAGTTTTGATATTGTGATATATATTTAGGTTCCACTGGAGATGTAATCGAATGGGTGATTCCTCCTTGGACTGAGATGTAATCATTAATAAAGATTCAGCTTGTTATGCATTAGCTTCTTTATACTCATACCTCGACATCCAAAGCATAGTCAACATTCTTAACCCGATTCCTAAACGAATCTGCTCCAGAATTGGGGGACTCCAATGATACCAAAACTGAATCAAGCCCAACACAAATTGATTTGGGCTAAGAAATATGATTACATCTCTGTTAAGGCCTGATGGCTATGACCAAGCCCATATCGTGCTAACTCCAGAAGGAAAAACTGCCATACATGTCAGGAGCGGTTGCCTAACAGCTTATGATGAACAATGACCCCACGATCCCTATGTACCCATAGTGGAGGCGAATAACCGCTATGGGGACGTGGGAAGAGCGTATCGTAGGACACAACCTTACAGGTTTCAAAATTCCCGCAAAAAGGAAAGAGAGGGATGTGGGAGAAACACCATAAAAGGAGAAGTTGTCTATGAAAACAAGTAAGTAAATTCTCAGTGATTGAATACTGAAATTCGTGTAAAGAAGAGACTGACTTAAGCATTAGAGGTCTCATACCATGGTGCCCGGGGTCCTTTATTGTTTTATAGGGCAAGATACACGAAGATCGAGACGCATTTACTCTTACGTGTTGACCATAAATCAACTAGTTCATCAACCTCCATAGCTAAACAAATTCTGGTTTGCGATCCTCCTGTATGTTGATTAGATAAATTGCCCACATCTACAAAACCAGCCAAGTGATTAGTTGATTCTTTTAGATAATATAATCTCATCTTAGTTGTGCCTCGAAGATAATGTAGTACATGTTTGACTCTATTCCAATGTCCTCGAGTTGGTGCAAAACTAAATATGGCAAGTAAATTAAATGCAAATGCTATATCAAGACATGTACAATTTGCAAGTTACATTAAAGAACCAACTACACTATGATATGGTACTTCTAGACCAACAATTTCTTCTTCTTCGTCTCTAAGGAGAAATTGATCTTTCTTCACATCTAATTATTGTACCACCATTGGAGTACTCAAAGGATGAGCTATATCCATATAAAAGTGCTTCAGGGCTTTTTCAATATACGTTGATTGATAATCAAAAATTCCAATGCTCAAGCTGTAGGTCAAGACAAAATTTTTTTTTTTTTTCAAGATCTTTAATTTCAAATTCACTTTTTAATCAATTTGCATTCTTTATGAGCTCTTCTGGAGTCCCAACAACATTTAAATCACCAACATGTACTGCAATAATTATAAATTCGGATTATCATTTCTTGATAAAAACATGTGGACAAAGTATATTATTGTTATATCTCTGCTTCAGAAGGTATTCACTAAGATGATGGTACCACATGCACCCGGATTGTTATAACCCATGTAGGGATTTTTGTAGCTTGATAGAGTACATGCTTCTGGATATAGAATTACATGCTTCAAACATTTCAAATATTTCGAGATTTTTCATGTATATATCATGGTCTAATGAACCATATAAGTATGCAGTCACAATATCCATTAATTGCATATCTAATCTTTTTGAGACTACTAAATTGATTAAAAATCTGAATGTAATTGAATCCATTACGAGAGAATAAGTCTCTTCATAATCAATCTTAGGTGTCTGCGAGAAATTGCTTTTGACATCAATTCCAAAAAGTACACAATAGTTATTAAAAGCTTGAGATGAAAATTTAGCATATTATCTAATCAAATGTTGTTAATATTATAGTCAGGAAACTCTGCTCTTAGTCTAATAATTTGAGCAATAAATAGAGCATATGCAAATTTCGAATAGAAAGAAGGCCAATATGTGACCATTTATTTGATGCATCAATCAAAACCATGAAATATCTAAATGGTTCACATGAGGGATGAATTGGCCCACAAATATCTTCTTGAATTCTTTGTAAAAATGTTGGAGACTCAACAACTACGTTTGAAAGAGATGATTTTATAATAAATTTTTCCTTGGAACAAGAATTGCATGGATAATCAGTTGGTAAAAGAATTTTTTTGATTCTTTAAAGGATGTCCATGTGAGTTCTCAGTAATTTGACGTATCATTATAAATCATGAATGTCCAAGTCGATCATGGCAAAGCAAAAATGTCTTTGGATTAAAAAACTTCTGGTGCATCTTGCACTTCTGATGCATTATATATAATATTTGATTTAAATATTTTTATGGTCGTATGATATAATCAGAAAAAGAAACAAGGACTTTATCTAGTATTAACTCTGGCCCGTAGATGTAATATAAAGAAATTCTTTACTGCTTTCATTATTAGTTTCAATGCGATAACCATTGAGATGCAGATCCTTAAAACTAAGTAAATTTTTACTAGATTACGAAGAATATAATGCCTCGTCAATACATAAATTTTTATGGTCAAAAAAATTTAAAAAACATTTTAAAATTAGAATACATTACTACTGGGAATCTCATAATTGAGAGCTTGTTGGTTTTCATTTAATTGGTGTTTGATTTGGTATTTCTGAAAAAAGAATAGTTGTATAATTTTTAAATGCCTATTCACTTCCCCTTTAGGTATAGTATCCAGTCTAAACTTAATTTACAGAGGGCTTACTACTTGCTTAAGTTGAAATTAACTCTCTTCGAAATAATACCACAGGGGTTTCCATTAATGCATCATGACTTACCTTCAAAATATATGCACTCAACGAGAACGTTAAAAATATCAAGACTTAAGCACTCCAGAATCCAATTGTATCTTAGTAGATAATTTGTAGCGTGTATATATATATACTCCTGCACCGTATGATCGATGCTGTCACACTATCATCCATGGAAAATACAATATGGTTCTATATCGAAAACATATATAGTTACAACCACGACTATTAAAATTAGATGGCTGAAAATTTGTCCCAAGTTTGATAGGTCTTTTTTTATCTCTCTAGCCAAAGGGAGGAGGTGCCAACTGAGTTATAGCTCACTGGCCCAAGTTTGATAGGTCAAAAGAAATAAAAGATAAGCGGAAGACATGATAACGATTGATCTCTGGTGTGCTCGAGATATTTTCCTCGAGTCGAAATAGGCGGCGGATTTTTTAGAACTACAGCGTGCAAAAATGTCCTCCGCGTACGTACAACGTCCATCCGGCTGCTTCACTTCCTTCCAATAATCAACCAGTGGCTTTCACGAGTGGGCTTGCATGTGGACGAGACGAGACATACCTAAAAGGTTTGGAACTTTGGCGCTGCGACATAGTTGCTTGTTTTATGTACTTTTGAATATCATCTCTTGCCCACATATCACATGCATGAGACATTAATTGTGACTGTTGGTGCATCTTTCTCCAACCATAATATTGTGTACGTAGATAAATGACGCTGATCCTATCTTTCCTGATTTCCATCAGCAAAGGGATACGCGCCGGTCGACTCCAATAAAAAAGAACTTATAATTCAATATGATGTTTTTTTCTCGTGCATGTGTGAGTATTTTGTAATCTCCTCTCACGATTGAAATGTAACAAAATTGATAGTACAAAGTACACAATACTAAATATTTATACAATAAATTGATGAAATTAAGTTTTCTCTAAAAACTACTTTTGGTGTTAGCACTATACATTCACACATGCAAGAATAATAAATAATATAGATCGAGAAATATTCTGTATATCAAATTACATGAATGCCCAATACCTTAGTATCAATTTTCTGAACGGCAAAGACGACTGTTATTTATATCCTCTAAGTCAAGGTAAGAAAATAAGCTATACGTTTCTAGAAGATAGACAAGAGGTGCAGCCTTGTTTTGGTACAGCCACGTATGAATCACGCAATCGACCTGCCCAAGTGGGATCATCCAAAGGTTGCGCCCCCCTCTCTTCCCCAAATGTTGGGCCACCGTTTCAGCTATACCGTGACAGAGACCCAGAGTTGGAGCCCATATATAGAGAATCTGCGGACGAATTGTGATCACGGGATAGTATAATTTTGGTTTGTGAACATGGCCAGTTCCGGCTATAGGATCACTGACAGTGCCCCTCACGTGAAAAATTGACAATAGAGCTAGCACGAACGATCTGTTGCGTTTGCGAAGAGACAGTATTGGTCTTCCGTGGTCCATGTGTGTTTTATGCTGACCAGAGTGTTCCATGATGTGGACCAGGCAATGGTTCCTCTGA
Source organism: Morella rubra (assembly GCA_003952965.2). Classification (NCBI taxonomy): domain Eukaryota; kingdom Viridiplantae; phylum Streptophyta; class Magnoliopsida; order Fagales; family Myricaceae; genus Morella; species Morella rubra. The sequence continues at coordinate 23,564,697 of CM025853.1, read as the reverse complement.
GATGGGTTGGACGAATTGACCTTGACCGCGAGGTGGTGCCTCGGTGGATTCAAAGAGCTACCGCGCCACCACCGTGTATTGTTGAAAGCATTCACCGCAGGTAGCCAACGTAGCCACAAGGATACATGAAAGGGATCTTATTGGTGACTTAACTGCCTTATGAGAGTCCGCCACAGCGACTTATTCTATGGTAACGATTCAGTTCTAATTGTAAGGTAATAATGTGTCCTCTTACGCTGTTCTGATTGAGCACATTAATAAATGAAATCGGTGACCGAAATTGATTTAGAAAAAAATATAAAATGAAAGTGTTAAACCATTTTCAAGTCAAAGCATATTAATTAATTAATTCAATCTAGAAATTGATTTTATTCATTAATATGTTGACTAAATGAAAACAAACATATTAGGATCACCTTAATATTAGCACTGAATCCCATGAAAGTGTCTGTGGTTGGATAGACATAGCAATGTATGCAATACATTACATGTCAAGGCTAACTCTCGGAGTCGAGGATTTGACTCGATCAAGTGCTGGAAAGGCATGAAGGCTATACTCTAAACCGTTTCTGTGAGTTGTATTCAGTGATTAGCCTCCGAATTTGTTTTCTATTGGCTACTTGTAGGAAAACAGTGCCTTTAGGTGTCAAATTTTTTTGTCACCTAAAGTCATTGCTGTCAAAAAAAGTTTGACACCCAATTTAACAGAAGAAGTGTGTCACCCTTGTTCTTCGGTGACAAATTCTGAGTTTCCTTAGGAGGTAGCGTCCGAACGCCAACTCAAATAGTTTGGACGGCTTTTCATTTTGTGTGGCAGGTCTTGTGCGAACGTCAATGTGTTATATTACAAAATCAATTCCATCATAGAAAACACGTGCGAATGTCTGTAGTATCAGCTCGCATGGGATGAATTTCGGTGTCAAAAATAAATTTTACCAGCAGATATATCATCTGCACTCTACCACACAACATGCGAACACTTTTTGTTTTTATTTTTTAAAAAATAAAATCAACGAATATAATGTACGAACAGCTCTAGAACATGCGGACGCCAGTTAAACACTGATGTGGGATGGTGGATTTGTGTAAGGACGTTGGTTGTTTTTATTTTATGAAAAAACAAAATGCCACAAATATAATGTGCGAATGGCTCAAAAACGTTCGGACAATAATGCAGTAACAAAAAAAATGCACTTAAATATTTGAGTTGATTATAACCATCAGAACTAGAGCTCGTTGGAAAGACCAAGCGCGAGAAGTGTGAGCAACCGTCAGCTTAGCGCCTATTCTAGCGGTTGATTTCACTCCTTCTCTAAAATACATATCTATTGAGTTAGTGAAAAAATGTAGTGTCAACATAAATGAAAATATTAGAAAAAACATTTCTACCTGGAATTCTTCAGTACTAAATAATTCACAGATAGAAGTCCATTCTTCCTTTTTCATTTTGGAGAGTACGGATACTCTAATGCTTCTTCTTTGGTGGGAGACAAAGTGTAGTAATGGTGCATTCTGTTTCTATTCCTATAGTCTGTGTTCGTTGTAGACATCATAGTGTTTGATTCTCTAGCCGATCATAATCCAGGTTGAAGTCATCCTGAAATGAACCATGTTAAGTATAATTAAACAATAATTAATAAAAAATTTCTAATTTTTATTAAGTTACACTTACCAATACTTTGTTGATGACATAAGACTTAACCTCAACGGAAACTTTAGACCAGTTGACCACATCGAACTGGACATGTGATCGCACGAGCAAGCCAATATGACTCGAAAGCATCGAAGATGACTTGTCATCACCACCCATATGGCCATCGGGAATATGGATGCTAAAATTTCCTGCAATACGAGCCTTCTCTAATGCAAGCCCGCACGTCCTACCCCTTACATGAACAAAAACGTTATTAACATAAAACACCAGCACCTAATTACATGTATTTAAAAAATTAACATAAAGTTAGTTTGAAATACTTACACGCACAACTACTCTGCGGGGTGCCTGGTGGGTTGACCGATGCAGGAGATGGTAAATCCTAGTCTGCTCCATTTGAAGTAGTTGCAGTTGCAATTACAGGAGTCGCAGCTGCTTTAGTCCCGGTCTGATCACTAACACCAACAGATCTAGCACTTGAATCACAACAAAGACGTTTTCTTCTAGGTACCATGACAATGTCTTGTGACTGCACAAACAAAACAAGTGAGAAACTCTATTATTGTAAGAAAAATAAAATATGAATGTGTGAAATAAACATAACATAAACAACAGAGATGCGTAAAATCACTTTAATAATCAGAGTCGGACTCTTCAGAGCTATCACTATCCTCACTATCATCACACGACTCGTCGTCACTGTCCGATATAGATGTAGCACGACATCGTGTCTCAGTGTCATCAATGACGTGCAGAAATGAATCGATGTTGTGCCTACTCAACGGAATCATGTTGAAATTACTAAAATCTACAAAAAGAGAAATTGACTCGTTCTCCTAGTATACTTCCGGGATCGAAGGTCATGCCCTCTCTTCCTGGTTCAACCGTCCTACCCTCTCTTCGTCCTCCTCTTCTCCAACGTCAGGCATGTCATATGTATTTCTGCTTATTATTTTCTGAACTATCTTCCAGTGGTCATGCAACTTCCTATCATCTAGATAAAATACTTGACCACCTTGAGATACAACCACAAACGGGTCGCCTTAATACCACTTTCGTGATGTGTTGATGCTAACAAACCGTCCACTTTTGTGAAGACCACAGTTTTGGGTGCTCAAGTCAAACTAGTCGCACTTGAATAAATAAACTAATTCCCAAGCAGGTACTTTAGTGCATAAATGTCTATAACTTGACCACAAAAATCAACGTCTTCCCCATCATGGTCTCTCGAAATGACCACATCGTCATTGTGTACTATGAAATTGTTCATGCTGACTTGTATGAAACTGAAGTCCATTAACTATGCATCCAGAATAGGAAAGTACTCGTGGATCCGGTCCGGATGCTAGTGCATATAAATCATCTGACACCTCGGCCAAATATTCATTGCACATCATTTGTATCTAAAATAATATAAATGTATGAGACAATAAAAAAATTAAATTAAACAAAAAATAATAATATAATAAATACCTTTTTTAAACCACGAAGGGAATTTTGCTTCATGCCTTCTCTCAACATCTACTTGTGATTGCTATCTAAGTTCATGTAGATGCTCACTGTAAACAAATATTCATAAAACAAATGCACTACAAAAGCTTTGGAAAAACTTTGGAAAATAACAATGAAATGATGGAAAGCCGCAAGTAAAACTTCCCGAGGCAAGTGGACTGCTAAATGAACCATTACAGTGAAAAATGATAAGGGAAATATGTGCTCCAACTTATAGAGGATCAATCTGATATATTTTGCAACTACTTTATAACCTCTACTTTTACAGTTCTAGAACACAAGTCCCTGAAGAATAAGCTCAGTTCCGTCAATGATGTACATACTTCTTGGTCCAATAACCCATGTATCATCACCGGTAACACTCGTTGCAACATAATGTGACAATCATGGCTTTTCATACCTAATATTTTCATTCTTTCACATTCACCCATCGGGATATATTAGCTGCATAACGGTCAGGAAACTTCACGCCCTTCAACCACTAACAACACTTCCTACGCTCCTCTTTTGTGAGCGTGAAACACGCATGAGGCATGACCTTGTGTTGACCCTGCACTTGTAGATGCAACTCTTTCTTTATTCCCATTAATGCCAAATCTCTCTAAGCACTAACATTATCCTTCATTTTCTTGTCAATGCTTAGCAAAGTCCACAACACATTATCATAGATATTCTTTTCTTTATGCATCACATCCAAATTGTGTCGTAGCTTTTAATTCTGACCAATATGGCAACTAAAAGAAAATACTTTGTTTCGTCCAACTTAACTCATCCATAATCCGTTTCCTTTTCTTCTACATCTTTCCAAAAGGCATCACGTCAACCGATGCAAGTTGCTCAAGTATCTCTTGTCCAGTCAACTCTTTAGGCTTTGATCTAAACTCTTTGTTCCCATCAAATATGCCCACATCGTGCCTCCACTAATGCGAAGCAAGCAAATACCGCCGATGTCCCAAGAAGTAATGTTTACCTCCATTTTCAGCCATGAAGACGTCGTGTCCGCATTACACATTGGGCAAGCTAACTTCCCTTTCGTACTCCATCTGGACAGATTACTATAGGCTGAGAAGTCATTTATTGTCTAGAGCAACGCTACACGTAAGTTAAATGTACCTCTGTCCACCTCATCATATGTTTGCACTCCATCCTCCCATAACTCTTTTAACTCATCTATTAGGACTGTAAACACACATCGATATCATTTCCCGGACTTATATTTCTAAGAATAAACAATGAGACCATAAAACTGGCATCTTTCATATACTTCCAGGAAGGTAGATTGTACAGGACTAAGACCACTGGCCATACACTGTATGACAAGCTAATGTTCTCGAATGAATTAAACCCATCAGAAGCTAGACCTAAATGAACATTATGAGCTTCCCGACCAAACCACTCGTATTTCTTATCTAGCTCCTTCCACACCACCAAGTCACAGGATGACTCATCACCCCATCTTCGACCACTCGCTACTCTTGGTGCCACCACATACCCACAGCCGTCTGACGTGATATAAACAACCGTTGTAACCTTGGTTTCAATGGAAAATGTCGCAACACTTTCTGCGGGACCTTTGACTTAGCATTTTGATTGTACTTCCACCTCGACTCCCCACACACCAGACACTTCTATGACTCGCTATAATGCTTCCAAAAATAAATGGAGTCATTCCGACGTGAATGTATGCTGTCATAACTATATCCTAAATTCTTCCTCAATTGCTTCGCCTCATAGAAAGATTTCAGGTAACATCTCCCCATCGGGTAATGCGTCTTTTATCAACCCTAATACGTCCTCAAATGCCTTTATGCTCAAGTTATTCTCCGACTTTACATGGAGTAATCTTATTACAAAAGACAACTTTGAATACTTGACACACCCAGGATACAATTCTCGCTCTTCATCCTCCCACAATTTGGCATATGCAAAAAATCCATCCCCAAACCCTGATTCAGGTGGCATTGGGCCGGCAGTATGATATGCTCCTGCATCAAAGTCCTCTAACATGTCTTGGATGTCGTCATTTATATTCCCATCAAATTCCTCACTACTCAACTCTAGCTCTCATTCAGACACTACCCGATCGAAAAAGGTGATTCTTGGAATTGGTTCTCCGTGCAATACCCAATTAGTATAACTCTTCAAAACCATTTATGAAAAGATGATCCTCCATTTCTTGAATAGTTTGGAATAAAATATTCTTACATCTCCTATAGGGGCACCTTATTTGACCACGACTATCCGCAGAATTCCTAGCGATACTCATAAATTCTCGGACACCTTCCTTATACTTCACACGAACCTATCTAGTTCATGAATGCTCTTATCCATTTTTTTATGCCTTCAATCATAGATATGCATAGAACAATCAAACATAGAATAATGACAGTTCACCTCTAACACCTTATTTCTCTAGGGTGATAGGTCCTATCTCATTCAGGATTAGATTATCCATAATGTACGTAAATGTCCCGAGCATTGTGCCCAATACGCTACAAATTTCAGCAGCATCTCCCCTTAGTCTCCTAATACAAGCATTCAGCATTGAGGTTATACACCCGCCAACAAGAGGCAAGTGTGTAAGCACAACGTTGAATATGTATCTAAAGGACAAAAAGAGAGCGTTGTCGAAATTTCTAACTACATCACGCACAATGATGTGAACATTTACGTACATTATAGATAATCTAATTCCAAACTATCCACAACTTGTACAATTCAGGAATTACTGTGCATTCGTCAATTAAAATAGCGGCAATTCCCAAATGGGTCTAAGGGCTACTAAATGCAAAACAAAATCAATATTAAATAAACTTCAAGCAAAATCGTCCGAACGGATGAACAACCGTCCACACAGCCGAAACCACAAAACACAACCGTTTCGAGAAGCACGTACACACAAAATGAAGAACGTCCAAACAATTACAATTGCCAAATAGACCACTCGGAATATACCCAAAACTAACATGTTTACATCACCATTCCGAACAATTTCATCCCAAAATCACATGTTTACATCATCATTTCACATCCAATCAATACCTAATATGTTTCTAACTAACCCAAAGCATTAAACAATCAAACATCAACAAAAACAACACATTTCCAAACAAAACCCACAAAAAACATAAAATACCGTACCTCACAGTGCTTCCAAATATACCCGAAACTACTTCAATCTTTGCTTCAACCTCCTTCTATCAGTCTACAAACTCTCCCTAAACAAGAAATGGCTGAAAATGACGGATTTGAGAGGATTTATAAGTATAGCGAATGAATGAAAGTCTATGAGTTTCGACACTTTCATTCTCTGTAAAACACATCCGGATATGTAAAATTTATGTCCGAACGACATGCATGAAAATTTTGGCACTAATAGTTGCCGCCAAGAATTTCGTCTCTATCTAGACGGTACTCTAATCCGTTTGCTAAACAAACGACCCTATTTTAATACGAAAGAAACAACAATGTCTTTAAATCCAACCGTCCAGATGGTCAAGAATAAAATTTAAGAAATTATTCGCATATGCCAACGACACCGTTTTAAATACAACTGATTAACTTCATTTTATCACATGGACGTCCGCACGTCATATCAAACCATGCAAACATACTATTTCAAAAAACAAGACATCCTTTTTCATTTACAAAACGTCGCCGTTTAGACCGATAGATCGTGCAAACGGTATTTAGAACGACCGAACGTTCTCATCTCATTTATTTATAATGTCATAATGGTATTTCATTTCTTAATAACATACTAACAATAATTAAAAAATTTATATTCTTTTTTACTTAACATATCCAAACATAAATATTAAACATAATCAAAAAAGATATGCAATAACCATCATAAAGCGAAATCAAAATAAATAGTCAAATACAAACTATATTAAAATGTTAAAAATAAATATCCAGTACTACCATAAATATAAATAACAGTGAATATATAACATAAAAATCATAAAACAGGATCATGCTCTAGACCGGGCCCAGTGTATCCGTCTCCCAAGTTCTCACTCATCTTCCCCATGTGATCTTCAATAGCACCCACCCTCCTCGACAACACACGCAAAGTGCGCGGAGTGCTAGTCAGATATGGCTACAATTCCACCATTTGAGACTCCATATCAGTCAAATGGGTCCCCAAGCCGATGCACAACTGATGTGTAGGTAAAACAGCAGCATCAACTATTACCTTGAAGTCCGTCATAAAAGCATCGGGCTAGGCTGGTCGGTCTCTAGCATAATGAAGAGGGGCCTGCTTCTCCAGCTGCAACTTTCCAGGAGCAGGACTCTGTGGTTGCTGCTGTCGCCTAATCTGAGCCTCGAAACGGCTCAAAGTAGTCCAACAGATGGGACCGATAGGCGTCTTCCGTTCCTCGTCCGGATTATCCATACAATGCACACCATGAAGAAACTATGTCATGAGTAGACTGTATGACAACGCGGTAGTTCCACCAATCTTCCTTTCAGCTCGAAGACTCATGAAGATGTATAGTAGCAAATCCACAATACCTCCTATAGCCACGTATAGTATCAGCTCGCCTCTCGCTACAGGGCACTATGTCGTGTGTTTTCTCAACTTAATGTTGTACACAAAGATCAGATGCAAAATATGCCAGAATGGGAGCATGAACTTCTATTTTAGGAAGGGTCCGACGACCACCACGTCCCGGCCCGTCAATGACTGGAATACGTCTTTCGCAGATGGCTTGTTCTCCATCTCCACAGCAAGGAATGCTCCAATAGAAATCTAGCCAGGATGTCTACTGACAATAGAAATCTCACCCCGCGTACAGTGATACTCCATACTTGTGCATCAATGTCCACAACGTCCAAGAAGGCTGCGTAAAATTCTCAGACCAAATCTAAAGATGCCACGCCTTCTCTCTTAAGATACCCGATCCAACCCTGATCGTCCAAAACATCGTCAATACTCTCACCCTGATGCCTCAGCTCCTTGAAGTCAGCTATGTAAACATTTTTTAATCTGTGGAAAACAAAAAAATTTCAAGGATTTACAGTCCGCACGGTTTACATACCGTTCGTACATAATCAAAATATTTTCCAGACGTCTCATTTAACGTTCGAATGCTATGTAAAATGACTTAGTTTTATTGAATAAACGTGTGAACGCTATCATAACAATCCGCAACAAAAATAATCATTAAAAAAAATTCTAATATATGTATATATCCTAAATAAAATGACAATGTATATCTAAAAGATGTCCCAACGGACTAACAAAACCATTCGCATGGATAAAGAAACGACATAGTTTTTGTAAAGTTATGTGGTCACGCCTAAAGTACCATCCACAACTAAATTTCTCTAAAGGAAAAACTTTTTAACATATACGTATAGTTCATCAACCAAACGACAGCGTATTAGGGATAAACGTCCGTACACAAAAAAAAATCCATCTTAACGTGTGGTAAAACGACAAAGTTTATTAAATAGACGTGCACACGATAGAATAAGTGTCCGCAAGAAAAATACTCCTAAAAAAATAAATTTGTATATATCCTTGGCAAGACAACAGCGTGTAACAAAATAACGTCCGCATGTAACATTTACCATCTGAGCATATTGTTAGAAAATGATGTAGTTTAAAAATATAAAGATAAGTAATTATCTTAAACTAAATGACGACGTATAATGAACAACGATGTCCGCACATGACATCAAACCATCCGCACGTTTTAATTAAAATGGCAACATTCTCAAATATAACCTTACAAAATTTAAAATTATCTATCCACATGGCTTATGCCTATCAGGACCTGTCGTGAGGTAGAAAGCTGAGTCAACTTAGCCATGGCCAGTCTATCTCCCACCTTCAAAACTCCCCCAAACCAACACCAAATAACACAAAATTATAGCCTAAACAATCCTACAACATCATGCAATTCATATCAATACAAATATGGGCCATCAAACAACTGTAGTGGTTGAAAATCGTTCATAAAAATTTCTACGTAAATAACTTTAAAAACACAATTTTTGTACAAAAAAAAAAAAGTAAAAGCATGAGAAACATACATGAATACGAAGAACAAAACGAAAAATTAAAGATTAATGGACGAGAAGCGTGAATGTAGCTAGAGAAAAGAGAGAAATTTCCGGTGCAAAAATTTTCAGTGTACACAAAATGACCTTCAAATGGCTTTTGTTCGACTTTAAAATCTATCGACTCCGTTCGGAAGGGACGTTCTCTGCCGTTCGGACGTTACCGTTTTTCATGTGGACCAATCAAATTCCTCCACATTAAATTTTAAATCATGAACAGTTAGCAAAATATTCTCAAATTGAAGGCATCCGGATGTGATTAATTTGTTCAGACGATCATACATCTGTAACATGCAATGTGAAGCACCACCATTAATCGAAATTATTGTCATATGAGTCTGAACGGTATGTTATTGTTCGAACGCACACAACTATTATCCTCGTTCTTTTAACACAGACGCATGTCAATCATGCGCAGACTATCTTAGACGTGCGGATGTCTATGTCAGACCATGCGAACGCTTATTCAGAATTTTTGAAGATTTCACCTACGTCGCTGATGGGTGACGACGGAGTTTTGTCACCCAACATATGTGCGCACGTCTTCACTTACTGTGTGGATGTGTTTGCAGTTGCAAAAAAATGTTTTTAGCTACGAATATGTGACACTTTGCCTTTTTATCAACCCTAAATACCATCTGAATGGTTTTTAGGAACGTCTGAACGGTTTTGTAATTCCTGGCACACTTTGGGTAGAAAAATTTTTATTTTGACATAGAAGGGCATCATGATTCGATGACAGATTTTGTTTTGACAACCAAATATTTGACACCTAAGGTCAATTTTCTTATTTTGTAATAAATAAAATTGGTGACCGAAATTGATTTAGAAAAAAATATAAAATTAAAGTGTCAAACCATTGTCAAGTCAAAGCATATTAATTAATTAATTCAATCTAGAAATTGATTTTCTTCATTAATATGTTGACTAAATGAAAATGCACATACTAGGTTCACCTTAATACTAGAACTGAATCCCATGAAAGTGTCTGTGGTTGGATAAACATAACAATGTATGCAATACATTACATGTCAGGGCTAACTCTCGGAGTCGAGGATTTGACTCGATCAGGTGCTAGAAAGCCATGAAGGCTATACTTTAAACCGTTGCTATGAGTCATATTTAGTGATTAGCCTCCAAATTTGTTTTCTGTTGGCTACTTGCTAGAGAATAGGCTAAAATATAACGCGTCCCTGTGGTATCATTTTTTCTTGGAAATTCCCCTGGGATTTTTTTTATTTTCCATCCGTCCCTGTGGTTTTATATGTTTTATATTCATGTCCCCCCATCTAATTTCAGTCCACAACCTAACGAAAGTTGTTGACGTGTTAAACTCAATCCACTAATAATACAATGCGCGTCCATCATGTGTGCTACACCAACAACATGACTTGAAATGTCTATTTTGCCCCTACCACATCATTTAAAAAAATCCACCCATTGTCTAAAGTGGTCCTTGTCCTCTTCGCATCGCCCATGGCTTCCTTCTCTACACCTTTCCTTCTCTCTCTATCCCTTTCACCATGCCGGTACGACCTCACTAATTTTCCCTTCACAGCTCTTCAATTTCCACATTTCTTCGTGTTTGTGATTTGGGTCTCACTTCATTTTGTTACTTTTTGTGGTATTTGTTAGTGCTCCTCCTAATCCGTTAGATGTGGTGTACACTGCTGGTTTTTGGGGGTGGTTTGAATTCTTTTTCTTCTCTTTCACATCCGTTTTGCTTAGCTAAAGGGTTCCTAAAAGTACTTTTAATTGTATGTTTAAATCTTCGTTTTTATTCCCTTGTTGACACATCTTATGTGCAAGCAAGATGTAATCTGCCTTGAAGGGTACTTGTCAGTTCAGTGATTTTGCGTTTGGGTGGGTGTTTTGTATTTCTAGTTTGAATTTTGTTGTTGGATTTCTTCAAAGAGGAATGGGGTTGTCAGTGAGAATGTTCATGTATATTGGCATAATTCCTCTAGGGACAATAGGATTTTAATAAATTTATTTTCATTTTAGAATGTATAAAGCAACTTGGTTGTTCTATAAAGGTTTTTGTAATGACCCAAGGACAAGCGCTAGCCACATCTGTGCTCTGACTTCAAAATAACTAGTCAAGGTTGCTTTTGAAGCTCCTTCGATCATTATAAAGCTTAATTCAATGTGGGACTTGGCCCTTATAGAACCAATCTCTCATTCATTCTCTTCTCCCACTCCATGTGGGATTCGGGGTATCACAATTTTAGAGACTTGAAGAATTTGGAAGAAGCTACTGGAGAGGCGTTTTAAGTATCTGGAAAGTCTGGGTTGTGTTGCTGAACATTCTAGAAGATTTTTGTTGGTATGGTTAGCCTACAGTGATCCTGGCAGAGTTTTACTATTTTTAAAGACTTAGAATCTCGATCAAACCTCCTATATATTTCGTTTTACCTTCCTACCCCTACTAAAACAATATATTAACCTATTTCCAAGCCTTTTTCCTCTGTAGACAAATTATTGAATACACTTGCCTCCTAAAATCCTCTCTATACACTATATCCTCTGTTTCTCTCTCTATGTGCAAAAGACGATATGTTCATATATCTGAGTGTAAGAAACTTGTTTCTTCCCTCTGGTGGAAGGTTATGAAAGTAGGAGATTGCTGGTGAAGTGCTTTCCTTTCCTACTTAGTTTCTATAAAGATTAAATCACCAAGATTGACAGTTCTTGAGGGTTTCTCAAGAAAGATTTCTGCTAAAGTTTCAGAGAAAGAAGTGCTGACGAGTTCCTAGTTGTCGCATGTGTGCTAGGTACCAACCCAAGAAAGAATATTGGGTGACATTTTGAAGAGTGGAGGATCTTGAAGTTAATGGGTTTTTGCTTAGATTATCGTCTTGTAAAGTCTGGACATTTTTAGTGGAGTGATAGGTGTGATCTACACCCAGAGTGTTTTTGTCTTTAAAGGAAGTTCACCTCATTAGATTTTCACTTCGTAACCAAAAAATCGGTGTCTTTTTTATCTTATCTTGATTGTTTGCTGTTCTTGTGATTTTGCATGTGTTGATCTTTATCTTGATTAATATCTTGTAGATCTAAGATCTTAGTTAAACATCGTTGGCATTTAGGTTGCTGAAAATTTAGTTCACTGTTATCATTTAGGTTGCTGGAAATTTGGGGATATTATAATTGCTGTAAAATTGTTATATCCTTAATATTATAATTGCTGCAAAATTCCTATAGCTTTGAAATATAGTTGCTATAAAAATTTTGTAGGTTGAATATTTTACAAATTTCTTTTTGTTGATTGACTGAAAATTGTAGAGGTATTTTTCTATAAAAAGAAAAATGGTTGATTAATTTTGAAATACCTATTCACCCCTTCTTGGTGTAATATTGGGTCTAAAGCTTAAGTTTTAGTCGGGTACGAAGGCGGTGGAGATGGGCTTATTCTAGATCTGGAAACTGCTGTCAAAGATGGGGTTTTGGGTGGCATTGGTGGTGGCGTTGTGGAACCTGCTGATGGGGATAAATTGGATCTGAAAAAGATGATTGAAGAGCTTGACTTATATGAGGTTCCCTCGGTGTTTATTTGCCCAATATCGCTTGAACCAATTTCATCATTGCTAGGTCCATTTACATCCCATGCTATTGGTTTCGAAGCCATTGGTTCTTGTAAATTTGCCTCTGGATTCAGAGTCGAAAATGAACTAGATGCAACCTACGAAGATTTCATTAATGGTGGATATTTTATTTGCATTGAGACGAAAATCAACTGTATGGATGAAGAAGGGAAGCCATGGGCGATGCAAAGAGGACAAGGGCCACTTTAGACAATGGGTGGATTTTTTTGAAATGACGTGCCATGGAAAAAATAGATATTGCAAGCTGTGTTGCTAGCGTGACATGCACAGTGGGCAGAGATGGACACGTGTTGTATTATTAGTGGAGGGGGATTTAACACGTCAGCAACTTCCGTTAGGTTATAGACGGAAATTGGATAGAGAGACTTGAATGGGAAACGTATAAAAGTACAGGGATGAAAGGAAAACAAAACAAACCTTAGGAGCATTTTCAAGAAAAAGGAATAACACAGGGACACACTTTATATTTTAGCCTGGAGAATATAATTCAAATAGTAAAATTTCCTTTTCCTATCAGCTTAAACTTCTGAGATGAACAGTATATTTACATGGTATCGGAGTCAAGGTTCTAAGTTCGAGACCTAACTTTGCACTTCACCGTAATTTCAATTAAATATTACATGTGTTGGGCCTCCTAATTAACGAAGAGTCTGGCCTGCACGTGAGAGAAATTAGTGTTAGAATATAATTCAAATAATAAAATCTTCCTCTTCCAACTTAAACTTTCGAGATGGATGTAAAATTCACACTACTATATATCTTCACGAGAGAAACCTAAACAAAGCGTGGGAATTTGTGAAGAAGGGATGCTGGTTAATTTGTATCACAATTAAATATTATATGTGGTGAGCCTCCTAATTAAAAAAGAGTCTAGCCCACACGTGAGAAAAATTAGTATTAGAGAATATAATTCAAATAATAAAATCTTCCTCTTCCAGCTTAAACTTTCGAGATGGATGCAAGATTCACACTACTATATATCTTCACGAGAGAAACCTAAACAAGGCGTGGGAATTTGTGAAGAAGGGGTGCTAGTTAATTTGTATCACAGAGAAATGGCATGGCTAAGGGTGAGGTGGTCCGTAGGAATGACAAGCCTTCAAATGCCACCACTCATAGAAGAGAGCACCGCGCGAGCCGGTTCATATATAATGTATTAAATCACTCTAGTGTTCACAAGTTTGACAATCGACCCTACTCCCTGCTTCATCCTCTGAAACATTAGCAACTAATTAAGCACCGACTGTTTCGATCTAGAAAGATGGGATTCTGCAAGTGAATGTCTGTTTACTGTGACATATAATTTTTTTTCCTCTATCTCTCGACTTTTTCTCTTCTTCCTTTTGAGAGTCCGTTCTCCTCCTTCACTTGGGCAGCGGGTGTGGTTTTCTACCCACCCGCTTGCCCGTCGTCCCTTACTGGTCTCCCGCCAGCAAGGTGGTGTATATATTGGGTTGTGGTTTGTTTTTTCTGCAGATCTGGGGTTTCTTCTCCGACGAGCCCAAGCGATTTTCACTGACTTTTGTGCAGCTGTTTTTGACAAGGGCCCTATGGCCTATTTCAGGGGCCACTGCTCTTCATTTTCACCATGCCTAGCAACTCGGTGTCGGTGCATGCGCTCTCCCGTATTGGTGCGCGTGGATCTCACACACCTCCATCTTCAGTAAGATTCGCTTGTTCTTGTTTCGTCTTTTGCTGGGATCCACTCTTGTGCGTCTCCCTTCTCGACTGGTGTTGGCATAATCAATTCCAAGGGGAAGTGGGATCGAGGTGCCATGGAATGCATCCTCTCCTCCGACAACCAGCTTCACCTTCAGCTTCTATCCCCCCCTGTGGGTTTTGGTCTTAGACTCCTTTGTGATTGTTATGGTTTATGGTTGTTTCAGGCTATTTGCGGTGGACCTTTGGTCCATTTGCTTTTCTATAACGGGCTCTATGCCCTTGGTCATGTAGTCAGCCCTTTAGATCCTCTATGTTGTGCACTTTCATTTTGTACTCTCCCCATTTCTGCTTCTCCGTTTGTGTTTCTGGTTGTACAATTTCTTTGTTGTTGAATGATGTTATCTTTGCCTGGAAAAAAAAAAAAAAAATGTCTGTTTACTGTGCCTAAACGGTGAGTGAAGGGCAGAAAACTCTATAAGAATTTGAGTCCCTGCCATAATTTTTTTTGTCCCTATATAAGCGGTATGTCATATCTAAATGGTGTGATTGCAGAACTCTCCTATTGAAGCACGGAACTTTTTGACCCATTTTTTTATTATTCAAGTTACTATTAGTGATGCTACTTGCCTAATCAAGGAGTACTGTTTATTATCTTTCTCTTAGAAATGAATTTTTTTTTTAATTTGTTGGAACAGAGTGCTAAAAGAATAATGACAAGGACCATTGTACAACAATATTAATGATTGGTCATATATTGCCCTTCCAAGTTCCAGGTCACTAGCTATAAGGTACAGATCATCTAAACCACAAATTTATTAATCCCAAACCACCAGAGAAGAAAAACCTTAAAAAATCAAAAGATAGACAGAATTGAAAAACAATAATCTATAACGAACGAAACACCACGCTTGAAGCCTAAGATAAATGGTTTCATCTGCAAACATACGTTCTTTTAGCAACAACCCTCTCCAATTTCATCCACAAAAGCTTTAAGATTCTCATACGAAGAGCCACCTTCCTTGACAGCTGCCCTAGCCAAATCCTTCCATTTTTTGGCATTCCTTCTCATTTCTTGCCCTGTCTCTCCACCTTCAATAACCAATTCCAAGCACCTCTTGATCTCATCACCTTCAACAATACCATCCTTATCTGCAGTCACCCTCACGCCCGTCTTCCACACGTCCTCAATCAGTTTTGCGTTTGTTTGTTGATCCGTCCACTGGGGAAACGCCACCACCGGCACCCCGAAGACCAAACTCTCTAAGGTCGAATTCCACCCGCAATGTGTGACAAAGCATCCCAATGAAGGGTGTGACAGAACTTCCACTTGAGAACACCACGGTACTATGATCCCCTTTTGCTCCAATTCATCTCTACAACTCAATTTATCTTCTTCCTTCTCTTCTTCTCCATTTTCCTTGGCTCTTATGACCCACAGGAATGGGCGGCCACAATCCAACAAGCCGAGTGCAATTTCCTCCATCTGCTGCTTCTTTAACACCGATATGCTCCCGAACGACACGTAAATAACAGATGATTCAGGCTTGGAGTTCAGCCACTCCACGTAGTCCTTGGAGCCTTCGAAAAGATCTCCTCCAAAAGATGTGTCGGATGGATCTTTTCCGTCCAAAAAAGCAGATGGGATATTTAGCGGTCCAATCCCAATTAGACTAAATTTTCCGATCGCCCTTAAGGACTCGGGCTCTAGTGCATCAAAGGTATTAACGAGTATCCTCGGGGTGCTTTCCTTTTCAAGTTCCTCAAGTTGCTCTTGAAACGACGGGAGTCCAAAATTATAAGTATTTGAAGTATGCATGAAGGAGGGGATGTCACGGCTAGTGAGCAGCGGCAGTCCCGGTAATTCTATGGAATAGGAAGGGTCATTGCTGCTGTTCTTGATGATGTCGCCGTAACCATTGAAGTAGTAGTAGTAGATGTCCAGCACGGTGGCAGGTTGAATCCATAAAAGCGCTGATGGTTGGTGAAGTTCACGCGCCACGACCGCCACCCAAGGGAGGAGGAGACTGTAGACTATGCAGGTAAAGGGACGACCCGCGTTCGCTCTGGACACGATAAGGTCAGCGAGAGCTTCGGAGCCACGGCGCCTGAGCTCGGATATGTAGTGTTCCACATCATCACCGGACTTGAACCCATCGTCATAGCCGTCGGAGAAGGTGGCGAACGACAAGCCGTCAGGAGCAGGGCTTTTCATGCGACGGTGGGCGTAGTGGCTGGTAGCGATGGTGACATGCGCACCTAAGCAAATGAGGCGCTTGGCAAACTGGAGGACGGGATTGATATGGCCTTGGGCAGGAAATGTTACAAGAAGGAAGTTCCGGTGCACCATGGTGATGGTTGCGGAGCGAGGACTAATGGTCGTGACTGGTCTGTGCAGACCGGATAAGTTTACTGCGCTAGGGGTTAAAATTTAGCACATGGAACCTGAGGTTACAAAATGGCCTATATGTAGAGTGGGATAGGAGTTATGACGTTTGTGATGACGATTTGGAGGAGCTTGTCACGGTTTGCAATTTTGGCGCCTTTTGGTAACAACGAAGCTCGATCTGTCTTGGATTTGGATTCCTGTCTGACAGGAAAAGTATATCTGACGGCCGCAACGTCCTCCCAATTTCAAGAATATTCCATTGTAAAGCAATTTGAATTTTCGCATAATTTTTTGTGTGAAATATCTTACTATACATATGAGAAATATTAAAAATGTTAAGCATCGATATGACAGAATATATATACCATTCAATCCAACGATAAAATGGTATATATATATTTACAACAGAATATATGGGAAGAAGTCTAGAGGATATATATATATATATATATATATATATACACAACATATATTAATATATATTTCCAACAGAATATATGGGAAGAAGTCTAGAGGATATATCCTTGTTATGCATATATATTTTCTCTAACTAGTATTCATGATCGTTTCAGTACCTTTACCCCTTTTGACGTGTGGATTTTTTTTTCTTTTTTTCTCTCAAAAATTGTCTATAGAAAGAAATTAAAAATTAGTATTCACTGATTTACCTATATTATAAGCTAAAGTTGATTGAGTTGTAAGCACTAAAGTTCAATAAGATTAAGTTTCGACGGACTGAGATTAAAAATTAGTATTCATTGATTTATCTATCATGCATGCTCGACTTTTGGAAACAAGTGCATTGCTCGAGACCAAGCAACTAAACAATATGGATACCATTTGGCTAGAAAAAGAAACAACGAATTAATAAGACGAAATATTACTATTTCGCCTAGAATTATAGGATCAATATCATTTGGGAGATGATATATCTATTAAGTTTGTCACATTAAACTCTCGAATTACTAATTAAATACATTCAACATTTACCTTTTAGTAAGATCTTACGGTTGAAATGTATAAAAAAAATAGGCCACTTGATATAATATTGACGGTCAAATACTACATTAAGCACACAATGATAAAATTCTATAGTTAGAGAGTTTCATGTGATGAATTTAGTAGTTTAAATCGGGCCAACACTACAAGAAACTTAGCTTTAGGTGACACATTTTTGCGCTTCAAACCAAATTTTGTCACCTAAAGTCACATTTGCATGATAAAACATTAATTTTGTAACCCAAAATTATCCAGGAACTCCAAAATTGTCCGGATTGGTCCTACTTAATATTCGTCTGGACCCATAAACAAACCGTTCGAACGCTTTGTTAGGTGACAAAATACAAATCGTAGTAACTAAGTAACGATGAGAATCTTAACAAATTTTACAATACTGTCCAGACGTCATGTTTACAATGTCCGCACAGATATCATCTAACGAATACTGATCATCAGCACATAGTAACAAATTAAAAATCGTCATGAACACTAAATCTCGTCCAGGCTTAAACACGAGCGCTCCAATGCCCAAAAAATAAAACCGTCCAGACGCCCAAAGATGTCCGCACAGGTATGAATGCTGCTTCCGCAAATCGTGTGGTTCCACGTTGCAAAACTTTACACACGTGATGTCAAAACCATCCAGACCCAGACATGCCGTCTGGACGATGTAAGTTCTAGAAGATTTTAGAATTAAGCATATTTAATGACGTTAAATTTGATTGGGCCACGTGTGCATGTAACCCTTGAGAAGCATCCAAACGCCTTTGAAAACCGTGCGGATGCCAGTTACACATTAAACCGGCCAAACTGTCAAAATCACACTTTCACTCTATTCTCTCAAATATTTTCACTACCCGTTCGGGATTTATTTCAAGATCTCTCAAACAACTTCGGGTAAAACCTTCTTTGTGAGTTTGCTTTTCAATTTCATACATTTCAATTTAATACTTTTGAATTTTGTTGTCTTCTTTATGTTCATCAAAGTACACTATTTGGTTTGTGTTCACTGAAGTACCGTTCGAACGCTCGTATATCGATATCCAGACGTGTTTCGTAGCATCCGGAAGCGATTTGCAACGTTCGGACTCTTTCTACATGTAAGCGTCGCCGTTTGAATTACATGCGAATGGTTTTTCTTATGTTTGGACGGTTTTTGCTAGGTTGACCAAGGATCACTCTGAAAGACATATCACCAATGTCGGGGCACAATCAGAGTGACTAGCTTGCACGGATGCTATTTTAGTGGAGCTAAGGACGAGTATTCGGGCGATAGTGGAGCCGACATATTCGTTGTGCATGGAGCTTCAGTGCCACTTAACCGGTATGGAGAACAAATTTACTCTAACGGATAGGGCTCTAACGGAGGAGATGAATATTATGCGGATGGAACTGTTCTCTATGAGAGAACAGGTGTCCCAGTTGTCCCAATCTGTACATATTGTTTCGATACCGCTCTAGACACTCATCAGTCGGGTGGATAATATGGAGGAGCATTTGGAGCATGTTCGTGACGCCCTCGAACAAGATCTGGACAGCGAGCTCGTGATTCAAATTAGTCTCCTGTTTATGTTTTATCTCTATTATTTACTTATCCTTAGAAGGACTATCTCCGACTTGAACTAAACATTATGATTGTGTTTTCGTTTGGTATTTGGATTATGTTTGATATTTTATATTAATTATATTTTTTCATTAGTTTAAATTTATTACAATTTAAACAAATGATTAGTACAAATAAATGGGTGATTAGTACGAGTACTATGTTAATGGAACAGTTAGTATAATTAGATTATAATGGTTAGTATAATTACAATTAAATAGCTTATTAGTTATAACGGATGTTTAACATAAAAGTATGCTTAACTATATTAATATTTTTTTATGTTTTCAAAATAAATAAAATAAGTCAAAATTTTCAGCTGAATTGTTAGTTAAATTATTTAAATAAATTAAATTGAGTGAATTAAACTAGATCCATAATCAATTAAAGAATAAAAGGAATGTCAAATAAATCTGTTAAGCGTCTGCACGCTGTTACTTGCCATTCAGACACATCAAATTAATTGATGAAGTTGGAACGAGCAAAAACTCCGTCCGGACGCCCTAATCGCAGCTGCATGATCTCCACATGTTTAATAAGGTAGGAGTCTGAACTTGGAAGCACAACATCTAGACAGGTAAGATGAAACGACGCTATTGGAAAAGACGGTATTCCACCGTCCGAACGTTTGTGTAACCGTCGCATGTCTTACATGTGTTTATGTTATACGACGGTTGAAACAACTATAACCATCTGAATGCCTAGGATACCGTCCGAACTCTACGTGACATTTATTCAGCCAAATGTGTGCTTCCACATCGCACGAAGTCAGGGGAATGGCTTCCGGATAGGAAGATACCGTCCGGATGCTTTTAATGTTTGGAACCGTTTTAAACGGTTTAAATTTTGGCATTTAATGTGGAGGACTCTCATTGGGCCACGTGTGCTAAAAAAAATGTCTGAACAGGGTTGAATCGTTCGGACGGCATTGACGAATTCTAAAAATTCGAACATTTAGACATTTTCAATTATACCGAATGTTTTATCCCTAAAAATCTCTCAACTCTCACTTGTTTTCTTCCCAAATCTTGACATAAACTCATTCCTTCGAGACTCTAATCACATCCAGGTATGTTTTATTCATTTTTAGAGTGATTTTAAAGGTAAAATTTTTTTTTTTTACGTATATAATTTCAATCCTATTTTTTGTATACTATATTATGTTTTTTTATTGATTTTTACGTAGAAGTTGATTGTATTAAGTGTTAGAATTTTTTTAAGTCGATTACTTTGAGATTTGGTAGTGTTTTGGGGAGTGTGTGTGAGGTGGAGGAACGTTGCCATGGCTAAGTTAACTCGGTCATCTTTCCCCTAGCGTCCATACACTTTGTTTAGCTGTTCGGACGCCTAGTAGTATCCCACAATGGATACGTTGTCGTTTTGAGTGTGTCCGAGCGCCATATCGAAGCAATCTGGATATTTTTTATATTCAATTTAAATGGATTACTTCACTGTTTTTCGTTTGGACGCCAATCTCATGAGGTTTGGACGCCATATAGTATCACAAAAGGGATACGTTGTCGTTTTGATTGTGTCCGGACGCTTTATCAAAATAGTCCGAACGGTTTTATATTAAATTTAAATACTTTACTTCTCTGTTTTCCATTCAGACGGCAATCTAACGTTGTTTAGACGCCTGTAGCATCCAATAAGGGGTACGTTGTCTTTTTGATGTATCCAAATGGTTTTTATCAGAAGATGATGTAGGAGCAGCAACGGAACCTAGTAGAACAGCAAGAACGGAGGATGCAACTAATGGAACAATAAATGTGTAGCAGATGATGGAGCAGATCAGAAAACTGCAATCCCCCGTACGACACTGAAACGAAAATTTGAGTAGATTTATGTATTTTCACTACTTGAACAGCACTTGTCGATTATGTATTTTATTTACTTTTAATGGCGATTGCATATTTATAGACATTTTATTATTATTATGGGTAGTGGATATTTTTCTATTTGTATTATTTACAAATTATTTTTAAAATTTTAATTAAATTAATTCGAATATGTAGCGAATGGTTCAAATGGTAACTAAACCGTCCGCACGATTTTTTGATTGATAACGTCTGCACTCTCTTAACTATCTGTCTGCACACTTCACATGAATGACGTCCGTCTGTAGGGTTATTCTTCCATGCACACGGTCTTTTAGTTACAACCCATTCAAATGGTTTAAAACGCGTTCCAACGTGTTAAACAGAATAAGCATCCAAACTGTCGATGTCAGTGTTCGAACGGTTGTTGAATGTGACAAAAAACTATTTCGTCATAAATGAAACAACGGTATAGACGTCTTTATGTTGGAGTTCGGACAGTTGTATACTACAGTTTGGACATTGTCATTTAACCGTGCGCACATGTTGTCATGACAAAATGCATTTCATCACATTGGGCCAAACGTTCGCACTCCTCATGTGAACCGTGTGCATGTTTTGGAGAGTACATTCGCACCTTTCATGCGAATGGATGGAGTGTACTGGGCATGACGATTTTCAATTTCGTCAATATGGCATAAAACTGTGCAGACGGTATTATATCTCGTCCAGATGGTTTCGAGTAACAGAACACAGAAATCGTCACCTAAAGCTTTTGTTGACAGGCTTTAGGTGACAACTCGGTTTTGTCACCCAAAACTTTTGCTGATAAAATGGGGACTTTGGGTGACAAATTTTTTTGACACCTAAAGTCATTTTTCTTGTAGTGCAAAATTGCATTGGCATCACAATTTGAGTTTAAAATTTTAATCATTTCCCAAAAACAAAATCTGTACACATACGTTAGCTATTCATGAATCTTACCCTTCTTAGCTATTCTAACATTTTAATCATTTCCAACAAATATTAGAGTCAAATACATGAATCTTACCCATCTTTACACCACATGCGCTACAACAAACATGATGTTTTGGGCCGAATTCGGTCCGTCCCTGCAACTCTTTTTGGGACGGGAAAATCATTCCAACCTAAAAAGTAGTATTTTGGAACGGATTTTATTTCGTCCTTACAAGAATTTTCTTTTTGGGATAGATTAAACCATCCAAAAAGCTGTCTTATTGCGTCGCATATTACTTATTCGGCCCCAAAAAATGAACAGCTTGTCCCAACAAAGTATCGTTCAGACTGGTAGTACCGCGGGTTCGCCTTTCTTTGGCACCCAAACGGGAAATAAGGTTCAACAACTTTTTTTTTGTTGGATACGGCTTGTACGTGTTTGAATAGTGATTAATCATTTCGTTTTTTTTAACATTAGGATGCATTCGAACAGTGTCAGGTGAATTCATTCTTTATTGTTGACACACATTAATGAGAGATACTTTTTGTTAGTGTTCGAAATGCCAACGAACGAGGAGATTGGATCCGGATGATCTCAAGCGAATGGTAATATTAACAAACGTCCAAATCCATTTTATGTCCTTGGAACTTGGGTTTGTTTTTTTATTTTTTAAAATAAGGCTTAATTACATCAGGAATTCCTATGGTATTGGGTTGTGACAAAATAGCCCTGTAGTATCACTTTCTACAAATCAGTCTCTATGGTTATTTCTTTTATTAAAAATAGGTCCTTCCATCCATAAGACATCAAATCACTAATGGAAGATGCTTACGTGTCAAAAAAAGCCACGTTAGCAGACAACGAGAGGAGGACACGTGTTACATGATTTAAACCCATAAACTATCTTGTCACGCATGCAGCCACCTAGGCAATTAAAAACAAATAAATCTAAAATATCAACACTGAAGAACGACGTAGTCACTCTTATCCCCACCCCCCGCGGGCGCTGCATCAGTTTTGCCCCAAATCATCCAGCCCTAGCCTTTCCCCGAACAGTCACATTGAGCCTCCAATCCCCAGCTAGAGATCAAACCCCTCTCATAATCGCTGCAATCTGTGTCTCCTTCAAAGTTAAACATAATAGGTAACTGTATTCTATTGGGGTTGGCTTGGTGCAGTTATTGGTAAATGGTGGCTCAAGTTCTGAGTGAAGATACTTTAAGTCTACGTGCAATGCCAATAGCTATCTCGATACGCTTGGTCCAAGAAAATTGGCGTCCTTCTTGATATTGTAGGTGATCGTACAGTGTTCCATTTTATGCATATTCAAAAACCAGCATCCTTGTAACTGGAGTGCTCTCTCTGCAATAGCCAAGTAGTTTTCCTGCGTTCTCATGGTTTAATCTTGCCAAATCGGCTACCTCTCTCAGAAAATAGAGCTCAAGATAGCCTGTCCAATGCTCTTCTTTGATGCAGAGGGAAATTACAGCAATCTCAGGCCCGCCTTTGTAAAAAAATTAACACATCAGCATCCTCCGTTAGTGACTTGATATCGTATGGACAAAGAAATCTATTTTTAATAAAAAGGGTGACCACAATGACTGATTTATAGAAAGTGATACTCCAGAAATTATTCTGTCATAACCAAACCTCAGAGACCCTGATGTAATTAAGCTTTAAAATAAAAATAAATATATTTTTTTATAATAAACATGTAGGCATCTAATAAAGTAACATAATTATGTTGAATTTGTAGCAATAATATTAATATCTGAAAAAAGAGAAATAATAAAAATAACTACAGAAAAAAAGAAACACGTAAACTAACAATAATATAAAGCATACTAAATACAATATAAAAATACATAATAAAACAAAACTTTGAGCACCTACGGATATGTTTGTTTTGTGTTTCAAAATATTTTCAAACACTTCTCACGCTGACTTTTGCATCAATTCCAATACCTTTTCATCAATCTCAATAATTTTTTACAAATTCCAATAATTTTTAAGACACTTTTCATCAATTTCAAGAAAATTTACATTATTTTTAAAAATTTATAAATATAAAAAATTATTTTAAAATCTAAAACAAACATAACCGTAGGAGCTCATGCGTAGTTTTGTCGGTATCCATGTCCAACAACGCGGCATAGAAGTATCGAACCAAGTAACTGTATTTGCGTAGAAAAAAAAAAGACCAACTAACTGTACACGATGCCTATCAAGACAGCTGTCGTGTCCAATCCTAGTGGCTCAAGATTTGATGAATAGTGCACCCTTAAACAACTAGCTTTAAAATCCCACAAGACTATCTACCAGTCCACCAGAAAGGCTAAGAACTGAATATAATGGTATCAAAGATAATAACATAAATATTAAATGGTATCAAACACAAATGCACAACCACTCGCACAATTACAAATGCATAGAGTGAAACGTTGCGTTTAAGTAACTTGTTGAAAACCGTTCAAACAGACCATTTCCAAAACGTAGAGTTTTGACAAACTGTGCCATTTAAACTATACTGTACGAACGGAAATCCAAAATGCGTAGTTTTGACTATACCGTCCGAACGCATTATCAACCGTTCAGACAAACTTGTCTAAACACATAGCTTCAAAGGTTGTCCGAAAAACCGTTCGAGACTAAACCAAAATGGTGCGTCTCAGTGACAATCTTCCAAACAACTAAACACACTGTTCGAACACTATAAACGTAAAACGGCTATGGCTGAGTAAACTCGGCCACTTACTAAATAAAAAAATGCATGCATAAAGTAAAAATCACCCCAAACAGGCCTAAAACAACTATAAAAACTCTAAACATTCACATTCCTAAGAACTAAACGCATTCGAAGCAAAATGTAGCAAAAGCAAACCAAAACAAAATAAAAATTTATAAAGCAAAAACCATTCTTAAAAACTAACAAAAACATGTTTTAATCGGTTAAAAATGATTACACCACTAACGTGAGGATGTTGATGCTTGGAAAGAAGATTTCTACGATCAAAAACAATATGATCGATTGAGAAAATTTGAGAGTTCGTGAGAAATAGGAAGAAAAAATGTTCAGGTTGGTTTCATATTCTCGACATAGCGTTCGAACGTGTTCAAACGGTAGTATTGACATGGAGGACGTATAGTACACGTTACATAATCGCTCATTTCTGTTCGAATGTCAATAATAGACCGTTCACAATGTCAGTATGTAAAATTCTACAAATTTGAGACTGTTCAAATACCGTCTGAACATTTAAACCGCTGACGTCTGAAGCTATTCTTTGCTGTTCGAACGCATTTCAAAGGATGCTGAAAAACTGTAATGTTTGACGAAAATTGTTCGGACGGTTGTAACCGTAATTACACGTCGCTGACAAGATGTGCATCTACAGCGGTGGCTGCAGAACACCATTCCAACAAAACTTTATTCGTCTGAACGAGGGCTTACTCTTTGGGATGCGTAGTTCCGTCCCAAAGTAGGACACGATCGTCCGAACGATGTTGTTGATGTTCGAACATTTTTTTTTTGCATGGACAATTAAAACGATCCCTAAATGTCAATGTCTTTTGGGACAGACGTTTCCACCATCCCAGAAAACCACCCAAATCTTTTGGGACGGCAATTGTTCGTCTCATATCTGTCCCAATACATCAAAAAAATAATTTCGACAAAAATTTACGTTGCAAAAAATAAATTTCCTCTAAAAAAATAACTTTTACGACGGTTTTATTTTTCGTTTCCATAAACTAACTACCCACGTCTTTGGGGCCAAAAAAAAATCCTTTCTTAAAAAGTTAAATTTGTTTCACTGATGAAACCTCCTTGCAACTGGTTAAAGTAGTTTCTGAACTGAATTGTCGCCACTCAAATAGAATAACGGAAAATTGTCGCTAACAAGACCACAGTCCGAGACCGTTTGTTAAACTCGTCAAAAAAATTTGGTATATATATATATGATTCATGTGGCAATCAAATACTACGCACAAGCAATCACAATCAAGTAGTTTCCTAAATGTTGACGATATCATGTCATGCGTGGAATATTGATTTCTGAATCAGCCAGGCCTTTTAAGGTTGAACCACAATTTGATGAAGTTAAAAGGAAAGACACCCATTGTAAACGGTCCACGTAGGTCCAATATCCATCTCAGATACGCTACTCCAGTACGGGCTGCTCTCAAGAGTACGTAACGTCGACGTTCGTGGACAAGCAAAAATAGCCATATAGAAATATCAGGTTTTGTGATTGTGTATGTGACTCGCGCCCCACATGTGGATAAGGCCAATTAGTGGGCGAGCTCCTCTAGCTAATAATGTACGCATCTTTAACTCGGTTGGCGTCCTTTACATGCCTGCCTGCATGCCTACAGCCATGACATGACAAAAGAGGGAAGAGGTTGTGTATTAGTTTTCTAGGACTCTTTCTACATTAGTCATGGATGGACAACGTGTCAAAGGCTACAACCTCTTTCTTTCTTTTGGATGAGTTTATCACCACATAATAAGCAAGGCCACCAGTCAGTTCCAACACTGTATCCACGAGTGAATTAGTGGGCAGTACCAACTGAACTACCACCCTACTAGCGTCCAAAGTTACAATGTTTGGTATTTCTGTGTGGCTCATATCTAACTAAGAACCGATCAAGAAAATGTCTGGATAAGTTTCTTTCACCCATGCGCACGCTCGGTACTGGGACAATTAACCAGCGATGTTTAACTTATGATCACTTTATTTCCGGAAATATGATTAGTTTGAGATCCAAGAGCAAGAAATATCGTAGGCGCATGGGAATAAATGGAGCTATTTTTCTTATGATCACTTTATGTCATATGTACTGTCCTTTTTCTTTCATTTCATTCTTCCCTTTTTAGCTTGTTGATTGCAGAGTCCATAATCCTTTTTTGTTTCTAAGTGCAGAGTCCATAATCCAACGCTACACTTTCTGGCTTTTTCCCACCTGGACCTTTTGGTGGGATTAAAGTATATTCGTTTGCAAAAGTATTCCATAATACAAATGTATTCAACAAAATTTACAAAACGAACATCTAAAATCTCAAAAATTCATACACAAACACTAATACATTTTACACAATCTTCAATAACTTTTCATACAAACTCCAATACATTTTTAAAAAAAATTATAATAAATCTTCTCTCTCCGTTCTTTTTCACTTAACTCCAATACTTTTTTATTAAACAATTACATCAAAATTTAGTAGGATGAACTCTCTGCTCTCTAATCCTTCCCCCAACTGCACTCTCTAATCCTTCCCCAACTGCAGCTTTTAGTATTCTTAGGCCAAAATGCCATATTACCATGTAGACGACCAAACGACACTCAAGCAATCCCCCCTAGAGACAGAGAACCCACTTTGATCTTGTAGTGTGGCTAAACTTGGAAAATGCAAAATAACCTGTGATGATCCTGAAAATGTTTCCGCCAGTAGATGAGTGATGGTCAACCTCACAGCATTATATAACAAATTGCGATAGAACAACCTCCAAAGTAAGACTCTGATGCCTCAATGAGTTTTTGGGATCCCTTTTGCTTAAAAATATTGCTTAAAAGAGTATGGAACATATACCTTCCCTTTTTATATCGGCTGGAGTAAACTTAATCAGTCAATATTTGTACATAATCGGTGATTGATTATCTTTCCTTCTTGAATTAAGGAGTCATTGATCATTCATTATATTACGATCTTTGGTAATCATTTTCTTTGTTTACAGAATTAGGCGATTTTTTCTCGATTGGACGATTGGGATTGGTAAAATGAAAGCAGACGATTTTTATTAGGTTTTGCAGAATAGAGAATAATTGTGAAAGAATATTTCTATCGTTAATATTGAAGGTAAGGATTACAGGGTGATATATACTACAATGGCAGGGAGAAAGTTCCCATGTTGGTGCTGAATAGAAAAGGAAAGAATCACCTAGAATTAAGCTGTACAATATGCGTCTAAGAATAGAGAAAATGTGTCCGTTGGACACTTAATACTCCCCCTCAAGTTGGCGCATGAAGATTCGTAATGCCCAACTTGCGAGATAAGTGGTAAAATAGCTCACGACCCAAGACTTTTGTAAAGATGTCGGCAAGTTGATCTGAAGCGGGAACATGAGAGGTGGTGAGGAGACCATTGCGAAGCTTCTCGCAAACAATGTGACAATCGATTCGATATGCTTCGTGCGTTCGTGAAAAACTGGATTTATGGCAATGTGTAGGGCCGCTTGATTGTCGCAATAGAGGCCCATGGGCTGGGGATGAGGAATTTGGAGATTTTGAAGAAACGTCTGGAGCCAGGTAAGTTCACAGGTGGTAGAGGCCATGTCACAATATTCGGCTTCAGCGGAGGAGCGGGAGATGGTAGGTTGTTTCTTGGTGCGCTAGGAGATAAGGCTGGAGCCAAGTTGGATGAAGAAGCTGCCAGTAGTAGAGCGACGAGTGGTAGGACAACTAGCCTAGTCGGAGTCAGAGTAGGGGGAGACCTGAAAAGAATTGTCAGTGAGATAAAAAAGACCTTGACCAAGGGTAGATTTGAGATACCGAAGACTGCGGAGGGCGGCGTCGTAATGAGGTTGGAGGGGAGCATGCATAAATTGACTGAAGAGGTTAATGGAAAAAATAATATCCGGACGGGTGATAGTGAGATAAATAAGACAACCGACGAGGCGATGATAAACACTCAAGTCAGTTAAAACATCGTCATCGGAATCAGTGAGCTTGAGATCGTGAGCTCAATGTCATGAAATCAATAGAAAGGGGTGCAAAGTGTCAGGTACCCCATAGTTCAAGGGTGCAAAGTGTAATTTTCTCAAAATTATACTTAACTTTTTTGATGATCCAAAACAATACATAAAAGCTCCTAAATATATGAGGAAGTTTGTAGAGTCCCTTACTTCTAACCAATGTGGGACAACACTTGTGAATAGTGTCCCTTGAATAGTGTCTTGCATAGCTTCTTTAATTTTTCTTTGCTCTTGATCTTGTAATTGACCCTTCTAAAACTTATAATAGATCTCTGGGACTCTGTCCACCTTGATGCCCATCACATGGTATACGTGTGAACTGTGTATCACCTTACGGTGTCGTAACTGGCATGCCAATGTATAAGAATGTTGATCAGGACCAGCTCAAATTGAAATGGCATTGAGTGGGATTGGCAACCTGAAGGGACAACTTCTCAAGGCAGAAGGTGTGGCAAAGGCTGCTCTCTACTTGGCCAACGACGAAGCAAATTATTTGAGCGGGCTCAACCTATTGGTGGATGGAGGGTACAGTGTAGTGAATCCTAGCATGACCAAATTTGCGGAAATATCAATGGGAAATTTGAAAAAATATGTTTATTTTATTAATCCCTTGCTTATATATCTTATGTAGACAATAAACTCGTGGTTGTTTAAATTAAGTGATTTGTGTAATTTCTTACTTATTTAATTATTGATTCAAAAACACTTGACGATCATCTTTCTGTAAATGTTTAATTTTGACATCGTTGGTGTTCATTGAATAATTGTATTTACGAATATGAATGAATAAAAATATTATTCGTAATCTATATAAACAATGGAAATGAGATGTAAGTCTTCTCTGGCGCTCAAGTTCACCAGTAACCAAAATCGAACTCAATCCCAGCGCATGATGACTCACACCACGCAAGAAATTAGAAATCATCCACGATGAGTAAATCAACTAACTGGGTAAATTAATACATGGGTTTAATAACACGCTGGATTTGATATATAAGACTTCCTTTTATTTGATTTGAAAACTTCATAAAACCCCTCAAGTTCTTCTTGTGAAAATTTAAGAGAGAGAAAACGTAAATCTTTGTTTTTTTTTTCTATTCGAAGCGACAATCTAAGTCCTTTTTAGGACAAGTCAAATAAATTCACGTAAGCAGTACTAGAGTAACCATGCACTAAGGTTGTAGCGAAATTGGCTAAAGCTTCCTCCTCTCGACGGTCGCGTGTTAGAAACCTACTTGCAGTGTTAGTTGAGTGAACCAGATGTTGTAGACAGTTGAATTATTGCAAACTGTAAATAGTTGAATTATTGTGAAAATAGAGGAGATTACAATATTAGTGGGTTTTGTGAAAAAGTATTGTAATATATTGTTAGTTGTTATAGACTTTTAGACCAATGATAAGTTGTTAATTAATAATTGGAATAAATAAAAAAGTAAAAAAAGTGAAATATAAATATTTTTTTAAAATTGTGAGACAGAGAAAAAGTACATTATATTTATTATTTGTATTTTTTAGAAAAATAATAACCAAACCAAACAAATGCCACTCCCATTAATTCGAATGCAGGTCAGTTTAGAGTGGAGGGCTTTTTAGTCAAACGCCTAGATAAGAGCGAAACGTACATCAGTTTGATTGAATGAATTGGGACCCAGTATTTTTTAATGAAAAACGTGCCCTTCATTTGAATTCTTGATTAAATTGACTATGGCGTTAAAAGCGAGATTGCACATGCAAAGACATCCACTGAGGTAGATTTTAACATCTAAATAATCCCCGTTTTCTATTTGCATTTAAATTATATTAGAGGTGCATTTGTTTATCAAAATTTTAAAGAATATTTTTAAAATTTTAGAAATTTTTTAAATATTAAAATTTATAAAAAGTGTGAAATATATATGTAAAAATGTGAAATTTATTAAAATTTATAAAATATATTTAATGTGATAAAAATTTTAAATTTTCAAAAAATTAAAAAAACAGACACCCCTAAATAAATAGCTATTTTGCTATTTACAAACGCCTCATGTTGGCTCGCACTGCACTGAGGACAGTGACAGACTCACTCTTCTCTGTCCAGGGTCAATAGTTATGGCTAAATCTGATTCCGTGATGGGTTGGAACTCCTATAATCATCCTAAGGTCTGCTAGCTACCCTGGCCGCTTGCGCGCACCTTCAAACATCCAGAGCTAGAAAGTAGCGGGGATTGAAAGAAGTCTGCATTTTTTTTTTTTTCTTTTGGAAAGAAGTCCGCATTCAATTATGAATTTATAAGGTCCAACACCAAAAACTGCCAAACGCCGCCAAAAGTTGTCTGCTTGAGGCCTGTTCAAAAGGGTCTGGGAGACAGAAAAAAGCAGACAAGGAGACTGATAAATGTTAGGGTTCGATCATTCCAATGCCACCATTGATTATGCTACGGGTGGAGGGAGTCTTACTGAGAGGTGAAAGGAAATGACCCTTAAGACAACCGCACTCCGGGTCGCCCATGTCTTGAGTGGCCCAGGGGTCGCTTCCCCCTCCACTAGATTTTTCAATAAGTTTTGAGTTTTAGTATTTTTTTTTTTAAGTTTTCATTTAATTTAAAATTTTTAGATTTTAGATTTTAGTTTTTTATTTTAAAATAATTTATATTTTTATTTATTTATTTTAATAAAATGTCTCGTGTTATAATTGGGCACAACACATTTTCTATAACATCTTCCTAACAGAGTGAGGCTTGTGACAAAAGATTTTTAAAAAAAACTTGACTTGTGGGTTATAAAATTTTGACCTATTAAATAATTACAAAATAATTATTCTCCTCGTCAGATCATCTTTTCTATTATAATAAATATAAAGAATTTATTTAAATTATATCTCTTCTCATATTCTTTTACAGAAATTTTGTCAAATTTTGTGAACGTCCATCCTCGTACTCCAATTAATGATTCTTTTGCCTGGCCTTTTGCTTCTCAAAATGCAGCAACAGATCACTTCTGCGCCTCCAAGCACTTTGCATTGGGCTAAACAAAAAACAAAAAAAAGCACTTCTCATTGGAACATGTGTTTGCTGCGATAGAAAGACAATAAAGAACTAAAATTTTCTTCACTTGACACTCTTTAAATATCTTTGATCAATCTTTCCGTTTTAATTTGCACTTCAAACTATAAGCTTATCACATTGCCACATAAAATATGGATTGATTTAAAATTTGCATTCTATATTATATATTTTTCGTCAACTATTTTTCTCAGCAGGGATAATGCCGAACAAACTCAACCATACTCATATTGCTCTTATTCCCAAAACTGAGAATGCTTTTTTCTGTCCCAACCTATGAGCTTGTGCAACACTGTTTACAAAATTATCTCCAAGATTATTGTCACTAGATTGAAAGCCTTCCTCTAGAAGATGATATCTCCCTTCCAATTAGCATTTGTAAAAAGACGTTTGATTTAACAAAAATTCAATTGTTGCCTATGAAACTCTTCATTCTATCAAGAACAAACAAGGAAAATGCTAATTATGTAAGGCTAATTCAATTGTTGCCTATGAAACTCTTCATACTAGCCGTTAAAATCAGCACTCTGAGAAAAATCCTCGGGATATCAAATATTTTATGAAACAAGTTTAAGAGCTCTCTGCAGTGTAGACCTGAACACACTCGCACAAGGGGGTGGCTTTGATTTATATAGCAACTGCAGCTTGTTTACGAAAGCCATTACTTTTGTACAACCAAAACGTAAAGCCCTAAGAAATTCCAGTCCACAGAGGTAGAATCTAGGAAATCTCGACGTTTCATCTCCTTTCTCGGGAACCAGATGAAATGAGAAAATTCAAACGATACAAAGTGCTTGGATTTCTGGAGCTGAGGACCACGTAGAGTTCAAAATTCGTAATTTACCTTTTGAGGGCACCGACTGATCAGACGGAGTGGAGAGGATATGAGACTAGTCCTCCGAAACAGGCCAAAAAGGAAAGAGTTTCCAACAACTTTTTGGATTAACCGAATCGATGCAAAGGTGAGTATAGGAACGGATGGAATCGGAATGATTTATTTTGTTTCCAATTCTGATATTCAACCAAATTAAATATTTAGTTTCGGTTCCATTCCAGTACAATACCGGAATGGAATCGAACCGAAACTGAAAATTTCGGTTTCATTTTGTGGCCTTTTTTGGTTAGATGTTTTTGGGCCCTAATAAGCTCATTAGTCATTTTGGGTAGAAATTTTGTACAAATTTTTTTATTATGCATTATAAATAAATAACATGTAAAATAAATATTCATCCAAAATCTAAAATAAAAATTCATCTAAAATAAAATTACAACATTCAAAAATTATGGACATCAAAAAAAGTTGTGAGCCTTATTTTAAAATTACAATGTTTTAAACCCTATCTAAAATAAAATAAACTTTCACCCAAAATCTTAAATAAAATTACAAGGTTTCAAGCCATATTTTCTAAAAATAATTAAAAAAATTCTGATTCCGAAAAATGCAAAAAAGACATTCCGATTCCGGTTCCAATATGTGGCAGAATCAGAACCGAAATTACGGAACTAGAATCGGAACCCAAAATTCTGATTTTGGTTAGAATTTTTTCTCACCCTTAGTCCCTGTACTTCAACTTGGATGGATTTGGTCCCCGTGCTTTATACGTTTTTCCAAAAAAGCCCCTCCGTCAGTTTGGCCCCGTTAGTTTGGCCCCACCACTTTAACGTTTTCTGTCGATATGGCTAATGGAGGTCTACATACACCCAATCACGTATTGTCATGTGGAAACGCACTATCTCTCTCTCAACTAGCAAGCACCATGTCACCTACCACATTATGGGTTTCACGTCTAAGACGCTGCTTTTTGGATCCCCCTTACCTCTCTACATCAACTCCTTCGTCTGAACAAAGAAACCCCAATCCAACATATGCGAATTGAGATGACGCAGGTCAAGATGTAGCTCCCTGTTAATTTGATTAATTATTAGTGGAAATTGAGATTATATTCCAGACATATGCAAATTAAATTGGGGTGGCTTGTGAGCATCATGCAGCCAGGGGCGTCTATGAGCATAGGCAGCCTAGGCGGTTGCCTAAGGCCCCCTGTGATACTGATGTAAGCTATAGCTTCGGATTCCAATACAAATATTTATGTCTGAGAAGAGCAGGTACATGCTAGGTTTAGAGGGTATATACACAACACTATAAGAAGTAAAGGGCACATAGATCTCAAATTGCGTAGATTGTCTTATACTCGTTGCTTAGAATCTCGGACTCTGACATTACTCCTGACACAGACCAAGATTGCGACCTACTGTTTCTTAAGGACCTCCTAATGCTCTATAATTTAGAAGCCTCAATTCTGTGAACAATCACCCAGTAACACATTGTTCCCAATGTTGTTGACATAATCATTGTCCCTATACCTATTACTCCAACAACCAATGACCTCTGTTTTTTTCCAACGACAGAGTACAAGAGTGCAAGAAATACCATTGAAATTAGCACAAAAGCCAACCACATTAGCTTGATTATCACCGCCATCATTTTCTTTTTTGCCTTCCTCCCTATTACTACGATTGAAGTTTGAACAACTACAACAGCCAACAATATGAAGAGGGCCATGGAATGAAAGATGATGAATATCATAAACTCCGCTGTTGGAGCAATTTTTGCCTCTCCACTAGAATAGTTGGGACTAAGTTTCTTCAAGTCATCTGCAAATTGGCCTGGGACATTAAAGATGGCCTCAAAGGCGACAGTGGCAATTAGCACAGTAACAACTGTGGTGGAGCAGTTTTTCCTGCGCGTCTGAAAATGGTCGATGGCAAGGGCAGATCTCAACCACAGGATGGCAGAGGGAAGAGAGAGACGAGACATAATGTTGTCGTCCAAAATGTGAGAAATGTCGAGATAATATAGAAGAACGTGAAATTTCCAGTTCTGTTGGTATTTTCACTTTTCACAAATTAGTGAAATTTTTATGTTTTATATTTCAGTTTCAATATGGGAATCCAGACAAACTATGCTCCCTGCTTGTTCAAGCAAAGAAGGATGGAGACAATTTGGTGGTTTGCTTCTATTTTTCCTTATCATTCTGGTTCTTGATTTGGGAATTCTAATTTTAAACATCATTGGTTTACCTAGTTTTCGGGGAATCTACTAGCCACCTTTGCGATCGTTAGCTTATTCAATGATAAGCGATGCCTTTGCTCAGACTAAGGAGATGACGTAGAGAGGTAAGGGGGATCTAAAACGTAGCGTCTCTTTAGGAGACATGGAACCCATGATGTGACAGGTGACATGGCACTAGTTGGGAGAAAGATAGTGCGTTTCCACGTGGCAGTACGTGATTGGGTATATGTGGACCTCCATTAGCCACATCGACAGAAAACGTTAAAGTGGTGGAGTCACACTAACGAAGGGATTTTTTTAGGAAAACGTTAAACCACAGGACCTGATTAGCATTTAAGCCTAAGAAAAAACACTTTGCATTGGAACATGTGTTTGCTGCGATAGAAAGAGTAGAAAGAATTGCATTTTCTTTGCTTTACACTATCTGCGTAACTTATTTCATAATCTTAAGGGTTGGTTTGGGTGGTCAAGATCTAGAGTCTAGGAGTATGCTCCCCTTAAGGTTAAGTTTAAATCTCTTTAATTGTAAACAATTCTTTGACATCATCTCATAGCAAAACTGGACTTACCTGACGCACGAAGAGAGGAATAAAATTAGATAGTTTAGAGGAATTTACCAATAAACGCTGAAAAACCATCAAGTCCGAGCCTTCTTAGGCCCAATTTGAAAAGAGCAGACCAGATTTCCAAAGCAATTCATCCCTTCTTAGATCCGCTGCACATGATCCAAGTCATGCTAGAGACGCAATATTTTATTGCCCTCTTGGATCCGCTGCACATGATCCAAGTCACGCTGGAGACGAAAGTTATGAGACCAAAGAAGATTTACCTTATTAGTATGGAGAACGCATGGATCGCATGTAGATTTTATTATCTCCCTATACTATACATATCTTGCATCGTGATTCACTCCTCATTAAAGAAGGACTGGTTAATTTTAGTTCCATAATTTTCACTAAATGAGTACCCACTTCAGTGTATGATTATTGGTATATACATATGTGTATACCCTAAACAGCAGTAGTGTGGCAAAACACCACATGAGAAGTACTCGAGGCCTTTACCCTTGATCTTGCGAGAAAGATGAATCCTACTTCTTCAGCAGCTTCCCACAAAAGGTAACCAAGTACTGAGGACTATTCTCGGTGCGTGAGACTGTCTTGCAGGCTCAGTCTCGGCACAACCCTTTTTAGTCTTGGTTATCCAATAAAGATTGGTCCCGCCTGTAGAAACTATCTTTGTAGGATCGTCTCAAACTCCTCTTGTGGAAGGTAGCTACTGGGCCGTTACCTGTGAAAGTTCCTACTGTCCGTTCTACTGTAGAGGAGGATGAACCAGGTTCTGCTTGTTCTCTTTGTGGAGCGCATCAAGAAACTATTCTTTCTTACAGCACATGGATGTTGAGCTGGACAAGGATAGTCAACCGGCTAGTCAGCCTTCTACCTTTTCTTCTCACTCAGCTTCTAAAACTTCTCACAATTCTGTTACGTAACTTTATTTTACGTAGTCTTATTCTTTGGTACAAATTAATCTGTTAGAGGGCTTTTATGTCTTTGTCCATTTTGTTAGGATTATTTTATTGGTTATATATACTATACACTGCGCTGTACGTGATTATTATTGAATTGAATATACAAGGCATCTTTCACCGACTCTCTCGTCATCTTCGTCCTTTGTTATTATTCTCTTATTACCAAGTTTTACATGGTATCAGAGCCTTCATGGCGGACAAAGAGAATGACGTTGTGAACCCTGTCAAATCCACCACACCTCCACTTACCGACCCAAATAACCCTTACTGTCTGGAGATTTCAAACAACCCAGGAACTATTCTAGTTACAGAGCAGCTTACCACTAAAAATTTTTACACATGGTCTAGCTCTTTGATGAGAACACTTCGGGCCAAGAATGAGATGGGTTTTGTTGATGGCACCATTATCAAACCTGACCAGAATGATTCACTTCGTAGCAACTGGGAGAGATGCAACGACATGGTCGTCTCATGGCTCCAAAATTCCATTTCTCCTCCTCTGCGCTCTAGTGTTGCCTTTGTTTATGACGTAGCAGATATTTGGAGTGAGCTACAAGAACAATTTGCACAACAGAACAGGCCCATAATTTATGAACTCAAACGAGCTCTCAACAACTTGACTCAAGGAGAGGACGCAGTCAGTACTTACTATGGTAAATTAAAATCTCTATGGGATAAGCTTGCTGTGTATGAATCTATCCTTGCATGTAGCTATGGAAATTTAAAACTCTTGACTGAACGGTACCAGAGGGACTGTGTTATACAGTTCCTAATGGGCTTACAAGATACCAATGCTAACATGAGAGATCAAATTATGTTAATGGAACCACTGCAGACTGTTAATAAAGCCTTTTCTTAAATACAGCAACAAGAACATCAAAGAACTATTCTTGCTGGCAGTATTGGCTCAGAAACCATTGCTTTGTTTAGTAAAAGGACCTCTGGATCCTTTAAACCAAGCAACAAATCCACCGGTACTTTTAAAAAGGATAAACTATATTGTTCTCATTGCAATATTTCTAGACACACTCTTGAAAATTGTTTCAAGGCAGGGAATGCAACACCTCCTACATGTACTCATTGTAATATGACGGGTCACACTATGGATCAATGCTACAAATTACATGGGTACCCATCTGGCCATAAATTTTTTAGTAAAACCAAAGCTGCAGGAAGCTTTGTGAATCAAGCTACTGGAGACCTTTTGCATGATTCTGAGGAAGAAAGTGATGGTTTAGTGTCTTTAACTAAAGGGCAATACAAAGAGTTCATGGCATTACTCAAGGCTAAGGACCAGTCAGCCACTCCTCATTCTACAAATAATACTCAGACTCTCTCCAATCATCTTCCAACCATGTCTGGTATTTCCATGTGTTTATCTGTTATTCACTCTTCACACACTTCTCATGAAATTCCTTGGATCATTGACTCAGGAGCTACAGATCATACAGTCTGTAATACTTCATTCTTTTCTCATATTACTTCCACACCATCATATTATGTTCGACTCCCCAATGGTGAGGTAGTTTCGGTTACTCATATAGGAGTAGTTCAACTTAATAATTCCATTTCCTTACAGCATGTCTTGTGTGCCCCATCTTTCACATTTAATCTTTTGTCTGCAAGAAAACTTTCTGAACAATCAATTGTTGTCTAATTTTTCTACCTTCTCTTTGTTTCATATAGGACCTCGCATCCTGGAGGACGATTAGGAAGGGTAAGGTTATTCATGGGCTGTACCACCTCCAAACAAAAGCTATTTCACCCGAAGACCTCTCTCTCACTTTGTCTCAGTACAACTCATGACCCATCTCCTATTCTCACTCGGCATCTAAGGCAAAAGATATTAGTGATGTTGACAACACTAGAACCACTTTTCAGCCTCATGTTGCATCTGCTAAGAAGTCCACTACTTTTGAACTATGGCACTATCGCCTAGGCCACCCATCTCTCTCTTGGTTAAAGCTCATACAAGACACTATCATTTCGTCCTATTGTCCACAACATTTTTTATGTCCCATTTGTCCCCTAGCTAAGCAACGGAAGCTTCCTTTTTGTTGATAGCACTCATATTTCATCTTCTTTATTTGAACTCATATACATTGATTTATGGGGGTCGTGCTCTATCATGGCTTATGATGGTAGCAAATATTTTCTTACTATCGTCGAGGATTTGTCTCGTTGTACCTGGACCTATATGCTAAAAGGAAAGTCAGATACTCAGAATTGTCTCAAAGCCTTTATTGCCTTAGTTGAAACACAATTTAGTGTCAAAATAAAAATCATCTGCAGTGATAATGGCCTTGAGTTTCATTTACCTGATTTATACACTGTCAAAGGAATAATTCATCAACGTACATGTGTGGAGACACTAGAGCAAAATGGAATAGTGGAGCGTAAACACCAACATTTGTTACGGGTAGCTAGATCCCTTAGATTTCAATATGGATTTCCTTTAAAATATTGAACTGATTGCATCATGATAGCAACCTATCTCATAAACCGTCTCCCCACTCCTTTACTCTTTAATCATTCTCCTTTTGAAATTTTATTTCGCACTCCACCATCTTATAGTCATTTTAAGGGTTTTTGGGTGTTTGGCTTTTGCTTCCACTTTATCACAAGAAAGAAAGAAATTTGATGCACGCAGTAGAGCTTGTATTTTCATTGGTTACCCGTTTAGTGTTAAAGGGTACAAGTTACTTGATCTAGCTATACATACCATCCTTATCTCTCGAAATGTTGTTGTCCATGAAACAACTTTTCCTCTTCTCTCTCATAACCCACCACCTTTTTCCTCATTTTCACACCATAATTTTGTTTACAACACTCCTTTACTCGACACCACCTCCTATAACCCACCAGATATCTCACCTTCACCTACCACTCTAGATATTTCCCAAACACCTCTTTCCACATCACCCACCTTACCTCCAGACCCTTCTTCACCTGATTCACCAGCACCGAACCCCATGACTTTGACACCTCACTCTATTATCGACACTACTCCTACATCTAGTCATTCTCCCTCGTTACCCGAGTCATCTCCACAACCCAAAGCACCTTCCTCACCTCTACCACTTCGCAGATCCACTTGTACAAGATCAGTCCCACAATTCTTACAAGATTTTCATTGCCACCAGGCCATGATTAACCTGCCTGCTCCATCCGACTCCAAGGTATGCACAAGTACTCCTTTCCCTCTTTCACAAGTTCTTTCTTATCAAAAATTATCTCCTTCATTTAAGGCTTTCACCACTTCGATTTCTTCACACATTGAGCCAAAATTTTATCATGAGGTTGTTCGTAATCCTCAGTGGCGTAATGCCATGAATTCTGAGCTGGACGCCCTGGAGTTAAATCACACTTGGACCGTGACTGATCTCCCTCCTAGCAAAGATCCCATTGGCTACAAATGGGTTTATAAGATCAAATATGCTTATGATGGTACTGTTGAATGCTACAAAGCAAGATTATTAGCAAAAGCGTACACTCAGCGTGAGGGCATTGACTATCATGAAACATTTTCTCATGTTGCCAAACTTGTTACTGTTCCCACTTTACTTGTTGTTTCTACTGTGAAAGGGTGGTTTCTCAAACAATTTGATATACATAATGCCTTTTTACATGGTGATTTAGATGAAGAAGTTTATATGCATAAACCTTTAGGTTATTCTACTGGTTTATCACATCAAGTATGTTGTCTACATAAGAGTATCTATGGTCTCAAGCAGGCTTCCTACCAATGGTACTCCAAATTCTCCACTACTCTTATTCAGTTTGGTTTTCTCCAGTCCAAGGCTGACTACAACTTATTCACTCTCAGTACTCTTGATTCCTTTACGGCTCTCCTTGTTTACATAGATGATATTATTATTGCTGGTTCTAATCTTCATTCTATCCAAGCTTTACAAGATTTTTTAACTGCTCAGTTCAAGTTGAAATCACTCAGGGACCTCAAATATTTCTTGGACATTGAGGTGGCACGTTCAGCTCATGGTATTCATATTTCTCAACATAAATACACGCTAGACATATTGGCTGATTTAGGTTCTCTCGGTTTCCGTCCAGTAAAGCTGCCCATGGAGCAAACATTTCACTTGGTCAAAATTCTGGTGTTCCTCTTCCCAACGGAGCTGAATATAGACATTTAATTGGACAGTTATTGTATCTTACAATAACTCGGCCAGATATCAACTTTGTTGTACAAAAATTGAGTCAGTTTCTCAAAGCTCCATCAGATGTCCACCTGCATGCTGCTCATCAACTTTTACGTTACTTGAAGAAAGCACCCGGCCAAGGTCTCTTTTTCTCATCTTCCCCTTCTCTCCTCCTCCGAGCCTTCTGTGACAATGACTGGGCTGCCTGCCCTAACTCTCGGCGTTCAGTTACGGGGTATTGTATATTTCTCGGCAGCTCCCTTATTTCTTTGTGTTCCAAGAAGCAAAATGTTGTATCACATTCTTCCGCTAAGGAGGAATATTGTGTTATGGCAGGGACTAGCTGTGATAACCAGGTGGCTTTATATATTGCAGCAAATCCGATTTGTCATGAACGTACAAAGCATATTGAGGTAGATTGCCTCTTGGTAAGGGATCAAATTCAGGCTGGTCTTCTTCATACATGTCATGTTCGCACCAATGCCCAACTTGCAGATATTTTTACGAATGCTCTCTCCTCATCTCACTTTTATTCACATTTATCCAAGCCAGGAATATAAAATATCTATTCACCAGCTTGTGGGGGCGTCTCACAGCACACGAATGTTGAGCTCGACAAGGATAATCAACCGGCTAGTCAGCCTTCTTCCTCTTCTTCTCACTCAACTTCCAAAACTTCTCACAATTCTGTTACGTAACTTTATTTTGTTAATTTTGTTACGTAACTTTATTTTATGTAGTCTTATTCTTTGGTACAAATCTATTAGAGGGCTTTTGTGTCTTTTTCCAGTTTGTTAGGATTTTTTTATTGGTTATATATATTGCACACTGCTTTGTACGTGATTATTATTGAATTGAATATACAAGGCATCTTTCACCAACTCTCTCGTCTTCTTTGTCCTTTGTCGTTATTCTCTGATTACCAAGCTTTACATTCTTCATCTTGTTCATGATTGTCTGGTGACCCGTGCTCTGTGGAAAGTATCCTCTTGGTCTCTTGACCTCTCTTGTATTCCAGTAGTTTCTTCAGCCAATTGGATTCAGTTTTTGCTCAACGCTAATGTTCAGTTGGGTATTCGGGATTCCTGTTTGCCTAGTTTCCTGTTGTTTGCAGCTTTGAGCATCGATGTAGTTTGGTTTGCCCGTAACAAAGTTGTTCATGAGGGTAAGGCAGTGGTTATTTATGAACTTCAATTGTCTTTGGCCAGGCGTTATTCTGAGCATCAGGCTGCTTGGTCTTTGTGTAAGCCTTCAGTTTTTGCTACCTAGTCTCCCCCAAACTCAGGTTGGATGAAGATCAACTTTAACGTTGCTTTCCGTCAAAATGGTACATAGTTGTCTCTTGTCTAGACTCTTCTAGCTCTCTCTGTACTATCTACATGGAGTGTATTTAAGCTATGGACCCATTAGCGGGTGAAGCTTTGGCTATGTGAGAGCAGTCGAAATCACCATCTAGTTGTGTTGGCAACGTGTTTCTTTTAAGACGGACTCCAAACTTCTGTATCAAGACTTGTCTTCTCCAAACTCCAAGCCATGCTGGATGATTGAGGACTTAGTCCTATCTCTTCGGGACAGATTCAAAGCCTAGTCTGAGTGGACCATCCATTGGGTTTCCCGAAATTTGAATCAACAAGCCCATCTTCTAGCCAGTTGGGCAGTGCATTTTGATGTTACTGGTTTCAAGGATCCTTCTGTTATTCCAGCTTTTATTCTGTATTGTGATTTGGACCCTTTGGTTGGTTAAGTTTGGTTAATGAAATTTGCTTTTTCAAGAAAAAAAAAAAAAAAAAAAAGAGTACTATTTCTCCAACCCCAAGCTACACATGATGGCTTCTATAGTTTTATTCATTAAGGTGAATAGCATATATAGTCTCACTCTTGATTTTTAAACAAATTAAATAACTAATTTCTTTTCTAAATTCTTTCTAGTTCTACTTCTAGTTCTGGTATTCAGGCTAGAGGACAAAGTGGCAATCATTACCAGCGGTGCAAGCGATATTGGAGCAAGTACAGTGCAGCTCTTCCATGAACATGGTGCCAAGGTTGTCATCGCTCAACATATTTGGAGGCCGTATGCAAGTATAAAAATGAGGCATTTGAATTTTAAAAAATAAGTAATAAATAAATTTACTTCTTGCCTTTTAAGATGCGAAATTACTAATTAAACTTTTGTATTCAAGTTTATCCAATAAATCAGTTTTCATAGATAAAATTGCTAAACTGCTTAATCTATCTTGAGACATAGATGTTCCTAAATAATTATTTATAATCTTTATTTTGTATTAATTTCTGC
This sequence comes from Morella rubra, assembly GCA_003952965.2. Lineage (NCBI taxonomy): Eukaryota > Viridiplantae > Streptophyta > Magnoliopsida > Fagales > Myricaceae > Morella > Morella rubra. Next base: position 23,521,578 of record CM025853.1, on the reverse strand, counting down.
TTTTGTAACTTCTTTTAAAACTTTTAATTTCGAAAATAAATCCAAACCATCAATATGAGAGTGCAATGCTTAAGTTCTCTCTTTGAGTCACATCAACATTATCCACTTCTTCTAAGTCACCCCTAATATTCTTCACCTATTACCTCTTGGTTAGAATTTGGTTCACTTTTGTCAATAAGAAATTTGTTAAGGGCCCCTATTTGAGATTGAACTAAACTTTCTATTCTCCTTTTTTTTTCTTGAGTTTTTCATATCTAGATGGATATTTTTTACCAATCATTTTAAAGATTAAAAAGTTTACACAAATAATGAATAATAATAATAGATAAACAAAAGCTAATTGATATCAATACTAAATTAAAATGTAAATTCTTGAACAATAGAACCTATGGAATCTTAGATTTATTATGAATGATGCTATTATTTTATAATAATCTAATTAGGCATTAGTTTGCCAATATACATTAAAAAAATTAAATTAGAATTTAATTTTTTGAGAACTTAATTAGTAATAAAGTAGTTGTGGTAGACAAGGGTTCTAAGTTTTAGGAGCCAAGAACTTATTGTGAATGGTATTATTTTGAAAATTGACATTGATAGTGCTATTATTTTGAAAAGAGACATTGATAGTGCTAGTTTCTAGGATGTATTTTTTATTTTAAATTTTAATTTTATAAAATAATTTTTAAATATTCCTATTTTGTAAGCCTTTCATTAAGTTTTATAAAAAATTTAAGCTTTTTTTCTTCCTCTTAATTTTAATTTTACTACAATATAAAATCTTCGTAATAGGGACCTTTATAATTAAGGGCCTTAAGCGATTGCCTCACCTGACTATCCCTTTGAGCCGACCTGGTTGTCATTGCCGATATACAAGATAATTTTGTCATTATATCAAGTGTTCCGAATTTTGCTACGGTTGTGTCGATGATATACAAGACAACCGAGGCCAAGCCCTTGCGGATAAGCTTGGAGAAGTTGTCAGCTACATTCACTGTGATGTGTCAAATGAAGAAGATATCTGCAATCTCATCGACACAAGTGCCGAAGCAAAATACAGAACACTTGATGTAATGTACAACAACGCCGGCATCTGTGACAATCACCCCACAACAATCCTCGAGAGTACAAAGTCAGATCTAGAGCAAATTTTTAACGTTAATGTGGTTAGTGCTTTCATTGGAGCCAAGCATGTTGCAAAGGTTATGCTACCGTAGCGGAAGGGTGGCAGACAAGTCATAAAAATGAGGCATTTTAGTTTAAAAAAAAAAATTAATAAATTCAAAATTAAACCACAAATTTACTTCTTATTTTTTTTAGATGCAAAATTATTAATTAAAATATTGTACTCAAGTTTAGCTAACAATCAGTTTCCATTAAGTATTTCAATTACATTATTAATTTCTATTTTTTCAACTTCTTTTAAAATTTTAATTGCAAAAATAAATTCAAACCATCAATATCAGAATGCATGTCATGTTTAAGAAAACTTTCAAAATCGAGATATTTTGTTTCTAAAGCCCAATCATTAAAACATCTTAATCTTTAAAGACCAAACAAAAATCAATTGATATAAATAATAAATTGAAATATAAATTCACTAGATTTCTTGAAGCAGTAACAACCAATCGAATCTGCTTTCCCTATTATTTGAGAATGAGAAGCTGTTTTGCTTAGGAAAAAAATGGTTGTTTTGTGCAATTATTTCGTTGTTTAGTAAAAAGAACAATCCATTAATAATAATCTAATTAGGCATTGGTGAACTAATTTAATTAGCTTGTTAGAATTTATATTTCAATTTAAAAGCTGATAGAGTTAGACTGTTATCATATTTGATAGTACTAGTTTTTAGGATGTCCTATTTTTTATTTTCACTCTCAATTTTGTGAACTAATTTTTAGATGTTCCTATTGTGTAGGCTTTTTATTAAGTTTTATTCCAAAAAATTTAGTCTTTTTTTTTCTTAATTTTAATTTTGTTATAATATAAGGCCTTTATAATTAGAGAGTTTTAGGCAATTACGTCACCTACTTACTCCTTTTAGCCGCCAGTGCAGTACCTAAAGGGACAAGTTTTGAAGGCAGAAGGTGTGGCAAATGCTGCTCTCTACTTGGCTAGCGACGAAGCAAATTATGTAATCGGGCTCAACCTTTTGGTGGAGTAAGGGTATAGTGTGGTGAATCCTACCATGACCAAGTTTGCCGAAATATCACTGGGAAATGTGAAAAAATAAGTTTATTGTGTTAATTCCTTGTTATGGAGAAAATAAACTTGTGATTGTTTAAATTAATAGATTTGTATAATTTCTTACTTATTTTATTGATTCAAAAACACTTGATGATCATCCTTTCTCGAAGTACGGTTATCAAAATAAAAATATTGTTCGTGATCTATATAAACTGTTGAAAGGAGATGTAATTCTTCTCTGGCACTTAAGTATATTGGCATAATAAAATAATTATAATATAATCTCTTTTTTCTTAATAAATCATCTTTTTTTTACTGTAGTAAATATAAAAAAATTATTTAAATCATCTGTTCACTTTTACACAAATTTCTATATTCTAAAATTTTAACCACCCTAAATTTTAACACACAAACACCAAAATTCCTATAATCACCCCTAGGACTGCTAGCTACCCTGATAGCCCAAGCAAAATGGCGATAATCACGGCCCCTAGGACTACGGTTTTGCGGGGAAGGCGCCTTCAAACATCCAGAGCTAGAAAGTAGCAGGATTGGAAGAAGTGGGCATACAATTATAGGGTCCAACACCAAAAACGGGTCAAATAGGCCTATAGCACATCCTTGCCTATGAGTAGAGCACGGTTAGGGCCGCCAAAGGTTGTCTGCTTGAGGCATGTTCAAAAAGGTCTGTAAAAAAAAAAAAAAAAAAAAAAAAAAACAGACAAGGAGACAGATAAATGTTAGGGTTAGACCATTTCAATGCCACCATTGATTGTGGGGAGCCTTGCTGAGAGGAGGAAGGGGATGATCCTTACAATATAAGCACGCAAATGCTAACTACCAAGTGCAAAAATACAGGAGGTAAAGAAGAAGAGGAAAGGTAAAGTCAACAGTACCTCCCATACCCCGGCCGGTCGCCCAAGTCTGATGAGTTGCCTGAGGTGGAGGACGGGTCTCTTCCCCCTCCACCCCTCCACTTAGTTTTTTTTATAAGTTTTGAGTTTTAGTATTTTTTTTTTTAAGTTTTTATTGCAAATTTTAGATTTTTATCTTTAATAACACATGTCACGTTGTGATTGGACATAACAAAATTTTCTTAATAGAGTGTTCATGCTTAGTGACCTAATTCACTAATAGCCAAATTAAGTGACTAAAAAGATTTTTTTTTAGTAAGTGTTTTAAAAAGTGCTTAAAACTAATTAACAATTGAAAATATATTTTCCCTTTACATAAATTTTGGAAAATTTTGTTGAATTCTGTGACCGCCTCTTCCAATATCCTTGTACTCGAATTAATAACTCTCATTTGCCTTTTGGCTTCTCAAAATGCAACATAACATATCACTTCTTTGCTTCAAAGCACTTTGCATCAGGCTGAAAAAAAAAATACTTCTCATTGGAACATGTGTTTGCTGCATAGAAAGTGATGAATCAGTTGATTTATGGCTAATACGTCAGAGTAAATGCAGCTTGATCTTCCCGTATCCTTTCTTGTAAAATAATAAAAGATCCTGAGTCCCGAGATATGGAACCTCCGAAGCTTAAATTAGTCTTTTTCTTGTGCCTGAGTTTTTGCTATTTTTTCACGTAAGAAATCATTTACCTGTTCTCATCGTTAGCTTCTTTTTTTATAGCGTTCATGCCTACGTTTCTTTTCCTTCCTCTAACCGAGATAGTGGGCAGTTTTTGTTCGTGCTTCGTGATGTCCTTTCCACATTTTTCTCACGGTTATTCGTAACTGCTACAAGTGTAATGGGAGCGTGGTGTCGTGGTTCATGTGTAGTGCCGTGGTATCGTGGGCCGTTAGGTAACTGTTCATGGCATGGCATACGTAGTGATTTTATCTTTTGGAAAATACGCTACGTGGGTTGGATTGTAACTGTTGGGCTTTTGAGGAAGTGAGGAAGTAATCATATTTTTTGGCCCAAACTGATTTGGGCTGGGTGTGATTGATTATTTTCATTACTTTTATACTCTTTAAATATCTTTCAATTTTCACTTCAAACTATAAACTTATCAATTGCAACCAATTGCAACCCAAACTATCGATTGATTTAAACTTTGCATTAATTCTATATATATTACAATTTATCGGTCATATCCCGTTATATGTCCTTTTTATTGATGTTAATGAAGATCTTAACTTAGGAGGTAAAGTGTAAATTATAAAATAAATAATTATTAGAAGAGAAAAAAATATAACTCTCAAACTTTCTAGCCCCTAGAAACTGGAATTATTTATGAGTATTACCTGATGCTAAGTAGCCATGTGGCCTAAAAAAAAATATGGGGCTACCGATAGAGGCGGAACGAGTGAGGGCGGTGGGGGACAGCCGCCCCCCATTGCCTGAAAATTCAGTTCATTTTTCATATTTTGTTTTATAGCCCAGGCCCCGCACCCACAACAACCACCCCCCCCCCCCCCCTCCCCGACCTTACCCAGGTGCCCATCTTTCTTCGTCATCTTCTTCTTTTTCGTTGTGATATCCATCTCCCCTTTTTCTCCATTGTCGTCTTCTTCTTTCTTCTTTTTCATCTTCTTCCATTTTTTCTCTCTTCCTGTTTTTAAAGGAATTTTTCTTCGCCAAGAAGTTTCCCGCGTGCATCTGCTGATCTTTTTTTCTTTTCTTTTTTTTTTTTCTAATCACGTCTGTTAATTTATATACCAAATGGGGAGGGGAGTTGAAACCTGGAAGACTCGGCACGTGCACATCTACAAAGCACTTGAGGCAAGCAAAAACAGTTTAGATGACTTCCAGCTTTTCTTTTTTCCAGAGCACTTAAGGCAATTTCTTTATATTTACAGATTTTATATTTATGACACTTAAATTTTAAGTTAATTACAGATTTAGTCCAGAATTGTTGATTTACGAGTTGATAGTAAATCTTTCTCATTAACATTTTTCAAGAGGGAAAGAGGGATTTTTGTGAGAAAGATTATTGTGCTAATTGGTCCCGAGAGTTAAAATTTTTCGTTGCAAAGAGAGAACCATCAAATTGCTTAGCTAAAATATCTTGCGGATTTAATTGCCAAATGGTGTTTCTAGAGTAAATTAGCATGCCTACACGTATATTATTTGAGGCAACAGATTGGTGGAATTTTTTATTGCAAATATGCATTGGCATGGGTAGTATGACCTTCTATATCATTTTCAAATTCAAGAGACACCTTCACTGGCTGTTGAAGAAGCCCTTTGGCATGATCTGTAAAATTATAAATGAAATAAGCACCACGACCGCCCCGATTGGCTCTGCCAAAAGCTTTTTATTTATTTATATAATGTGTGTTTTGCCCTCAGGCCCACCCAAAGACAGAGGCTCAACGTGCGTTTTGGGTGAATAAAAACTCAAAACTGAAAAAAAGCGGACTCATATAGACTCTGTTTGATTGACACATCATTGGTGGATAGATTGTAGGCTAGTGAAAATAATGCTATTTTTGCATTACTTGAAAAAAAGAAAAAATTTGTCATTTTGCTTTAAAAATTTGCCTCTTTTCAAATTTAATCCTAGTTCTACCACTATGCCTACCAACTTAGAAAGAAGAGATCAAAGATGGGCGATGGATAGATTGTAGGCTAGTGAAAATACTGCTATTTTTGCATTACTTGAAAAAAAAGAAAAAATTTGTCATTTTGCCTTAAAAATTTGCCTCTTTTCAAATTTAATCCTGGTTCTACTACTATGCCTACCAACTTAGAAAGAAGAGATCAAAGATGGGCGATTGCTATATTTCTTTGGAATATGTATTTGCTGATTTTTGCGTCAAATGCCATGATTTAGTGTGGATGAATAGAATTCTTTTGCGTCAAATGCCATGATTTAGTGTGGATGAATAGAATTCAATCTTTCCATCATAGGAAATATGGAATTATGGAATTTGCAAAGAAAGTACAGAAGGTGAATTAATGCGGCTGGAATCTTGGAGGTCCAGGTCCTCAAAGCACTTAATTTGCATTGGACTTGCAAAAAAAAAAAAGGCACTTTTCACTGGAACGTGATGTGTTTGCTCCGTTGGCAGCAAACAAATGTGGACCCTAGCATTTTGGAGTTATTGCTATAATTCATTGGAACATGTGTTTGCTGCGTTTCAAGATCATTTGGTTTGGATGAATAGAAATAATCAAGATTTACATCAGGTTTGGAAATATGAAATTATGGAATTAACAAAGAAAGTGAAGAAGGTCAGTGCAGACCACTGAGAGGCTTGGAGGTCCAAGATGACAGCAACTGATCGAAATGCAAGGGTGGCAGCCACCACCATACCAAGTAGGCAAGATCAATATTGTTACCGTGGCTTTAAGGGAGGAATAACTTGCAGTTACGTCAATGGTAGCTAGAAAGGGCATAGGTGAGCTTAAGTTATGATTTTGAGAAAATTGAAGCCACCTCCTCACTGGAAGCTGGAGAGGCAGAAGCATCAAAAAGGAGTGTGGAGATGACAAGCTGCAAACTGGGGTATAGGAATATCATTCTAGAAGCCTTCCCGAAGCGCACGGATGGTTTGACAACGCGGAGAGTGGAATAAAATTAGGTGGTACAGAAGTCTCCACCGAAGAAATGACATCTTGCTGAACAATGGGCCAATAAACGTTGATTAACAAGCGCTTAAAGACCATCAGCCCCGGGACCTTCTTGTGCCCAATTTGAAAAAGAGTAGTTCATGCCTTCTCTATACTAAAATCTGCAGCGAAGTGGGGGAAATAGTTATCTTGCATCGTGATAATTCACACCTCATTAAAGAAGATCTGGTTTTAAATATTCCATAATTGTCACTAAATTAGAACCCACTTCGCTGTATGATTATTGGCATATATATATATTTCTAAATAAACGATATCATTACTAAAGAGACGACAATTCATGGTGGGAACCAAGGATTGTCTCTCGAGAGGATGTTTACAGGTATACAATTAATAGGAATATTCCCCTCTAAATTATCAGAAGCAGCCCATTAGACAATTCTATGGGCAAGCTCATTGGATTCTCTCTTAACATGATCAAACTTCCAAAACTCTCTATCTTGAGTTAATCTATATGAATGTCAGCAACTAAGGGAGCTACCTGCCAATCCCCTACATTTCCTCAATTGTTGATGGCCTCCAGGACCAACGGGGAGTCACCTTCCAGAATGAGGTGGTTCACAGTTATATATAGTTTACTATATATATATGTATATAGCCTAAGTAGCAGTGTGGCGAAACACCAAATAAGAAGTTCTCGAGGCCTTTACTCCTGATCTATCCAGTTTAAGCACCTAAAGCTGTCTTGCGAGCTAGAAAGATATGAATCCTGCTTCTTCAGCAGCTTCCCACAAAAGGTAACCAAGTACTGACTGGCTATTGTTCCAAGCCCAAGCTATACATGCATGGCTTCTATTCATTAGGGTGAAATATAACAGTCTCACTCTTGATTTTCAAACAAATTAAATAACTAATTTCTTTTCGAAATTCTTTCTAGTTTTGGTTAGATCTGTATTTTTTACATAATAATTTTAGGCCACCTTGTTTTGTACAAATTTAATGTTTTCCGTGCTATATATAACACCACAACATGCTATAAGTAACCTCGAGAAGCTTTGAAAACACAAAAAATTGAATTCGAGATCTAGTACATTACAAGTGGAGAATATGTCATTGTTGTTCTTTCGTTAATCTGTTGAATTGTTATACGCACGCGATATATGGTATTCAGGCTAGAGGGCAAAGTGGCAATCATTACCGGCGGTGCAAGCGGTATTGGAGCAAGTACAGTGCAGCTCTTCCATGAACATGGTGCCAAGGTTGTCATTGCCGATATACAAGACAACCTAGGCCAAGCCCTCGCAGATAAGCTTGGAGAAGATGTTAGCTACTTCCACTGCGATGTGTCAAATGAAGAAGATATCTGCAATCTCATCGACACAACCGTAGCAAAATACGGAAAACTTGATGTGATGTACAACAATGCCGGCATCTGTGACAGTCCCTCCGCGACAATCCTCGAGAGTACAAAGTCAGATCTAGAGCGAATTCTTAACGTTAATGTGGTTGGTGCTTTCCTCGGAGCCAAACACGCTGCAAGGGTTATGGTACCAGAGCGAAAGGGCTGCATACTATTTACTAGCAGTGCTGCTGCATCTATTGCCGGTCTTTCATCTCATGCTTATGCAGTATCGAAATGTGGAGTTCAGGGGTTAGTGAGGAACTTGGCAGGTGAACTTGGCCAACATGGTATTCGTGTGAACTGTGTATCACCTTACGCCGTTGTAACTGGCATGCCAATGTTTAAGATTAATGTTGATCATGACCCAGCGCAAATCGAAATGGCATTGAGTGGGATTGGTAACCTGAAGGGACAAGTTCTCAAGGCAGAAGGTGTGGCAAAGGCTGCTCTCTACTTGTCCAGCGACGAAGCAAATTATGTGAGCGGGCTCAACCTTTTGGTGGATGGAGGGTACAGTGTGGTGAATCCAGGCATGACCAAGTTTGTGGAATCACTAGCAAATTTGAAAAAATAGGTTTATTTTGTTAATCCCTTGCTTATCTTATGGAGATAATAAACGCGTGACTGTTTATTAAATTAAGGGATGTTTGTTTTCTAAAAGAATTATAAGATTTTTAAAATTTTGATAGAATTGTGAATATTTATGCAAATCTGAGTTTTATAGATTTTTGTGTAAAGGTTGGTGAAAAGTTTTAAAAATATTAATTAATTTTTATTGAAATTTGTAAAAAGGTGTAGAAAGAGCTGATTTGATATAATTTTTTGGCTAAATTATTCCGTACATCCATGGGGTTTGACCTTTTTCCAGATTGGTCCTCAAGGTTCGATTTTCTCTAAAAATATCCCTGGGTGAGGACCCATTACCAAATAGATCCTGCCGTCAACTTATTGGATGGAAATGCACACGTGGCTAACGGCTTACACGTGGAAATTGACAGCTGGAATTTTTTAAAAAATCCGCCCAATCGCAATGTGACACGTGTCAATAAAATAAATAAAAATAAAAAATTTTTTTAAAAAAATCTAAAATTAATAAATAATTTTAAAAAAAAAAAAAAAAAAAAAAAAGCTGAATCGGGGACCCCGATCCTTTCCCGGTGGAGGGTCACGGTGGAGGCCCCTCCACCAAGAGATTTTGGCTGCCCAGAACTGGGCGGCCAGTGGAGGGAGGAGGAGTCCCTCCTCCACCCCGACTCTGGGGCGGATGGGGGAGGTCCCCCAGCCGCCCCAGAGTCGGGGTGGAGGAGGGATTCCTCCTCCCTCCGCTGGCCGCCCAGTTCTGGGCAGCCAAAATCCCCCGGCCGGTGGAGGGGGCCTCCACCGTGACCCACCACCGGGAAAGGATCGGCTCCCCGATCAGCTTTTTTTTTTTTTTTTTTTTAAAAAAATTAATTATGTTTTTTTTAATTTTAGATTTATTTTTTTATTTTTATTTATTTTACTGACACGTGTCACATTGCGATTGGGCAAGATTTTTTTAAAATTCCAGCTGTCAATTCCCACGTGTAAGCCGTTAGCCACGTGTGCATTTCCATCCAATGAATTGACGGCAGGATCTATTTGGTAATGGGTCCTCACCCAGGGATATTTTTAGGGAAAATCGAACCTTGAGGACCAATCTGGGAAAAGGTCAAATCCCATGGACGTGCGGACTAATTTAGCCTAATTTTTTAATAAAAAAGTATTGGAGTTAGGTGAAAAAGATATTGGAGTTTGTGTGAAAAGTTGTTGGAGATTGTATAAAAAGAATTTATGTTTGTATATGAATTTTTGAGATTTTGGATGTTCGTTTTGTAAATTTTATTGAATATATTTGTATTCAAGAATACCTTTGCAAACGAACATGTCCTTGTAATTTGTGTAATTTCTTACTTATTTTATCCTTTCTAGAAGTACGGTTATCAATTAATAAAATTTTTGTTCGTGATCTGTATAAACTAACCGTTAAATGAGATGTATATCTTCTTTGGCACTCGAAACAAAGACTTTATGGTGGCTCACACTTTGGTGGGAACTGCGGTGATGGACTCACTTTTTTTAAGATCAGTACCTGGCTCAAATCAAACATTACGTATCAGATCTGAAAACTTCTGTAATCATCCTAAGGAGTTGGTAAGCTGGTTGCCTATATCCGCCATTTTACTTGAAAGAACAAAAAGCATGCAGGACTACGGTATTGTGGGGAAGGCTCTTTCAAATTTCCAGAGAAAGAAAATAGCAGGGATTGGAAGAAGTCCGCATACAATTATAATTCATAAGGTCCAACACCAAACACAGGCCAAATATGCCCATAACACATCCTTGCCTATGAATAGAAGGCGGTAAGGGTGGCCGAAGGTTGTATGCTTGAGGCATACTGTTCATCAAAAGGGCCTGCGAAGGGGAAAACAAAAAAAGGCAGACAAGGAGACTGATAAATGTTAGTGTTAGATCATTCCAATGCCACCATTGATTGTGCCACGGATGGGGAGGAAGTTGTATTACTTACATATATGGTTGCCTATAATAGAATTAAAAAATATAAAATTGACATATCGAACATCACAATCTAATGTCCCTCGTATCCTTCACATACTCGTCACGTTTATTTGGTACAAACATACAACAGAAAATTTTAACACAGGCTTACCTACATAAATTAGAACTGACGCAATGTTACTGCCTGCTCTTTTAGATTGGTGCTTTAGCTAAGACAATTGTAGGTGGCTTTTTAATGATGTTCCCATTTTTCTTTTCTTTTTATCATAACATCTAGTCTCTTTGGTTTAAGGAAGTTCAAAAACCCTAAGTTACATGCTATAAATGGTTAGTCAAACCTTCCATAGAGGGAATAGGCCAACAAGACGAGGAGGAGAAGGAGGAGGCAAACGACCTTATAAACTCAAACGGGTGGAAAGATTAAATACCTAGCGAAAACAGAAAGCCGACTACAGAAGTGGGCAACAAAATCGGCTGGTGGAGAGAAGGGTTGGCCAAAGGCAAAAATAGTTGTTCGTGTGAGATGCACGCACATGCGTGGGGCCCCCATGCTCCTGTTGACCAACACTTAGCTAGGCCTGAACAGACCACTGGGAGGCGATGTAACGTCCCGACCCAAAAGTTTAAATGGACAGAGTTCTACCTGAAAACTGGGACTTTCCACCCTGCTTACAAACAATTTTTCCCAACCATGAAAAACTCAAAAGAATCTTTATTTCATCTTCAATAATCAAAGACCACGCTCTGAACTCAAAAGACAAATAAAGAAATATGAATCCCAATAGTTTAGTCAGAGCACTACTCTAAAATCCTTAAATACTACTCTTAACAAAAGTCTCAATTAACAGTTTCACAAATAAGCAATAAAACTACTAAAGTCTCTAAAATAAAACGATTATTACTAAAGTCTCTAGAGGGCTCTTTATTCAATAATTCTGCATCTTGCAACTAATCTCAAAAACTATCACTTGAGATCTTCTATAACAACAATTCTGCATCTTGGTGAGCTACAACTAGCTCAATAAGTAGCAAGTCAATGGGGGTAGGGGAAAAGACAATTTAATAACAACAATTTGAATCAGAAAATATTGTGAGCCATACCAAAACCCAAAATATAAGTTGAAATAAAATTATCCAAGACTATGCAACAAGAGAAATCACCAATGGTCACACAGACCTCTAGGCCACACAGACCTTCATGCCACAAAGACCTTCAAATACCATGAGGGAGATCAAATTGGCCACAGAGACCACAAGATAAATTAGCCACACATACCACAAGGATTCATTGGCCACATAGAACACAGAAATATATTACCAGCACATGGATAAATTTTTCAAGTATGCTCACAAAATAAATATATTCCAACAACCGAACATTTCAATTTAAATATTTCAAACAAATTCGTGAAATCTAAACCATTTCATCTTTATAAAAAATAGTGCACATTATAAAAATCTAATTCACCAATGTCAAGGGATTTAATCTCGCACAAAGGCATATTTTCAAATCAATTTCATCTCACAAAATAATTAAACATCTCGTGCACTTAGATTCCACAAAAGTTTAGAGAAATAAAATCTCATTGAAAAGCCACTTACCTCAATGCTTAACCAAGCTTAAGATTTCACAAAGAATTGTTGAAGAGTCAATCAGCACCTAAAACCCATTTAAAATATCAGTCATCTCTTCATCTTAATCCTCACACATCTCCAATGTAAATCTAATAATAAAATTCCAACAACAAACACACATGAACTCCAATAACTCTATAAGAATACGCTATTCCCATAATCTCGAAATTTCCTCAAAACCACCTTTTATTACCCTACAACAGCCCAAAAATTAATATGAAAATCTAGAATTCTCATATCTAAAACTCCATAAAAAATAGAAACTTGAAGAAAACTCACCCAATACATTGACGAAATCGTAGAAGAATCGTCTGATACTTGAAGAACAGCTCTCCAACGTCATCTATAAAACGACATAACTCAAATCAATCCAAAGAAATACAACCCTAACCAAAGATTAAATCAAACCTACCTCCAAAAATCACCAACCCTTGCAAATCGCATCTCCAAAGGTGAGAGAAAGATATTTTTGTAAGAGAGAGAGAGAGAGAGAGAGAGAGAGGGGGAGAGAGCTTCAACTAAGAGAAAACTCACAATGTTGGGCAGCGATTTTCAAAGATAACAAAGACCCATACTTAAATATCTCTAAATAGGTTTGAAATGGGTGAAAATGCAGGAGAAATTCGTTCAAAATTTGAAGAGAAATCAAATTTTGAAGAAAAGGGGTGTGCGGCAATCTTTAGTGTTTTGAAACTGAACATTTTCGTTCAGTTTTCGTGAAAGGGATAAGCGACTTATCCCTAATGCACCATTTCAATTTTTCAAATTTTTTTTTTTTTGGAGTATTACAGGCGCTAAGGCCAACTACACAGCGCATGCTTATTAAAAAAAAAAAAAAAAAGACCACTAGTGCTCATATTTGGAAGAGAAGTATTCAGGTGCATGAAACTTCATGCACCAACCGGTCAACTCCAAGTTGGGGTAGAAATGGATGTCGATCAATGCCAAACCCATCCACACAAGTCCTCTCATTTGAATACCTCCAAAAGTGATAGGATCTATGCTTTAACTCCGCAAAAGAAAAAATTTGAAAAGGTCTGAGATTGAGGTTTTTTTGCAAACATCAGCCAAAAGAGACTAGGACAAAAAGGGGGAGGGAAGCGGGAGGAGTCGTAGCTCATCTCGTTGTTGGAAAAAATGGCAAGAGAAGTAAGAGGTAAAACGGTCTTTCTGGGTGATGTTGGATTTTCATAATATAGCTCCCTGCGAGCACTCCTAAAACAGGCTTGCTGAGTACAATGTTGAATGTCATAAAAGACTTGAGTGAAACTCTCTTGACACCAACTGATTTTGAAAGGAATGGCGACTTAACGATATGACAAGCGGTGTCAGAGCTAGAAGGTCATGGGTTCGAGTCGCGGGAGCGTCATCGTGAGAGAGAGATTATTGGAGTTCCACAATGTCACTCCCTATGAGCGCTCTTAAAACAGGCTTACTGAGTGTTATATCGAATGCTATAAAAGACTTAAGTGACGCTCTCTTGACACCAATTGATTTTAAAAAGATTGACAGTTCAACGGTCCGACACATAATATACATTAGAATTATATAAAAACAACAATAAATCTAGATTTATTTTTAAAAAAAATTAAATAGATTTATTTTTATTTAAAACATTACGAATTTTTAATTTCATCTTTTTATCTCGTTATCCTCTCCTCCATTTCATCCTTTATGTGCTAAAAAAGCTGAACAGACACCACGCCTAACACATTTCATCGATGACATTATACTCGCGCTCATGATATTTCAATATTAATGTAGTTATATTCAAAAATTAAGCGGAAATTTTAATAAATTTGGGAAAAAATCGAAGTCTCAATCAGAGACCAGTACCCGATCCAACTCTCCCTGAAGCAAACCTACCGTGTGGCGTGTGCGTTTCTCAGAAAACTTGACCCGAGATCTAGCGATCCGATTCTTATTTCCCGCCAAAACAACACGTCCTCCCGCCATAGAAAAAGCTCCTTGACCCTAGTCTTAGACCCCTTCCCGCCATATATATCCGTCTCTCTTTCTCGGTCTCTCTCTCTGTGCGTGTGCGTGTGCGTGTGCGTGTGCGTGTGCTTTTGCGCGCGGAGCAGCCATGGACCCAAACCGAAGCACCAAGAAGCGTAAGCTTCGGCCGACCCCGTCCCATCCCTTGATAGGCATCTTGACCCGCAGCAAATCCCAGATCCTGCTTCACCGCCAAGAGCCTGACCGTGAATCCTCCTCGTCCCACGACTACTCCGAGCACCGTGTCCTGATCAATGACCTCCGTACCAAAAGGGTGTTTTCACCTAAGCCAATCGTCGCCTATAGTCCGAACCCTAAACAGAATGCAAGTTCTAATGAGAAATTAGACGTCGTAGTCGGTGTGGCTTCTGAGAGTACAATGGCGGGGGAGAATGGAGCGGCCGAGAACTTGGGTGTATTAATGTCTTGCGGAGGAGGCCGGGATAGGGATGATATAAACTCAATTTTGTCTTCGATCGTGAAGGAATATGGAGTGGATGAAGATAGTGGAGTTGGTCTATATGATGATGGTAGTGAAGAGGTTAAGCAACTTGATTTAGGGATTTCTTATGACATCCAGAATCCGGGAGATGAGAATCATATTTTGTCGATGGCGGGCGACAGTGGCCGAATGAAAACGGCAGTAGCCACAGATACGATTCTCTGTCAACAAGAGCAATCGGAGAAGAAAGGCGAAATTGATGGTGACGGTGGGCTTCTCAAGGGAATCGATGTTCTGAATCAAGAAAGTGTTCAGACGACGCCGCCTGATGCGGAGGTATTTGGTGATGGAAAGGCTAATGAAATTGAAGGGAAACCGCAATCGGAGAAGAAAGGCGAAGTTGATGGTGACGGTGGGCTTCTCAGGGAATCGATGTTCTGAATCAAGAAAGCGTTCAGACGACGCCGCCTGATGCGGAGGTATTTGGTGATGGAGAGGCTGATGTAAGTGAAGGGAAGCCTCCTAATGGAATTCTTCGGGGACCTGATTCGTGCGTTGGAGTGGCTTTTAGCGCCGACAATTACAAGAAAAATGACTCAATTCCTGCTGCGAAACCGGTAAGAACGGCACATTTTTGTAAAGTTTTTCGTTTCATACTAAGACACATGGATGACAAATTTGCAATGCATTGCTGCTAGAGTTGATTACTCCATGAAAGGGGTTATATTCTGTTAGGGTTTATGCTAATGTGATATAATCTGGAATTTGAAATAGGTGCTCAAACCATGTTT
Organism: Morella rubra; assembly: GCA_003952965.2. Classification (NCBI taxonomy): domain Eukaryota; kingdom Viridiplantae; phylum Streptophyta; class Magnoliopsida; order Fagales; family Myricaceae; genus Morella; species Morella rubra. The sequence goes on along the minus strand of CM025853.1, from coordinate 23,506,063 downwards.
TAGACGGAAACTATTCAAGACTCCAGGTTCAGTTAGCTATAAAAGACTGCTTCCTTATTTGATGAATATCTCCACAGATAGACCTTGTAAGTTTACTCCTTTTTGTCCACCTTTTTTCATTGAACTTTTAGAAGCATAAGCTGAATTTTCCGCTTGGAGAAGTATGTACAAGGGGCTAACAATTCCATTAATGAATTTCTATAGATTCGCCAAAAAGTAGTCAAACCCCAAAACCGGACAAATGTTTTGGACAAAAGCTGCTCCAACCTAAATTGGATCCTGAAGGACAAGACGCTTCCATACATAAATCTGACACAAACAGTTGTTCAATGGAACGTGGCGCTGGTGCTTCTGGTAGCTGGCCATCATCTGTACTAATTTCTGCCAACGAATCATCAAGTGGTAACACGGCAGATTTAACTTCGTCTGAACAGTTCACTGAGTCACCAAAGATATTTGATTCGCAAAACGTGGTTGAAAAACTTCATGATGAGGTCTCTGTTAATGGACAAAATAAGAAGTTGGAGTTGGGTGAAGATCGTGCAAAAAACTCAAACCCTGATCTGTCTTCGGTGTTGGAGGATGATGCAAAGGGTCAGAGAAAGAATGAAGCAATTGGGAAAAGTGATTTTAGGTTTCCTAGCGAAGGCCAAGAGGTCGATGATGTACACCCTCAATCGTTCTGGAGTACAGACGAGTGTCATTCACACAGAGATTTTGGCGTTGGTAAGCACTCCGACGATGCAGAGCAGACTGAGGCTGGGGGAATGACGATAGTGGGTGGTGGGTATCCTTGTAGAGCTCAGAATATGAATTCTACTTTGTCTGAAGCAAAGAACAGTAAATCATTTAATTTAGAGCAGAGAGGTGATGATGATGGTAAGGTTCAAAATCAACTTGATGATTCAAATGAAGAACTTGTCCAGATGGCGCCACCAGATGCTGAAATCTTTGCTAAACCAGACGGCAAAGAAAATGGATGTGGGGGATCAGAATTGGTTCGGAAGATTAAGCATCATAGCCTTGGGACGCCACTACGTGGAAGTAATACAAAAAGTGTTACCCGTGCTAGTGATAGGAGAAAGATCCGCAATTCTAACAACAAACAGGTAAGAAAACGATTTATTTTTTAATATTAAGAGACTGGCAATCAATGTGATTTCTGAATTCTTCGTGACATAAGATGAGCCCGTTACTTCAAAGCAGGTTCTAGATTCGTGTTCACAACTGAAACTATACAAAATTCCGGGCTCATTCAGCTATAGAAGATTGCTCCCACATCTCATTGATATCGCGAAAGATAACTCTTGTAAGTCCTGTTGTGTTCTGTTTGACACAAATATAATTTACTTGAGGAGAAATTTCTGTGCGCTAATAGTAGAAAACTAAAACATTCTTGCAATCCTTAACATTTCTAGGTGCTTCAGGCAATGGCCATTGCTACAGATTTCATGCAGAAGGTCATACTAGCAATTCCTGTAGTCTGCCAATGGCGGCATTGGCTTCTGCCCATGATTCATCTAATGATAATGAACGAAAGCTAAAATCTCCCCAGGATGATCCTGAATTCGCGATATCGCTTGCTTCGTGTAAGGAAGATTGGCTGCCAATAGAACAGCTTCACTCAGATAAATACAGTCAATTGGAAGCTTCCCCTAACCAAGTGAGTTCTGTATTTAGAATTAGTCCAACAGTTGCTTCACTTTGGCCTCCTGCCAGCTGTGAAACTTCGTCTAGGGAAGAAGGCACAATATCGGTCACACAAGTTTCTGTTGATGCTGAAGCAGACTGCACTAATTCATTAGTGGAGCATTCCCCTGGTGCAAAACCAGTTGAAGCAGATAGCTTGTCTCGGAATACAACTCTACAGGAAGCAGCAGCACCTACAGGAAATCATAGCGCTGGACACAGCAAGGGAATTCTTAAAAGAAATCCAAGAGGATGCCGAGGCCTCTGTACTTGTTTGAACTGTGCTTCTTTTCGTCTCCATGCAGAGAGAGGATTAGAGTTCTCCCGAAATCAGATGCAAGATACTGAAGAGGTGACCTTAGATTTGATCAAGGAACTGTCATGCCTTCGGGGCATGCTGGAAAAAGCTGCTCATGGTGTCGATAATCATTTGATTGTCCATGTCAATCAGGTAAGGACCGCAAGAACCAAAAGATGCACCGCTCTGATTTCTTTTCCTCTTGCTACTAACATTTGAAGTTACAGTTATGATCACATTGCTTGATCTGCCTTTCTGACTACTTGAGTTCTATGCCATTGTTGGTTTCTCTTGGTGTGATCTGGATTTGATTGACATAATCGATGCTGGTTTGACATACACCATACTGACTTGACTAGGACGACATCTGAGAGTCCAAGCCTATATAAGGCCAATTTCCAGATTTAAGAATCACGAAAGTTCAGTTTAACACTGTTGACACTCGTTGTGAGATTACTACAGGGTTAAATGAATTATTTGGAGGAATGCATCAAAACCATTTCTCTACTTGCTTCATACTTGTGCTAATATGTAGCTTTATGGGAGTCACGTTTCAGCATTGTGTTCTTCTGAGAATGGAAGAGTAGCTATGTATTCATCACGGTGTGAAAAGTCAAGATGAACTCCTTCAGAAAAGTATGAAACCTTAGCATAAACATGATTAAAAATTTTCAAGGTTTAGGAGTAGAAGGAGCTCCATGGTACGTATGAATGTGGGTACTGTCTTTCAGACAACTACTCTATGAACATTAAAACTTGTGTGGTTTGAGTTCAGACAACGCTTTTGTGGTCCTTACTAGATCTAATGCCTTCCAAGTCTATCTCCCTTTTTCTTAGTGGTTAGCTTATGGAGAGATGAATTTCTGACTTGTTTTTCAAGATTGGTCTATAGAATTTAGCTTCAAAGATATTCTTGTGTTTTTTTTAAAAGGTGTTATTTCTACATATTTTTTCTTTAATAGATTAGAATATGGAACGTGATAATCCTTCCTGTCAGTTTCTTTATCCTTGTCAATTTGAACAGGACACTGTTATTGTGTTAAGTTCAACGGATTCCCTTTCACATGCTATTATTGTTTGCTTGCTTTCACTTCCTTTCTTCCTTTTCAACCGTTTAATTAGAAAATAAGCAGCCACCCACTATGTTCATGGTCTTTTAAACTGTCACTGGGATTCTAATTTGTTTTTTCTATTTGATGCAGGTGAAAGAAGCATGCAGGAAAGCATCTGAAGCAGAAGAATTAGCGAAACACCGCCTAGGCCAGATGAACTATGAGCTCAACATCCACTGCAGAATCCCGGTAAGCGTTACTATGCTCCATATCAGAGTGCATCTAGTGAGTCACAAAGTTCCCTTCTTTTTTGTTATTTTCCCCAATGTACTATTGAACATTGTATCACATACCTGAAGCAGCCAATGTGCTCATTTCGACTAAACTTTTAGCAGGGTGTGCAGCCTCCAAGGGTTAGTTTTGCCAATTATGTTGAAGAAAAAGTCATCCGAAGCCAGACTTTTTAAGAAAAAAGTATAAGCTCTGTGTAAGATGGCGGAAAAAGAACAATTGCCATTATTTTCAGGTACACTCAAGGTTGGTGTGTAGGCTCATCTCTGCATACATGGGAAATTTGACTTCAGTGACTGACACATTATGCTTTGTAATCATTAACACACCAAGCAGCACCAAAGTCTAGTCTCAGTGTATCTTGGGAAAGCAAGTTGGTTTGATATTCTCAGTGGAATTATGGTTTTTTGGCTAAGAAAAAAATGAAAATTAGTTTATTGTTTTGTGATCATTTCTGTGCGGTGTAAACCTACTCTTTGAGTTTGAAATCTGTAGAGCTTGAATGTACTTTCCGCAGGGGTGCATACAATTTGCTAGACCATTTATAAATGGCACATAGTACTGTAATATAAAATGAAATAATTGAATTCTGAAATTCCTTTTACACTTCAATCGTTTCTCTTTTTTCTTTATTTCCGTTTCTCATTTGGAAATTTAACGAGATTTTAGAATTGAGTGACGGAATAAATTGTCTTTTATTTATCTATCGCTGGAATTGGACTTCATAGTTGCCAAAGGCAGTAGGGTAAATGACCATGTACAATTGCTCGAATTTTTAAATCTGATATGCTTTGGCTCTTTCTCAGGATGGCAATGTGTCTAGATGTTTCGGCACTTCTTGCAATGAAGACATCCTCTTGAGGTTGATGTCATTTTGTTGCGGGGTGAACCTTTTCATAACTATGTTAATTGCACTTTATAACAAACTCTCTTGCCTTTCATCCTTATTTAGTTAGGATAGAAGTGAGGTACCTGACCACGGGAGTTTTTTGTGCGAAACTAAAGTAGCACTAGTATAAGTTGTGTGATTCTGTAGAAAAAGTATGAAGTTGATAGTCTAGTGTGGGGCAAAACCTCGTGACTTGAGTAATTATTTTAGTCAGTCTAAAAAGGGTTGCATCCATTTCTTTCTTTCTTCACCTTTGCAAAATTTGAATTGGGAGTGGATAATTTCATATAGAGGCAAATGTGGCCATGTCATTCGAGGTGCCAGACTTCTGTTTGCTTAATGAAAACATTTCGGTGTAATTTTCAATCTAGAGAATTCTTGTGTTGCTTGGAGTCACCAAGACATGGTAACTAGGGATCAGACTTGTTTCATGCCTCTGATGTCTGAGAAATGTTCTTGTTTAGCTACCAATTTATGACCCCTGACTCAAACAAGTTTGAACCTTTTGTTGCTGTCAACTTTGTGTTTGAGGACGAGATTCCAAGATCTCAAAGGCTCCAGAGACAGAGGGTACAGCACTTCTCCAAAAGAGGAAAAAAGAAGAAGAAAATAGTGATTACAGGATTACCTGTTATAGAATTCCCATAAAAGGGACTTCAGGAATCAGGTGTAGGACCTATGGGCACAAGTTTTTCAAATGTTTCTCAAGAGACTGAAGAAGTCTAGTTTCACTATTTTGCTGAATCTAGTGGGTAGAGGAAAATAGTGTTGTCCACTTCTTTTTAATCAACAACTCGAAATAGTATTAATAGGAGGGCAGAATCCCAAATACAACAGCTAAGGAAGATCAAAACACTCATGCAACCAAGGATACCTGTGAAGACGCCCACAAAGCTCGGGAATGCTTCCCTCCCTAAGGGAGGAAGAGGCCCATTGGGCAAGATTGTGTGCCAGCACATTCGCACACCCACCGAGGAGAGAAAGAACACCTGAAACCAGGATGCTCATCTAAACATGATTTAATGGAGGAAATGGCTGGTTCAATCGCCCAAGCCTACCTCTCCCACCAGATACATATTCTCTTGGTTTATGCATAGGCATCCTATCAAACTATTCTGAGGACACAACAAATGAAACAGTTTTTGGATCTATTAAGCTTCATACTGCTAATCATCATGAACGTTGATTTTGATGGAAGCTGGATACTTGTCTAACGTATCTGCACATTAGGAGGCATAATATTGCAAAAAAGAAAAGAAGTTTAGTTATGATGTACTCTTTAGGGAAAAAAATGGCTTCCATTTCTGCAGCGACATTTGCTGTTGATGTTACTAAATCTTTAGTAAGATGTTTAGCATATGAGCTTGCTGAATTAAAGAAAACGTTCAGCATCAAAAAGAACAGCCGAAAAAGAAAAAACAGCCATTAACACTATTCTTTCTAGGAGCTTCGCAGGTGATTGCCATACTCACTACTAAGGCAATTTTAGAGATGGCATCAATTTGTGCATAACAATGGTTTCTGTCATGATTGAAGTGTCCTAGAAGGACAGCTGAGAACATTCCTTGAGTAGTTGATGAAAAGAAAGAAAACTAGCACGGCAAGGCATTTCATGGTTTAAGTTGGATTTGGACAATTAATGATAACAGTCTCATTTGTAAGAAGATTGCTTGAAGAATAATTTAGGAGGATGTTGCAATTATATCAGTAATTATATCAGTGTGACTTGGAGTTCCTAAATTGGAGGCCTCATTGACTCCCCTGAAATTTTCTTGAGTAGTTGATGAAAAGATAGAAAACCAGCGCGGCAAGGCGTTCCATTGTTTAAGTTGGATTTGGACAATTAATGACGCAGTCTCGTTTGTAAGATGATTGCTTGAAGAAGAATTTCGGAGGATGTCCGCAATTATATCAGTGTGACGTGGAGTTCCTAATCAACTATTTTAGACTTAAGCTCGTCCCTAGGATGTGAATTGAGAAAGAAGGGGAGAAATAAGGCCAATATGATCTGCAGAAGGACACTGACTCTGGGAGAAATTAAGCTAATCTGTGCAGGGTCCGATGTTTCTCTTGCAGAGTTGCGCATAAGAAGATTTCAGAAAATCATGGAAAAGATGTGAACTTACAGGCACCAAGAAGCCTCTATTATAGTACTTGAGGAGCACAATGTTCTGTTTACTGGTGGAGGCGCAAGAATGGTACTCGAATAAAAATATATTAATCCTTGTCCAAATATGGTAGGTAATGGATTCCTTATTCAATAGTTTTAGAATTTATGAGGAGCAGAGAATCTCAGGCACAACGAATCAGCTAACCGAACATGTTATAAACTACTTCAAGTGGCACTGAGCAAAGAGCAGATGATCTATTAATAGAAAATAAAAGAACTCCACGAGTAATTTTATTATATGAACAAATGTTCCAACATAATAAACTTTACAGGGTGGCTGAACAGCGACGGCTGCATCAAGTTCCCCCTCTAACAAACAAGACAAGACAAGAAAGAATGTAACTTATTTGATTCCTGATTTCTCAAGGTAAGTGTGACTTGAACAAGAGGAAGCTACAAAGAATCTCCACCCATGAAAATATATGCCCGACTCCTTTCAAACTCGACTCGAAAGAGCCAAGAGGGGTTCTTTCTTTTAGAGAAATCTCGAGCGTCTGCACTCGGCAGGAAGACCTCCTTTCAAATCTGCAGTAGTTGTAAATCATCTGAACCCATCTGAGTCTTCAAGAGTTGCTCGAAACTTTTAAGAAAGCTCCAGAGAAATCTCAGCGTCTGCACTCGGAAGGGTTAGGGAAGCTGCCAAATCTGGTCACTCTCGTATCTGCCAACTTTGTGTACCGTCCAAATTACATCCAACATAACTGGCTTCCCCAGCCGGAATTCCAGGTTCCAAAATACCACTTCCTGGTAGCCCAGTCGTCGGCAGTTCCAAAGGCTATGGTAAATCCTTAGGCTGGCTTTTGGGGAAGGGCACGTTGGAAGCATTCTTGACATCTTATTGTATATCGACCAAGAAGCTGACAAGAGAGCCACCGGAGTAAAATTACATTCAAAGAAATCGATGGAAATTGTCCTGCATAATTTTTTCTCCATGGTCCCAAAATATGATATGAAAGTGCGGGGTGTTGTCCTTACATTATATGTTGAGGCTTCCAGATGATGGAATAAGTGTGGAAGTTTCTTGTTGGGTCAAACCAGAGATAGAACTGCTGTTCCCTGTTTCCCTTGCCCTGAGTGAACACATTGGTATGTACAATATAAGGGTCGCCGGTGACATTTCCCAAGAATTCGAAGTCTATTTCGTCGTGAGTTGGCCCCTCAGAAGACAACTGCAATAAAAATGAAAAGGGTCAAGCATATAACGACAAAAGAGCTTTATTTGAACGTTTAAGGGCATTTTTTGGAAAGGAACAGGTGAAAATGACTTCCCAAGATCTAACGGTGTGGAATATAGATATAAATTCGAAACAACTAGGTATTATATTTTCGGAAGATCAGAAAAAAGTAGCCCACTATATTTTCGAAAGAGAAAAAAAAAGAAGCAGCCAAGCAGGAGAAGTGAAGAGGAGAAAGAACATTGGTCATATTATCTCAATTGAATGATGATTGAGTAACCAGAGCCCCACATCACGTAAATCGACAGCATGCAGTCGCATAGAAGGTCAAATAGGTAATTATTAAAATCAAATTTCGATATATCACGGCAGCTTCGTGGCTTTGTTAAGGTAACACGTATGATCAGCTGGTTAATTCCCTTGAAGTTGCCAAGTTACTTCTGCTCTTCATGCAAGCTCTTCAAAGTTGATTATGGGCAGTCAACTTTGGCCTTGTCGGCAGGCAACTCCGAAGACGCCTCAACCAGGAAGGCAATAGTCGTTAAACTATCCCATATTAGGCAACCCAGAAGTTGTCTTTTGACATAATAATATGTACGTATATATAGGTATCTACGGATGTATATATATAGGTATGTATTGTACGTGCGGATATATATATTTATGGGAAGAAAACGAATGGATTTTAGGACATACATAGTAGGCAGTAACAGTGCCAGCAGAATTGCCAGCAACAAGTTTGAGCTGCATATCAATCCTCCCAAATAGGTAATCTTTCTTAGACTTGAAGCCAGAGCCAGACACCTTATCTAGAGAGAGAGACAGAAGCTGTCCTCCCTTGAATATGTTGGCACGGTTTCCCCCCCATGTTAGATCAAAGTCCTGGTAGAAGTTACCAGCAGAAGTAGCCACTAACAAGGAACTCAACACAAGACCAACCAATAAAAACACAGTGAACCCAATGCAAGAAAAGGCCATTTTTAGACAGAAGAGAGAGAGAAAGGAAGATAGAGAAGTGTTTGTGTGATGGTTTTGAAGGAGAGTTTGTGGGAGAACTATATATAGGAAGAGAGAGGGGGGGCGGGGGCGAATGCTTGTAGAGATTAATTAGAGAGAGGAGAGGAGGGAATGGAGGGGTGGGGGACGCGTGAGCAATAACTGGAGGAGCCAAAGCTGGTGCCAGCCGAGCACACTAATGAAAGCTGGAAACTTTTGTTTGGGCATTGGTTGGTTTTGGGTTTGTTTTTGGTCTTTTGTAGAGGATGCCCATTACAATCATTATGTCTCCAGGATGATAGGTAGGACCCCTCTTTTTGTTTGATTTAAAATAGGTGGTGGATGACAACCGATATGTTATGGAAGAATAAAGGTTTGGCAAGTTATTTTTGGGACCATCAATCATGTATTTGATTTTACAAATCAAAATTTGTCATGTGGCAAAAAGATATCAGAGTCATTTCCCAGAATGTAAAAAAAAAAAAAAAACATGATTGGATCTCTATTTTTAATTTTGACCTCAGGGTTTTCTTTCAAGTGGCAGTATAAAATATTGGTAGTAAAAGAGTCACAAGGCTGCGAATGTACTGTAGTTGGAAGACTTAAGACACCATCTATTTTGGCTGTTGGATAGCTTTGTTTGTCATTGCAGACGACAGGTCCTCTAATCTCGTACTACTTTACGAAATGTCTGCAAAAGGCCAAAACGTTATATCATTTATCTTCTTCACGTTCACAACAGTGAATTTGAGGAAAAACTAAATCCATTTGATGGCACCTTAGAGATCTGAGTTTTTTGTGACAGCAAATCAAGATATTGAGCACTTCCTTTTTCTGGCTAGGATATTGAACACTTTGAGCTTCAAATATGGAGTCCACTGAAAAAAAAAAACTTCTATTTTCCTGAAACTAGAGATATTTTTTTTAAGGAGATTGTTTAATACTAGGGACGGAAGATCTACTCAACTGGGTGCATCTAGTAGGGGTTTTGCACTGTCTTCACACACTGTTCAAGCATTTACTTTTGGGTTAGGATTATCCAAGCATTTAGAAACTACACCTGCAGAGGAAAGATTACAAGAAACAGAGAGAGACAGAGAGATGCAGGGATAAGGTATGGTAGGACGAAATTTGCAATACACTGTACTTGACCAGGCGAGAAAATTGTTGGTTTAGTCCTTTCTAGAGACAACCACAGTTCTTATGTAACTGGCTTTAATGGCGACCATATGTAAGATTCCATGTTCCATTATTAGATTGCGATCGAGTATACGAATATGCACATGAAATTTAGTTTTGAAAAGGAAAGGGAATTTTTTCAATTTAAATAGGGATTGAAAAGATGAAGAAACATGTAGTCTCCCTTTAGGGGAATCTGGCATGGCTCTGTTTAAGAATAAGCGTGCTTATGGCTTTCCATTGAAAGCACCTGAGTGGGAAGACGCATGTAGTCTCACTTCCACTGGAATCTAGTTACTATAACAAAACATGGCATCCGTCTTGCTTTAACTTTGCGGCCGTATGCCATCATCCTCTTAGCATAGCATTTCTTGGGGTTCTGACTTCCTGTAGTTCATCTACTTTCTGTTTAGAATGTTTGTTCTCGACCTGCTAAGCCATCGCAGGAGCGAGGTGGAGATAAAATAGTCCCACACTCAAATTTATCTCCCTCTTGCAGTATTTCTGAGAACTCTCTTCCTTTCCTCTTCAAATAAAGAAAATTTCAGTTCTTTGTTTTGGTTAAGTGCGCATGTTTATTGCATTAAAAACAAGTTGATTTCACTCCAAAAATGCAATCATGGAAGTAAGTTGGAGATCTGAAAAAGCCACTGGTCTCGAGGACCTGATAATGATATTGTGGCTAGAATAGGGTCTGAACTGTGTACTCTAAAAGATTATATGGTGGCCTCTGATCGTGAAACGGCTGGAAGCAATTAATTTTTCAGAACAATATTTGATTAGCTATCAACGATCAAATATTCTATGGCTTTTGTTCCTCACAAATCACAACATCCATCTAAAGTGAATGCTCAGAATATCAACGCCGGGCTTTATTCCCTAGGTTCCATGATGACTCTCTCTGTTTCTCTCTCTCACAAGCACAGTGGCCTCACGGAAGAGATGCCAAAGGAGAGAATATGGGAAGAGGTATATACCAACAATAATGACACTTGGGCTAGTGCAGCAACAACAACCACGTCAATTGATTTAAACAAAACCCATGTACTCGATTGGTGGTATTAAACATACTGAGGACTGAGGAGGCAAAGATCCTGGCAGTATTTGATACCACTTCTCGTATCAGGTAACAGAGCTGCGTGGTTTAGACTTACCTAACAGTCGGTGCTTTAGGAAGTTTAGCCGAAGCTGATTAAAGTGGCTTAATCGAATTTGCATGGGAAGTTTAAACTCTTCGGCTTGTTCTGCAGTAAACCTTGACTCTTGACTAAAACTTACAAATTCCTGGTATGTGCATTAGCTTAGATGAAATCTGAATCAAGTTTCTGAGAAGGCAACTCAAGGTAAATCATTGCCACTGAGGTTTAGGCTGAATGACAACTCCTTCCCTCCGAAGAAGGATGGGGAGGGAGCTTTCAGTCCCCTCTGTATGATTGGGTGCATGACTCCCACTATCGGCCAAAAGCACAAAAGTAATATTCGATCACTTTCCCTTCTTGGCAGGAAACAGGGGGTGGTGAGAGGAACATCACTTCGTTCTTTGAACCCCCCCTAATAAATAAAGCCAGCTTTTAGATAGGACCTTTCATTAATGAGGCCTAGCCTGTGGCGTGGTGGTTCCCATGAAGCATCATCCGAGTAGGAATGCAAGAACGTATAAGAAACCCCACAGAGAATCTGTGGTAAGAGAGCGGGCCAGAGGGTCTATTAAATGTAAGAACACAGCACATTCTGTTTCGACTTTCAATTTCAAACCCCTCTTCGTCTATACAATACCAATCAAGCAAGCAACCGCGGCGGTGCTTGGTGGAAGTAGGCCCCATTGGTTCACCACCCATGAGTTGCTTGTTAAAGATCCCTTTCTATTTGGGAATTGTCACATTAGACGCGTGAATTCTATTGATTTTGTACCAGAAAGAAAACAACACCGGCTCTCAGGCCTCATCATTTTCTCATTAAAGGGGAGGGACATTTTGGGATGCGAGCTCTTTGACCGATTACAGAGCATCAAAGAAATATCCTAATGAAGCGACATATATGCACGTACGTTCACAAGTTACGTTTTATATAAGATTTAACTCTATCTGTATATCCGGGTGCAGATCTCCACACATGATGTTTCATAGAATAAGTGAATAATTTGAGTTTGAGGACCCATTCAATTGAAGACGACTATTTATTGGAGTACTCGTTTACGTACCCTGTGAATGTGCTTGATCCCACTGGTTCTGGTTACTGCACCATCAAGCTCATATCTCTCTCCATTAATATACACTTTTGACGGTTTCTCTATCACTAATTCAAGCAAAAAGTCCCCCATCAGAGGCGCATAACATCAACGTTAGTGTTGAATGAGAGAGAGAAAGGCGAAAATGAAACAGTTTAAGATGCTCCGATCTTACGGGAGCGCACTTGATCTTGAACCTTTAGTTATAGAAACAACACTAAAAGGTCGAAAATGTGGCGATAGCTAACAACTAATGGAACACGAGGGTCTCGTCTTCTAGCAAATTTCATGGAAGTTCCAAAAATTTAGCCTCTGAATAGATTTTAGGATATAATGAAAATACAACTAACTTCCTTTTCTTGATCATGAATATTATAGAAGCTAACCTTGTAAAATTAGACTCTAAGGCACTGCTAATATTCCATATAGGTCAGAACAGGAATATTGTAGTATCAATGAATTGTGAAGAGTTTGAAATGGTATATTTTAAGTTCCACATTGGTTGTTGACTAAATGAAAATGGACTATATATTAATGCTATTCTATAACTTTAACCACGCCACTGAGAAACCCTAACAACTCTATCTGCACTGATTAGTTTATTGTAATTACCGTTATTAATTTGTACCTTTGACAACACCCCTAGACAGGATAAAACATCGATACTGTTCATTGATTAAGGTTGGTGCAACAAATATTCATACAACAAAAAATCACGGGACCAATAACAAAACTGCACCTGTGATCTGGTCGTAAAAGCTAAAAGAAGAAAAGCTAATAGCCAAAAAAGCTCTGCAATGACGTGAAGGAGCAACGCTTCAAATAATGAAAGGGCAAACTCCAATGTGATCCACGACTGACAGCGATCTGTACAGTCAAAAGACAACTTAATTTCGGTGAAAACTACGTACCCATCACACTTTTCAGAACAGTATTTAATCCCTTTTCCTAGAAGTTATATGTTACTCTCCTTGAACATTCTCCGTATGTATGGCTTTATAGTCTCCGGGTGATAGCAACCTGTCCAAAAGGAGGGAGAGAGAAATGGAGTAAAGATTAATTCCTCAAAAGAATACTTCATTTGAGCTGGATCAGTTGCTTGTACCAATGGCATTCATGTTCATTGTCAAATCCTGCTCCCACAAGCAGTCTTGCCCAATAATCTATCATCATGCTTATTGTACTGCATGACTAAGTGAGATATTTTTCCTCCACATGAACAGAGATTTTTCTCCTACTCGGAAGAGAGAGACTGAGAGAGTTTTCGCCTCTGAGGCTCTTAACTTTCCTCAGCGTATAAAGAGAATACTTTTCACCTGCTCAGAGAGAGAGAGAGAGTTCGCATCAACACGCAGGGCTAGTTCATCATAGACAATTTTTATTTTCTAGGCAATAAACTTGTATATTAAAATTTGAGAAATATAACTGATACAAGTTAGAAAAACATTCAGCTGCCAGCGAAAAATCTAAACGGACCTAAAATCCCTATATGCGATAATAAACCTTTCTCTTAGTTATCTTTGCAGTGCCAAAACATTAAAAGAGTCAATATTAAGTAGGATTGCTAGCGTCAATAAAAGAAAGATGTAAAATAATGCAACTAAAGTGATGGGCCTACCACTTGATGGCCCGTCACCTCTATGCTGACTATGCAAGGTCTAACTAGTCTTTTTTAAGCATGTAACTGAATTCTTTAACCTCTATGAATTTAATAATTGTGAATTGAGCTATTATGGGGAAAAAAAAATGACGGGTCCACCTACCAAAAACAGTGGTGGTGGCGACGGGACAAGTATGCGGATTCCAATCAGAACTATACCACTTGATTCGGATGTACAATACCTTGTTTGAATGCAGACCCTATAAGCTTTCGCTTTCAAATCCCTCTTTAGTTATAATCACAGAGGACTGTAAATTAGTTGACAATATATTTACGTTGGTTCAAATTCAGCCCAAGACAATAATTGGAGGAACCATTTTAGTAAATTTGAAAAAAAAAAATCTCGAAAAAAAATTCTAATTTAAAAGTTTTAAAAGAGCAATTTTTTTTTTCAAATGTATCAAAAGGAATTTTCAGAAAAATAAGAAATGACAAAGGAGATTACAGAGGGATTGCTATTCAACAGTGCACATATGATTCTAGAAAATATATATATATATATATATATATATATATATATATTTTTTTTTTTTTTTTTTTATATATCTAGAAAGAACAGCGTACATATGATTAGGATGCACGTGAGAGAGAACTGCACAATGGACATTGTAAAATAACATGTAGTAGTAATCGCCAAAAGAAAATAATGCAGTAGTAATTCATAGTACACATCCCATTGCCTCCTCTCTCAGCTCTTCGTGAACCGATAAAGATTGCAATAACTTCGGTGGAGATTTGGAGGGTTTGCTTCCTTAGAACCCAACGGATAAGTAGCTCGATGGCTGCTGTTGTGAATTAAGGACACAATGAAGCGCGGGAATCTTGCAGACGAAAGTGCCCGTCATTGACCCATGCATGATTGCCCCCAACAAAAGATGGGGCAAGGTTCCTTGCCGGCGGGCTATCTGGTTTTTAATGATGAATTTCTGCTTCTCAAATATGGGCAGAGGGCAGTGCCATATAAAGACATTGAATCTGTATCAAAGGAAACGAGATCTGCAGAATGCTTTTAAGTACATCTGTCTGAAATTTGCGGAAAAAATTCCGTCCAAATTGGCAAATTTGGGATCATAGGGAAAACAAAGGGTGACTAATTTAGGACAACTTTACTTAGGCTAAGAGGATGAAACATAAGTTAACTAATGTGGAAACAACTAGTTCCTTGTTTCTAAGCTGAAAATCCCACTTGTATGAGGTTTCAATACTCGAAGGAGGAAAAGGAATCATCTTATCGATAACAGATAGTACCAGAACTACAAAGACACTGCTCTCGAACAATTTCCAACTAGATCATCTGGATAAAAATTACACGACCTACTTGTATAAAAATTGCCAAGTCTCCTATCTCTTGGTGGGATCAGTAGAAACATCGAACCCGGGAGGTATGAAGACAATGTCATCCCAATCTGAGTTAGAACTCTCCTGCAATGTTAGACGATCATTGTCGCTTAACTATGTATATAATACAAGTTATTACCGAGAAAACATAACAATAAATGATAATCATGAAAATTATAAGAGAGGCAAAAAAAGCATTCAGCCTTCCAAAATTTTAATGAAGAAACTATCGGCTGGCCAGCTGACCATAGGATGAGAACTAAAACTGCCATACATAGGCTCCTTACCTTCATCCCGTTAAGTATTTCCTCAAGAACAGCAACCTGCAAGATAAAATGAACCAAGTCAATACGGACAAGAATAAAAGGGATCACCTAACAAAACCGCATAGAAACCCTTACCTGAATATCTCCTCGTCTGTAAACAGGGTTTAATTGATTTTGATCACGGGAAGCCCTCAGTAGGGAATTTTCTAAATCCTCCTATAAAATATCCAAGGACAAGACGAATTGTAAGATAATATGAAGGATAATTAGAATATGGCATGTGAAAATGGCTGTCTTTGTAACTAACCTTTCTGAAAAAGGCTGGACGATAGCTCTTGTTTTGGCTTTTCAATATCAAGCTTCTTGACTGAAATCCAAATACATTCAACAGTTCAAGAAAAAAATACGAAAAATAAAGCCCGAAAGTACACTTCTGGGGTCCAAAGAAAATATTAGAATGACAAGCCCATATCTTAAAGCCCTGGTCATCACAAAATATGGTAAACAGATTCCCCCAACAACCCAAAAACACAAGCCATATTGTGTCCCAGTTGATGGTATCACCAAGTGCTGATTCATCAAACTAGAAATGCCAATGTGCAATGTTTGTTCAGCAATACTACATAAAGCAGGAATAGTGGGCTAAAACCTTCTAAATGGGCCCAATTTTTTGAATCTAAAACTATGGAGACCCTTTAGCAACAGGGACTCAAACTTGAAAACACAGCATACCATATAGGTTAGATGGACAAAATATCATCCTCAAAATTGCTTATCCACGCAGCACAACTTAAAAATCTGTCACAGTTTGCACAAGTCAACCAATCCCTAATGCATTATAAGCAAATTGATAATGGCAATATTTCCGACAGATTCATTGAAAAAACAAGGTTTAGGTAGCTGACAGTGAGAAGCTTTCTTCCTAGGGAAAAGGCAACCTTGGAAATACAAGAATCCATTTTGCATCATATCTAAGGGATTTCTTGGTTCGGGCCGAAGAAGCAATGTCACTCGATCATTATCAAACTGACCTGCAATCTTTTTCTATCCGTGAGGATCCCACCAGGGTGCCTTCTACTTCTAATAGGCCATGAACTAGATCAGAATCATTCTCAACGAGTCCATAAGAAGTGATCCCATTTTTTTCATCGGGTCCGGGTAGAGACCAAAGGTCTTGAGCGACCGATCCGGCAGAACAACTCAAAAAGGCCATCAGTTTATGTGAGATTGAATGCATCCATTGCCACTTTCATACACTAACATGGTGCATATTGACTTTAACACTCTTTCTTGGAGCAATTAACTCACCCATTTAGCAAACCATCTTTCACAATCTGCCCTCAATCTGTCCCATAGATGTACCACCTCTTCTGGCAATTCTAACACCCAACTAGTCTAACTATTCATACATCTCTAAGATTGTATTTTTAAAAATCTCATCCAGTAGACATGATGTTCTATTGCAACCTTACCTTTAGTGCCATAACATTTATTTGAACTTATAACCGTCTCCAATCATTCCTTTCGTAGTAGTCATTAAAAGCGCACTACATTCAGAAGTCCCTCCCTCCACCTCATACAATGTGGTTTAAATTTAACAGAGGATTTCTCATTCCCCAAAATTTAACAAATCTAAATTAACATTAACATCGTCTTCTGTGCATGGGTTCATCATTCATCCTTTCAACCACTCTAGACCAACTCCTATATCACTAAATTACATCCAAAACATTTTCTCCAATGTTCGAATTGTACGAAGTATGTCCATGTTGTACACCCATGCAATAATTCTAAACAAGTAAACAATATGTTAATGTGCAGTGTTTCAAATCCACTTCGAAGCAAAAGGGCCAATGACAGACAGCCTTCAGTAAACTCATCCCTAACCATGGCAAATAGAAAAGTGATCCTAGAGAAAGCTTCCCGTTGACTCTTAGCCGAATCACACTACATGGTTCAAACAGATATAAAGCTTCAAATTAGAGGACTTTCAAATACATACCAGAGTATGGTATATTAGGTATGTTGGAGTGTGTTTACTTCCCAGATGTCGACCATCTTTTTCTATTCATTCGGTTAGATTGTTATTGTAAGGCCTAAAGTGATGGTGCTTCGTTCATCTATTTTTCCCTATGCCATTCACACCTTGTCATACATCTCATTCATTTATTTAAGTAGCTTTTACATGTATTGAAACCTTCCTTGTTCTCTCAATCAAAATGGATATATTATTAACACCTAGCACAGGAATCACTTATAGTGGACCTTCTTAGAAAAGAACCTGGAAAACTGGAACTCCAGAGAAGGCATCGTCTAAAACACCAGCCTTTTCCTTCTCCTACACGCACAACAAATAAAATGAAACAAAATCATTATTTACATCAACGCAGACGCCACCAAAGTACCGGTTAAATCAGGTAAAATCCACAAATTTTTCATGCATAATTATGCATATTAAAAGAGTAGGACTTCAGAATGTACACTTTTGATGAGCAGAGCAATCATGTAAATATCGAGCTTATGGACCAGTTAAGATATGAATCCACAGAAAAATTAGTAAACACATAACATGAGCTGTTCAAATGTTCTATATATCTTATTAGAGATTATCTCAGATATAGTTCTATTTCTGATGCTGCATAACCACAATTAAGATGTGAACTCAAAGAGCAGGTGTTGGTAAATGGAGTAGACAATATAATAAACTGATCTTATATTTCAACAGTGGAAGTGTCTCAGACTTGTGGCAATACTGCAGAGCTCAACAAAATCATTTTAATGCTCAGTCTGCTTTCTGCAGGTTAAACCACACTCAAGTGGCCATTCATAAAAGTCATCTTATTCCTCCCAAGGAAAAGAGGATGAGGATGAAGATGTCAAGGGAAAACAAAATTGAGCTAAAAAGCAAGAGACAGAGAGAGAGAGAGAGAGAGAGAGAGAGAGAGAGGCACAAGAAAGTCAGGACATTCTCTGTCACAGTTCACTGAGGTCAGACCAAGAGTGATAGTTGGATAAACCATGCTTAACTTCTTAGCAGTTAGGGTCCTTTCAGGATTTCCTAATTGTCTCGCAAGTGATGTTTCAGTGGATGAATATAACTTGGGATTGCCTATGTTGCTCATGGTTCTACGTATTGACTCCTACATACCAAGACATTATAAATACTTCCTAATTCTTTCACCTGCTACCAACTTCATGAAGAATCAAATTAATCCTATGGGCCAAAATAATCCTAGTTTCTAGGTTCCTTTTCATTAAGATCAGCCTTTTGTTTCCTAACCAACATAGGAAATAAGTGCAGGCACGAGAAAGAGCTTCAAATATCCTCATTTTAAAGATTCGAATAGCAATGCACAAGCCTACTGAAGTCTTTCTCCCTGCCATTTTCTCAGAAAGTGATGTTAAGAATCTCGCAGGCAACTTAAACTGTGCTGGTTGGATGGAGGAGGTTTCTGTACCATCTTTATCATCAACAGATGGAAGTGGAGATGAAAGTGATAGCTCTGAAACAAGTTGACTAATACAAATGTTCGCCAAAGATAAATAAATAGTGGCATCTCCAAATTATATTGTTTGAGGTTAGGGAGTGTTATCATATGAGGTTGAAACCCTGGCCCACATAATATAGCATCCATTGGAACTTACATAGCGATCAGACAATTATCTAGATTGAGCGCACGCAAATCTCACATTAGCACGAAAAGACTTCCAATACCCTAACCAAATTCAAATGCCAAAAGCTCTAGTATTTACATTTTCGGAATCAATTTTAAATGCTACTAAATTTCTTACCCTGAGTGCGTTTTTGATTTCCGAAGACTCTGGAATCAACCTGAAGGCAACCCCACCAAGCTTCAACTGAAAAACCTGTCGGAAAGAACAAAAAGCATAAGATACCGAGTCCACCAATTTCATTCTCTCCCGCACCCGAACGAATTGTTAAGACACAACAAAACCAAACAATTTAATCGCCCACCTTATTCAGAGCAACAGCCACAACTTTGGACCCACTTTCCATAGAGGGGTCCATTCTCTTAATTTGCTCAAGAAGTGCCTCTGCGTCCTCTTTCTTGAAACAAAACAACCCAAGAGATTTCCTGCTCGAGACGCCCGAAACCAACACGAATTCCTCGGAGGCATTGCTCAGCGCGTAGACCGGCACGCCAGCCAGCCGCTCTTCAATGACCTCGGTCGAAAGGGCCACACCACCACGAGTAGACGGGATAACCGGCGCCAACTGGGTGTTCCGGGATTCGGCAATCCGAGCCCAGGCCGCGTTTTTCCCGGAAGAAGAGCCCGGAATTTTGGGGTCGAGGGCGTGTTTCGCGTGGTCTTGGAGGTTGGAGAGGGCGGATTGGATATGGGTTTTGACTGAATTGGGGTTGGGAAGGTGGTGGAGGAGGTTAGAGCAATGGTGTTGGAGGTTAGAGAAGGCCTCTTGGAGGTTAAGCTGTGGGGGTTGTTTTGGCGGTGGGAAAATGTTTGAGGTGTTCGAGTTGGAGTTCTTGGGGATCATTTTCTCGGGAAACGATGGGAGCGTGAAAAAGTTCATTGGGAGGTAGAGTGCGAGCGAAGGAGTGATGAATGGAGGAGGAGGAGGTTTCCAAGCGAGGAGGAAGAGGGGTTTTGAAGGTAATGTGAAAAAGGGTTTAGCCTTTTTCCAAGAAAAAAAAAAAAAGTGGGGGGTTTAGCCTTTTGGGTGGCTTTGAGACCCGCAAAGGTAGTTGGATTTGGGGGTTTTGTCATGTTATCATATATACAACCTGACCTTAAGTAGGACTTGCCCAAAGCCAATTATTTAAAGATGTTTTTAAGAGCTTGATTTGCAGCCCCATACAGTTGAATTTTTATACATTAGAGGTCTCCGAAGTCCAGATTACGTCTTTAACCCTGTATTACTCTCATGTTTTCTATTACTTTTTATTTTATGTTTTTGGTTTGAAAATATATGGAATTTGCCAATTTACTTTACATGGCCTTCATGTGACTATCAAACTACGCGCAACTTTTTTTTTCTTTTTTTTGTTAAATAATGTGTCCCTTAGATTATTCACAACTTTTAAGATAGACAAAATCTTTAACAGATAAAACCCGATAAGTGGGCCGCATTATAACAATGATATTTCTAAGTGTCAATTTACAGGGAGCAAATATATACGTTTCTTTCCCTTTTTTTTTCTAATCTAATTCTTTTTTTTTTTTTTGTATAATCAGAACTCCTTTATTCCAAAAGCAAAAATCACAAACCCCTAAGAGGATCGGTTCTAACATACACTCAAGATAAATCAAGAGAAAGCTCATAACAATAGGGATTGCTCACTAAGTTAAACTTAACAGAGACCCAACGAGTAAGGTGATGCGCCAACTCATTTG
Source organism: Morella rubra (assembly GCA_003952965.2). NCBI lineage: Eukaryota > Viridiplantae > Streptophyta > Magnoliopsida > Fagales > Myricaceae > Morella > Morella rubra. The sequence goes on along the minus strand of CM025853.1, from coordinate 23,485,460 downwards.
CATCGCGATAGATATGAATAGCCTTCCAATTCTGTAAAAGTTTGTCATTCCAAGATCTTGTTAGAGTGAAAACAATAAATTTAGAGGATTCTCAACTGTGATGCACAAATCCGGGCAAAATCTGTTGTTTTTTTCAAGAACATTAAACACGTGGGGATGATTGGATGTGTTTGTAAATCTTAACCATTTCTATATTTAGGGAATGTTGTAAAAATTGAAGAGATAGGAGTTTTTTTGAGTTTTGTGAGAGATTAGTGAAAAAAGTAAAATTTTATAAGAATTGGTGAAAATGTGAAGAAATAAGTCAAATTTTTTAAAAATTAATAAAAAAAATAAAAAGAGATAATTTAAGTAAATTTTTTTATATTTATTATAATACTAATAAAAAAGATGATCTGATAGAAGAGAAAGATTATTTTAAAGTTATTTTATTTATAAAAAATGTTGAGTTAATTATGCAAACTAAAATTTTAGAATTGAAAAAAAATTTGGGATAGTCAGTGGTTTGCCAACGCACCGGAAAAATCTCTAGGTCCTGCAATAGCAATTAATGGGATTGGGACTATTCCGTTGGCCTTATTTTTCCATTCTTTTTTATTTTTTTAGTTATTTTATAATGTATTGATTGTAATAGAATGGTTGTTGGGGCTTCTTAGTTCTTACCCCTCTTTCTATATTTGATTCCATATCAATAGACATATTTATCCTGCCTCACAAAAAAAAAAAAAAAAACTAATGACTTCTTTGTTCTCTTAAATCCTTAATTCTTTGGTTTGTGGAACTCACGTTACACTACATAGCTTCGAAAACCATTGAAATTATTGGAATGATTCCAGCACCCAAATTGTGAAAAAAACAAAACCCCATCTTGAAAAAACACCTAACGCACAAAGAACCTATTCAATTGGATGAACACACATTCATTTATAATGGTCCCACCATGTAAATTATTAGGCAGACTCTAATGTCCGATGCTGATGTATCAAGTCTACACCATCATTTAAAAATGCCAATTGTCATTAAGGTTTGCATATTTCTTAACAGATCTAATATAGCAATCCTCAATACAACATATTTTAAGGTAATTATCTTCCTTATCCAAATCCACCCCTAACTTCTTTTTTTGGGGGGTTTTGATACCAATTTACAGAGCAAGCTTGATAACTTTAGCGAAAAAGTAAAAAAGAGAAAAAATAGTGAGAGATAAGTGTTTACAATAATAGAGAAGAGAAGAAAGATTATGATCGATGTCTCATTATATAGGAGATATCATCTTTTATAACCAAAATACAATTATTGGAACATCTTCTTTTCAAAAGATAGATCCGTTGCTGTTAAAGACTATCGCCTCCCTAACTTTGAGAATTACATAAGTTCGTAGTTTAATTAGTCTTTTGTTTGTATTTTTGTAGATACAACACACTTGTGCCCCAACTCTAAATGCGTATAATCGTGCGAAGTGAGCTATCTCAGTCATCTCTGACAATGGCATTCACACACTCCTATCCTCCTCCTCTATTCGCTACTGGCTTGAGTGCCAATTTAAACCATCGTAGAGCTCTCTGCCCTGTATTTCTTTTCCTTTTACTATATATCTTCCTCTTTTCTACATATTTTATCTTTGTTAAAATATATCTTAATAAATCTAGCACCTTTGTTACGCTAAGCTACTATTTTATATGTAATTTTATCTTCAAGCTACCAGTTTTAGCAATTGACGTTTATAAATTTTTATTTTTCTACATTTTATTCCATACGTTCAGAAAAATGACTATTTCTTGAGTGAGAAATGGACTAAATGGTATAATTTTAACAAATGCCAAGAGATACATTGCAAAGAAAATATTAATTTGAAATATCAATCGCCAAAAATAATATTAAAGCATATTGCAAATGATATAATAATTTGAGACATTAAAATCTAGTTTGTTTATATTTGATGGCATAAATGTAATCCCAATCTCTTTGGTATAAAAAGTTACAAATTAGTCCATGAGGTAAAAAAGTTGCAATTTAGTTCTTGTGGTAAAGTTTTTGCTAAAATATATCATTTCGTCTATCTTTATCTCTTTCATTAACAGTTTATACTAATGAATTTCGGAATCGATTTTGGTAAGCAGCACGTTGTGATAAGTGATGATTAACATATATTATTAGTGAAAAAGATGAAAATAAACAAAAAAATGTATTTTTAAGGGAAACTTTAACACAGAAACTAAATTGTAACTTTTTTTTTTTTTTTTTTTATCTTAGATACTTATTTGTACATTTCTTACTCCGCACGGACTGTGAGTATTTTTATACCTTTATAATAATAGAGAGCGGAGGGGTTCACGATTGGGCCCCGTGCCCCCACACCCCATGAGCGGAACTGTGGTGGTGATCTCCTATCGTACCCGTCATATTTATTTCATTGAATCTCTCAGTTGTGTTAGTTTTTCGGCTTTTCTTTTTTTGAGACCGTTTCGTGCTTTTGGATCATAATTGACATTTAAAAAGGACTCCAGTTTCCAACAAACGTATTAGACGGGCCAAAGAAAAAAAAAAACATATTAGACGGATTCTGCATGGAAGTTTGCAAAATTAGATGTCTTTCCGTGCGCATTGAATAATTATTTATGCGGTATTTGTTTGACAAAATTTCAGAAAATATTTTTAAAATTTTATGAATTTTTTAGATATTAAAATTTATTAGAGTTTATAAAAAGTTCAAAGTGTGTATGTGTTAATGTATTTTTAGTTGACATAAAGACTTCATGACCTGTCCCAGTTATTCTTGAGATTTGTGTTTAATGAAGTCCTGCTCAAGACTAGTGGTTCAACATAATTGGTGAACGTCTGAGAATGGTCAAGGTTTGATTGAAGTTTGCATGTAGTTTACTAACGCGAAGTTGGAGCGGTGATGTTTATGAAGCATTCGAAGTTTGATCAAAGTTCACTTACAGTTTGATTAGAATTGACGAAAAACTGTTATAACGGTTTTAACAAATGCGCTCAATATTCAAGAAGTCTTGAACTTGTGAATAACTTCCCTCCGACTCCTCAGAATATAAAAGCCATTTCTTACATTTATTTATAACGTTCCAAAAACTAAACCTTGAGAGACCTTGTTTCCAGAGCTTCAAGATATTCTCTCTGTTACTGTTTCTGTAGTCTATTGCGTGTGAATTGAAATTAAATCCTGTGAGATTTTTCTTTCCCCCATTATCTCATATTTGATTTTGATCACCAAGATAAACCTTAATTAAGAAGGTTAACTCTAGAGACTGGAGATCTACCAAGTTGTGAAGAAGCTGATTGCAAGTGGGTGTGGAAAGATTGACTTGGCTATGAAGATCATTTTTGGAATCAAGAATTCAAATGAAAGAGGAGTTCCTCGTTCCCTTCAAGAGACAGATTTGGATGTTGTATTCCAAGTAAGGTAACAGTTGAATAGACTAGCAACGGGGTATTGTGAAGTTTATAATCACTATGTACCGAGTTTAAAGTTTTTAGTGAATTCGCTTAAACTGACATTCTCTGGCCCAGAGAGTTTCTAACTCTTGAAAGATTCTTTCAAATGAGTTTTCTCTTCGTAACTACTCTTGGTATCATTGTATGTGATTGTGATTATGTAGATAATTTGGTTGCTATTGCAATTGTCATTCTTTTGTTTCTTTGATTAAGAAAGAAAGTCTTGAGTATATTGTAGAATTGATAATATGCAATAACTTGTCCATATTGATTTGTAAATTTCGCATAGTATACTGTTGATTGAGTGTCCTCGAAATTTGTTGATAAAACTTGTGAGATTGTGCAGTTGTAAGTTTTAAAAGGATCGAGAATTTTCAGAACCTATTCAACCCCCTTTCTAGGTTCGGCTACTATATATTGAGTCTTAAACTATCAACTTCAGTATGTGTAGATGTTAAAAATTTTGGAATGTGTTTGGCTTGCTTGAAATTTTGATACCCTGAAATGTTGAGGTATCAAACGCCACCAAAGTGCAACAAGTAAATCCCCAATCTTGTTGCACACAATTTAGCTAGTTGAGCTACCTCCATATTTAGCAATGGAGGCCACCCGTAATATTAGAGTTATTAGAGTCCCACATTACTAAAGCAATATGGGTTTAGCAACGTGGGCTATTGTAATCAAAGGCTTATAAATAAGCCTATCTGTAATTTCTCATCTACACATCAGTGAGTACACCAATCTGTCCAGTTGGGCCTTCCACAGTGGATGTAGGTTTATAGACCGAACCACTTCAATCTCTTGTCTCACTTCTCTTTCTCTCTTAGTCTAAATTATTTTCTCTCTCTTTTATTTTTATTCTTAACACGGTATCAAAGCCATTTCGATCCTATGACAAGTTTTCGTTAGTTCTCTCATTGGGCTTTTTGGCGCCCCATCCGGCATCATTCCGGCAAACTTCCGACATCTCCTCTCAAGCCTTTTGATGCCCTGTTCAGCATCACTCCAGTGACCTTTCGGCATCTTCTCTCGGGCTTTTCAGCATTCCTCCAGAGAACTTCTGGCAATATCCTCATTCTGGCGACCCTCTCCGGCCATATTCAGACGATTATCTGCTCCTCTCCGGTGACTGTCCGTTGTTCTCCAGCCATCATTCGGCGCCATTTTTTTTTTCTTATGAGAAATTTCTTTTTGTAAGTCCAAACTCAACGTGTGTCCACCTTGAGTTTGCAGGGGAGTATTAGAGTTATTAGAGTCTCACATTGTTAAAGCAATGTGGGCTATTGTAATCAAAGGCTTATAAATAAGCCTTACTGTAATCTCTCATTCATACATCAGTTAGTACTCTAATTTACCCAGTTAGACTTTTTCACAGTGAATATAGGTCTTGGACTGAACCACTTCAATCTCGTGTCTCGCTTCTCTTTCTCCTTCTCTCTTAGTCTAAATTAGTTTTCTCTCTTTTATTTTATTTTAACACGTGATACTCAGAGGATCGGAATACGAGAATCGGACTTGGGAATATGAAGGTTCAGATCCCCATAGATTGTATTTAGTGCTCTTTTAGTTTTGCAACGAAAGCTTTCGATGTCTTGATCTAAAAAAAAAAAAAAAAATCCCCATTTCACATTGACATAGGGACAATTTTATCATAGTACACAGTGCAGTAACTAGTTCACTAATTTTTTTTTTATTTTTTGAGAATACACTTTGCATTTCAAATCTTACCGTTAAAAATTATCAAAACTATGCCACGCAACTTGCCTTATGTTTGGTTTGCACAAGATTTTTACAAACTCCAATATTTTTTTAAAAACCCCAATAAGATTTGCACAACTTCTATAAAAAGAAAATTTAGCCCATCTAATCAGAGGAATCTTAGCAGACAAATTGTTACGTGAGTGTAAATTATAAACCTTTTGGTGATTTGAAATGCAATATATTAAGTTTTATAGTTCGATGGTACAAATGATCAAAAACACGGTAGTTAAAGGGTATAGAATATAGTGTTTGGTATAAAATTTTAATAAAAATTTTGTTAAAATTTTACGTAAGTGTTAAAAATAAGGTGTATTAAAATTGATAAATGAGTGATAAAAGTAAAAGTAAAAGTAAAAAATTTTGAAGTGTGTTTAATAAAAAAATTTTATTAAAATTTTGCAATTCAAATATATATAAAATTTATATTTTTTAAAATAACGACAGAAATTCATTGCATCCTATCTTTATGGACCGATTTCGTAAGAATCTAAGCTAATTGGAAAATGCATTATGCAAACTCATTAAGTCTTCACAGATATGTACAAGGACCTTTCCCAAAAAGACCAAATAAACAAATGAGCAAAGTTATACGTGATTGATGTATCGTGCTACAAATACACACACAATCACTTTTCTCGTTTTCTCTCTCTCTTTTTTTTTTTTTTTTGGTTAGTTTCTGGTTTCCTCTCTTAAATTAATCAATAAGACAAATTTGTAAACAAGGAATTTGTGCCTTTTTTTGTAGTTCTTGTTTCGAGATTGTCACTTTCAATCTAATAAGTCTAGGAAGTACGCCAAAATGAAAACCTCACTTATTCTCGCCCAGTAGGCGACAGAAAACATTGATATAGGCCAACGTTATCATGCAACAATTGCTTGGGAAACAAGATAATAATAATAATAATAATAATAAAAAAGGTGCATCCTATTGTAAACATCTATTGTAGTTTAGTGAAAAAAAGATTTTAGTTTCATAATTTTTTATAATTATATTTTGTATAAAGATAAATTTGTTATTTTAATAAAAAATAATATTTTTTATCTAAATTAATTGTAAGTTAAGGGGACCTTCGGGTAATAAAAATTTTGGAAGTTTTTGGATTTGTGAAAAATTAAAGATATTTTATGAAATTTAATAAAAAATAAAGAGAGAAAGATTTAAATAAATATTATAATAAAAAGAATAAATTGATAGAGAGATTATTTTATAATTTTTTAATAAGGAATTTTTACCTTCAAACATCACCTAAATGTAAACAATTGATAGTTAATTGACAAAATATAATAAAATTGATTGTTTAAAATGCAAGTTGTCAAAACTTTAATAATCGAAAAGCGAAAAATATATTTTTATTTGTTTCATTGATTGAGATTTGGACCATTCTGCAAGCAAAAAAAAAAAGAAAAAGAAAAAGGGACCGAAAGTAGGTGGATCAGTGTGTATATATATTATATTTTTATTTCTATTTTGTCTGAGCTAGGTGGATTAGTATAAATATGGAATTCTTGTGTCTTACGTGTCGGTTAGGGGAGACTAATCATTGGTTCTGGAAGGAGACAGGATTAGGAGCGAACGAAGAGAAAAATAAACAACTTAAGAAGGGCAAGGATTATGTCACTTTTGGGTACATACCTACATCACTTCCCTATCCAATTGGATGAAAAACATAAAAGTCTAGAGCAGATCGTAAGCAATTTGACTTAATGGGTCAGCTTCATATTTTATTGGCAGTGATAAAAATAATGTCACCAGACAAAAGCCATTGCCCCTCGAAGGATTTAAAAAAAGAAAAGAATTGATATACTTCAAGCAAATCGAAGAGTTTACATGATAGTCATCGGGACTAAACACGCTCTTCTGCAGCTCGTCTCATGTGCAGGTGACCCCAAGGCCAATAACCAAGACCGCTGCGCGATAGTTGTACATAAATGAGAAAATTACCCTTTGCTCTAAAATAGAAAAGCGTTCCACTTCCACAGGTACAACAGTGTGAAGCACTGTTGGATTATTATATAACTAGGATATTAAAGCTTTATGGTGGACTCGATGGCAGAGGATTCCCTTTTTGCCATCGTTGTCTCTCACCGTACGTACCAGCCCCTGGCCCCCACATTGTAATGACTTTCTCACTGTTTAGATTAGTTAGTCTCCCTTTGTTTTTATAGTTCTCTAAACCCCTTGCTTGGTCTGTACTTCTGTCTCTCTCTCTCTCTCCTTCTCCCTCTCTGCCGCAACTTTTGCTTTACTTGACCCCTCAGATATGGATCACCATGATCCCAGCAAGCTTCATACAGCAGGTTTTGTTCGATTCTTTATGTATCTTTTCTTAAATGGTTTTTCTTTCTTGGTTTTACTGGTTCTTTATGTTGAAGTCTTTCAAGGTGTTTTTTTTTTTTTTTTTTTTTTTTTTCTGCTTAATCTTTTTTGTGGAAGATTTTTCCGGATTTGTTTAGTTTCGCTGCTTTCTGTATGCAATGTGTTGGGGGTTTACTTTTCCTTCATCTTGCAGAGCATGAGGGGCATGGAGTTCATGTTTGTCGCAAATGTGGGTGGCACTTTCCAAATGCGCACCCAAGTGCCAAACTCAGACGTTCACACAAGAGGATTTGTGGTACTATTGAAGGCTATAAGCTGGCAGGCTCAGAGGAGAACCCCCATTTGAATGTTTCGGATGATGAGCACTTCTCTGATGAAGATCACAAACCCCCAAGTGAGAGAACTCATTGCGTTTACAAATATGCCGTCAATTCCTCTTAAGCGTGCTCTATTTACCTACTGATGAAATATACAAACTGAAATACTCAACGGTTGGATCTCAAATAAAAGAGTTTAATTTATTTTTCTTAGTTTTCTTATAAGAAATTATATTCCTTAATCTATTTTCCTTAGTTTTCTGAATTTCACATGTTATTGTTGGTCGATTTGGGTCCTCAAGGTACTGAAGTCTTGGAGACAAGTAACAATGAGAAGGGTAGTGGTGGAATTGGAGAAAGATCGAATAGATCAGAATATGAACTATTTTCGGATGCTGTTGCGGAATTTTCAGATGGCGGAATCACTTCGGCAATTGAAGAACGATTGGAAGACATTCAAGAACCAGCAATAAATGTGGAAAAGGTTGCCAAGGATGATCCAAATACCAGCCAACCATTAAGGGATGGTACTTTAGTTGGTAAGCCTGTAGAATATAGTGGTCCGCCATATTAATTGATATTAGCTGTTTCGTCTACTTTACGAATGAAGGTTCCCCAATAAGTGTTGGAGTAGTTGACACATCCAATTATAATATACGGAGACACTCTTTAATACGTGGGTACGTTCATTAGTGCTTGGTTCAACCTTAGATGACACTTGCATTTTTGTACCTCCCCTTTTTCTCTCCCCTCTCCTCCTTTCGAGATAAAGCTAATCTTTTCATTATAAATAATTCCTGATACTTGTGTGTGATGTGACTATGGATCCAAACCGCTCCTTCTTGTCTTCTAGAATTTTTCAGATTTGAAACCTTCCCCATTCTCACCATTGCCGGTCATAAAAAAAACTGGACTATAACAACGACAAGTACTTCTATTTTGTTTATTCTTGGAAGTGCACGTGGTACATTGAAAACGTGCATGGTTCAGAGAAATCCACTCCCTTGTGTTTATGTGTAGTCGACAGATGCTAGGACATGGCTATTGAAGTTATTGATCACAATGTGGTAACAAATCCTCCCCAAAAGATCCGATGATATGCGATAGAAGGCGTTCAACATTCTCATAAAACTAATATCTTAGTCCTTTTTTTTTTTCATTGCAACAGTAACACATAAAAAAGCAGAAAATAACAAAGAGTGAGGATGGCAAGTGATCAATACTGAAAATTTTGAAGGGGAACAAGCCAAAAAGTTGATGAAGCTGAACAGGTTTGTACAAGTCAGAAAATCTTGAATGATAATTAATGAAAGAAGATTCTGGTGGTACAGTAGGGTGAGGGTGAAATATCACACAAGTATATAGAAAAATTATGATTTTAGGAGTATGTAATGTACATTATAGCTGGCTCGATGCGAGAGTGGGAGACTTATGCTATATTGTGATGGAGATAGAAGTTTAGGTTAGGTTCCTAGTCAATGGGCAGGATGGATAGGGAGAGACAAGCCTTTAGTGGGAGATCATGTGTCTTATTCCTGGGTGTGATGCTAGATTGTGGGCTAAGTTGGTGAAATGGCAGTTACTTGTCTAATGGAGGGACATTGCATGCATGGTTGAGGAGGAGGAGGTCAGGCTCATGAGCTAGTGAATTTCCTTCGTTTGCTTCCAATCTTTGTAGAGCTTGAAGACAGCTCATGTCTTATTCCTGGGTGTGATCTAGATTGTGGGCTAAGTTGGTGAAGTGGCAGTTACTTGTCTAATGGAGGGGCATTACATGGAAAAGAGAAGTAAAAAAAAAGTTAAGCTCTTTGTATTTTATTTAATAGTATTTATATAGTAGGGTTAATGTATGATTTGTTACCTTTGAAACTAGAGCTGCACAGAATTTTGTGATCATCAATTCACATGTTAGAATAGCTGGAAAATTTGGAAGCAGTAAAATCATTGCCCTGCATATCAATGAACATCAAAAGAAAGGGCTTGGGGGGATGAAAAGGGGAAAAAAAAATTGCAATAGTTAATATGGTTTTGCGATCATCAATTTTCTGGCAGTTTTATCCTATTAAGCTCTTTCAACCCTCGCTTCAGATGATGAGATTTTTCTCATCTCAAGGTTCTCCCATGGTTTATACCAGTCAGTAGTATTCGGCTCTTATGTTGTTTGAGAATTTGTCATAGCTCGTGTGCAGTTACCAAGAATTTGGCAACAACTAGGGAATGATATACAATTGAGTGACAACGTTTAAAACTAAACAAACTCTAGAGCCATCAGTCCTTTTCCTCTCATTTTTGTTCGAGGCAAAGTCTTTGTCGTCACGTTGACCTATATGATCTGAGAAATCCCTATTTAACTTCCCAAATTGTGACTGAGGGTTATTGTGATCATATGTCCTCTGCTTAATGGAGCATTGTTTTTTCTCAAAATACCAGGGGAGCATGGATCTGGTGGGAAGGAAAATATTTTCTGCCTTCTGTAATGATACTAAGTTTACTTGAACAGTGATAAAGAATCTGGCATAATCATTTATTGGGAGATCTAGTGGCCAAATAAGACTACATGCTGTAATTTTAAGTATCTTCTGATTCCAGTGGGCTCTTCTCCGAGATGGCAGTCAACCTTAGTGAGAGCTACTTGTAAAAGCATACCGTTTTCGTTCTGATAAAACAAATATAAAATAATTTCTCTCCTCATTAAATCATCTCTTTCCATTGTAATAAATATAAAAAATTCATTCAAATAATCTCTCTTCACTTTTTCATCAACTCCCATAAACCAAAATTTTGGTTTGCAAACAACTGATATTCTTTTCCAAGCAGGGCATTCATTAATTTGTTACGCATGATTTTTGGATGTAATATTCAATTTTAAAGTAAAAAAATACATTTTGTATTTTGTATTTATGTCTGTATAAATGTGCAGATATCAAACCACAAGAAATCTCATTTGACAGCAGCCAAATGGGAAATCCTGAATTTCCTGAGAGTACAACTGATAAGTTGGGGAGTAAACCACGATCTGAAGATTATGTGCCAAGCCCTACCACCACTTCAATGGCTAGTTCTGGTTCAGATTATATAACTGAAGAATCAGTTCTACTTGGTAATGATAGGAAATGTTCACCTAATGACGTCAATATCTTAAAGCCTGAGACTCTGACAGATGCATCACAAGAAAATGGGAAGGCCAATGCGGGGGAGGATGTAGCGGAGTGCTCTTTGGCATGTGTTGGTCTGGAGATCGATGGAAAGAGAACTGAAGAAAGTAGCTTGGATAAAAATCTTATGGACTCTATGGTTTCACACAGTAGAATTGGTGGCAGATCATTTGAGATAGCATCAAACTTGGAAGGAACATTTGGCAAAACTTCAGATCTTGTGCCAGCTGATAAGGTGGAGAAAGAGCATGAGGATGGGTCCATTTATAAGGTGAGCCAAAAGGATCTTCCTCTTAAAGTTGATTCTGCTGATCATGTGGATGTTTATGGTGATACTTCTGAAGTCTGGGTAGATGCTGCAAGAGGAGTAAAAGATGACAGTTCTTGTAATATATTTGAGATTGGCAACAGAGAGGAAAAGGGGAATTGCAATGTAGATGTCCTTGCTGTGCATAGTGATTCTGCTATTCATGTGAATGCTTCCATTGATACTTCTGACATGAAGGTGGATGCTGCAGAAGGCATAGACCGTGCCAATTTCGGCCATAAAATTGAGAGTTGCAGCAGAGATACAGATGAAAAAGGTGTAAATGCAAATGTCCTTTCTTTGCCTGATGACATGTCAATAGTAGACCCTCCTGAAACTGTGGTGGAAGATTTTGAAGATAATGAGGCAGTGAAACTACAGAAATATGCAGCTCTAGATTCATGTGTAACAAGTATGGATAAGAAAGCTGGTGCTGAGAATTTTGCTTCGAAGGCAAATTCTTCCAGTATCCAGTCAGGGCAATTGAATGAAGGAGCTAAAGTCCCAACCTCAGATATTCATGTTTTGAAAGACAGTGATGAAGAAGAAGGTGGGACCATCAATATTGTAGTTAATGAAGTGATTGTTGAAGAGAAAGCTGATGTGTCTCAGACCAATGTCACTATTGATGAACCAGGAGCTCCTGCAGAGGTTTTTACCCTTGACATTGATGAAAATCACACTGCCCAGGCTTGTGAAGATGAAACTAATGATATTCACAACTGTGATTTGCACGTGAGTCGTCCAGAAGATGCTGCAAAGTTCTTATCTGATAATCGAAGCAACATAGAAATTAATGAGGCAGTGAAACTACAGAAATATGCAGCTCTAGATTCATGTGTAACAAGTATGGATAAGGAAGCTGGTGCTGAGAATTTTGCTTCGAAGGCAAATTCTTCCAGTATCCAGTCAGGGCAATTGAATGAAGGAACTAAAGTCCCAACCTCAGATATTCATGTTTCGAAAGACAGTGATGAACAGGAAGGTGGGACCATCAATAGTGTGGTTAATGAAGTGATTGTTGAAGAGAAAGCTGAAGTGTCTCAGACCAATGTCACTATTGATGAACCAGGAGCTCCTGCAGAGGTTTTTACCCTTGACATTGATGAAAATCACAGTGTCCAGGCTCGTGAAGAAGAAACTAATGATATTCTCCTGCAGAGGTTTTTACCCTTGACATTGATGAAAATTGCACGTGAGTCGTCCAGAAAGATGCTGCAAAGTTCTTATCTGATAATCGAAGCAACATAGAAATTAATGAGGCAGTGAAACTACAGAAATATGCAGCTCTAGATTCATGTGTAACAAGTATGGATAAGGAAGCTGGTGCTGAGAATTTTGCTTCGAAGGCAAATTCTTCCAGTATCCAGTCAGGGCAATTGAATGAAGGAACTAAAGTCCCAACCTCAGATATTCATGTTTCGAAAGACAGTGATGAACAAGAAGGTGGGACCATCAATAGTGTGGTTAATGAAGTGATTGTTGAAGAGAAAGCTGAAGTGTCTCAGACCAATGTCACTATTGATGAACCAGGAGCTCCTGCAGAGGTTTTTACCCTTGACATTGATGAAAATCAAGTGTCCAGGCTCGTGAAGAAGAAACTAATGATATTCGCAACTGTGATTTGCACGTGAGTCGTCCAGAAGATGCTGCAAAGTTGATGAAAACCAATGTCAGCTCTTGAAGACCTATGCTCCTGATCAAGAACTGCTTGACTGACGATGAGTCGTCACAGAAGATCCAGCTGCTTGAAGTTCTTCCAGAAGGATAATGATAATTCGAAGCAACATAGCAATTAACCTAACGGTGTAGATGATATTGGCGAATCATGAGAAAGCTGGGACCGAAAAGATTTCAATCAATAGTGTGGTTAATAACAATGGAAAAGAGCGCTGCAGCTCTAGATTCATGTGTCAACAATTATGTATGGATCTCTATGCACAAATCTGAATCAAGTTTGCAGAGCTTTCTCTTCCTGTAGTATGATCCAACAATGAACTTCAATTGGGACCATCAATATTGTAGTTAATGAAGTGATTGTTGAAGAGAAAGCTGATGTGTCTCAGACCAATGTCACTATTGATGAACCAGGAGCTCCTGCAGAGGTTTTTACCCTTGACATTGATGAAAATCACACTGCCCAGGCTTGTGAAGATGAAACTAATGATATTCACAACTGTGATTTGCACGTGAGTCGTCCAGAAGATGCTGCAAAGTTCTTATCTGATAATCGAAGCAACATAGAAATTAATGAGTGAGTGATCAGATTCATGTGTATATGGATAAGGAAGCTGGTGCTGAGAATTTTGCTTCGCCAGTATCCAGTCAGGGCAATTGAAGTTAATTTGCAAGCTCTGAAGCCCAGGAGCTCCTGCAGTTGACATTGATGAAAATCACAGTGTCCAGGCTCGTGAAGAAGAAACTAATGATATTCACAACTGTGATTTGCACGTGAGTCGTCCAGAAGATGCTGCAAAGTTCTTATCTGATAATCGAAGCAACATAGAAATTAATGAGGCAGTGAAACTACAGAAATATGCAGCTCTAGATTCATGTGTAACAAGTATGGATAAGGAAGCTGGTGCTGAGAATTTTGCTTCGAAGGCAAATTCTTCCAGTATCCAGTCAGGGCAATTGAATGAAGGAACTAAAGTCCCAACCTCAGATATTCATGTTTCGAAAGACAGTGATGAACAAGAAGGTGGGACCATCAATAGTGTGGTTAATGAAGTGATTGTTGAAGAGAAAGCTGAAGTGTCTCAGACCAATGTCACTATTGATGAACCTGGAGCTCCTGCAGAGGTTTTTACCCTTGACATTGATGAAAATCAGAGTGTCCAGGCTCGTGAAGAAGAAACTAATGATATTCGCAACTGTGATTTGCACGTGAGTCGTCCAGAAGATGCTGCAAAGTTCTTATCTGATACTCGAAGCAACATAGCAATTAACCTAGTCGGTGTAGATGATATTGGCAAGCATGAGAAAGCTGGGACCGAAAGATTTCATGTAGTTGGAGATAACAATGGAAACTGCGCTGCAGAGGAAAATATTACCAATATCTCTAGCACAAATCCTGAATCAAGTCGCGAGCTTTCTGTACCTGTAGTTGATCCAACAATGAACTTCCCTGAAGGTGATGAAGATGGTGATCTTGTAAAGGGAAATCTTGAAAAGTGTGATGTAGACAGAAATGAAAGCAGGGAGGAATCTCAAGAGAATGATCTTTCCATGAAACCAAAGCTGAGTTCTGAATTTGCAAGCAGTCTTCCTGAATCACAGATTTTTGCAGATGACATAATGGATGTGCCTGTGAAGGAGTTTCCAGAACGTGAAAGCATGCATTTGCATGGAGTTCCATACTCGAGCAGAATTGGCAATAATAGTGTATCTGATACTGGTGTAAAAGATGAACTCAAGGGTGACAATAAAGTGGGACTGGAATCTCTCAGCATCAGTACCCCAACTGAATATGATGGAGGTGATGTCGATTCATTGGAGAAGCCATTCGAAGACCACAGGACAAAAGAGTCTCGTGTCTCTCCTATAGAGGATAAATCTTCTGTTCCAGTTTCTGCTATTGCTGAAGATAACCATGCGAGGGAGTTAGGTGGGAGTGCTGCTGAAATCACTTCCGGATCTTTGGAAGGTGATAGTAACTTTGTTAAGCAACACATTGGTGCGTCTACTGTTGATGTTTCAGTTGACTCATATAGCCAAGCTGATAGTTTGGAAGGCAATTGGGGTTCTGTTTCAGGTACATGCATCGCTCATTATGAGATTCCATTTGGTAGGGGCTCTTTGCAAGACGAGCTTTTATTTTATTTTGCATAAGGATCTAACATTTCGTGTGCCACCTCTTATTGCTTTATATGTGCCTTGTTGCATCTTAAGGTCTTAAATTATAGGTCTTCTTTCGTATTCAATTGGTATGATCAACTGCTTCTGTTCACTATTTTATGCGCTGGATAGATACATGAAAGCGCACATTATGCGTCCTTGTGTGTATAGAAGCTCTGTATAATGCTATAGAAAGTGTTAACTTGGATGGTATATACTTAATTAAATAATTTTTTACTGCTATTTTACTTTGATTATCACAAACATCAAACTTATATTTACAGAAGATAATTCTCTGAGGTCATCTTGTGGTGAATCAGTAAATGTCTAGAAAAATATGTATTTAGGTTGTTTGAGAACCCTCCACCTTTTCCTATTGTGCTTCTTTCTCAGTCTGCATGCACAAGTATCTTAACCTACGAGAATTACCTTGTTTCATATTTTGGGCGAGTCTTGCTTTCATAAAATTGAGTCTATTTGCTTGGTTTTTCTGCATGGAACAGTGCTTTCTATCCAATCAGATGCAGCGGCTGTTATTGATGCTGAAACTTTGCCATCCTCTGATAACCAAGCATTGGCAGAGACAGAAGCAGCTCACTCAGAGAAGCCAAAAGCAGTACCTGAGAGACAGCCTTCTGACAAATCTGATAAATCAGATATGTTTGAGGCACCGTCTTTCATGACATTAGTCGAGCCTAGAGACGGGGCCGGCCAAAAAGCTGCTGTTTCTGAAGTCCAGACAGGACAGAATAGGCAACAGCAATCTGCTTCTTTGCAGGCTGGGTGGTTCCCGTCTCTGAGTCATGTTGCAAATGAGTCGCCAGGGAGAAAAAAGAACGAAGAGATTATTGCGAAGGTAACAAACTGGAGCACGGGAAAACAACACACGCCTTTGAAAAGCCTTTTGAGTCAGGCTTCGTTTGAAAGCAAACAAAAGTCAAAGAAACCAAAGGAAAACCCAGCTTCTGCACTACAAAACGATGAAACATTGTCAAAGGATAATGGTGCTACCTCCACTGCATTATACACCGTTTTAGGTCCTGAATCGCCCACAACACAGGCTGCCAAGACAGAGCCGAAAAAGGAATGGAGCTCTCCAGCAAGGTACCCTTCGGAAATTAAGACAGAAAAGAGGAAAGTCAAGGGAAGACCATATTGGGTACCATTTGTCTGCTGCTCTTCTGTAAATTAGAATTTTAACTACCAAATTTACGAGATGTAGTCATTATATAACACATGGGATGATATCCCACTCAATTTACTCGTGGTAAGTGTTTGAGGTGGCCAACTTTTGGTCATTGGAAACTAGTCTGTGTGATCGTCGTTTTATATTGTGGAGTTTTAAGGTACATATGTTACATATTCTGTAAGTTGTACTATAGGAGAGTTTCTTTCGACTCTTTATTCATGTTTTGGGTTTTTGTGACTTTCTAGAGGTGTTTTACCAACGTTGATTGAAAACGTCCTCGTTTTCTGAGGGACAGGACATGCATCAAGATGTCGTCTTGGAAGACTCGTTGGTTCCGGGTCATTAGGATGTACTCCTTGGTAATTAGCTAGTTGTCTTCCTACGATAATGAAGATGTCATTGAGTCAGGAGGCCTTGCCTCGTTAGAAGTTAGAAAGATAATTATGTATTGGTTTAGGGGACTCAAAAGAAATATGAAAAATTATTAGATAGAGTATTTGTAATTTTTGGGTATCTAGAGGCAAATCTGACATATCCAGTAATACCTTCAGCTTTAAATTATTTTGTACTGAAATTCCTCATTTAGCGTAATATCCATTAATCCAAAATTTTTTTTCCCTGTTTTTTGCCATGTCGAATGACAGAATTATGTCAGCCAATAAATATTGGATTTTGTTAGTGTGCTCTCCTACTCAGTACGCAGGTATTATGGGAATTTATACATCCCACAAGTTTTGGGTTAAGCGACCAGGTCCAGAAGTGTCTCTGTTCTCTGCCAAGAGAGTTGCAGAGGAGTTTCGGTACTCCAATGATGACGTACGCGTACATGTGAGAAAAATCAAGCTACATCAGTAGACCTCAATCAATTAAGAAGTCTATTTAACTTCTTTTGATGTCAGGTCCATATTAGGTCTGGAATTGCATTGGTTTGGGCTTTAGGCTTTGCCAATTGTACAGTGTAATTTGATGTCGGATCCACATGGATGCTCATGGACACCTTAAATTGCAGCGGGCAATGTTAGGGCTCTAATAAGAGCAAGCCTAAAAAAGTGCATATCAGGGTTCTGGACTCTGAAAATAAGACATCGAGCGAGTCACAAAAGGTTCATCGAATCCAGCTAATTTTATTTCAGTCAATTTTTTTTTTTAAAATTAGAAATATTGTGAAAATTGCAGCTAAAGTTGCCTCTAGATTCATGTGTAACAAGTATGGATAAGGAAGCTGGTGCTGAGAATTTTGCTTCGAAGGCAAATTCTTCCAGTATCCAGTCAGGGCAATTGAATGAAGGAACTAAAGTCCCAACCTCAGATATTCATGTTTCGAAAGACAGTGATGAACAAGAAGGTGGGACCATCAATAGTGTGGTTAATGAAGTGATTGTTGAAGAGAAAGCTGAAGTGTCTCAGACCAATGTCACTATTGATGAACCTGGAGCTCCTGCAGAGGTTTTTACCCTTGACATTGATGAAAATCAAGTGTCCAGGCTCGTGAAGAAGAAACTAATGATATTCCAACTGTGATTTGCACGTGAGTCGTCCAGAAGATGCTGCAAAGTTCTTATCTGATACTCGAAGCAACATAGCAATTAACCTAGTCGGTGTAGATGATATTGGCAAGCATGAGAAAGCTGGGACCGAAAGATTTCATGTAGTTGGAGATAACAATGGAAACTGCGCTGCAGAGGAAAATATTACCAATATCTCTAGCACAAATCCTGAATCAAGTCGCGAGCTTTCTGTACCTGTAGTTGATCCAACAATGAACTTCCCTGAAGGTGATGAAGATGGTGATCTTGTAAAGGGAAATCTTGAAAAGTGTGATGTAGACAGAAATGAAAGCAGGGAGGAATCTCAAGAGAATGATCTTTCCATGAAACCAAAGCTGAGTTCTGAATTTGCAAGCAGTCTTCCTGAATCACAGATTTTTGCAGATGACATAATGGATGTGCCTGTGAAGGAGTTTCCAGAACGTGAAAGCATGCATTTGCATGGAGTTCCATACTCGAGCAGAATTGGCAATAATAGTGTATCTGATACTGGTGTAAAAGATGAACTCAAGGGTGACAATAAAGTGGGACTGGAATCTCTCAGCATCAGTACCCCAACTGAATATGATGGAGGTGATGTCGATTCATTGGAGAAGCCATTCGAAGACCACAGGACAAAAGAGTCTCGTGTCTCTCCTATAGAGGATAAATCTTCTGTTCCAGTTTCTGCTATTGCTGAAGATAACCATGCGAGGGAGTTAGGTGGGAGTGCTGCTGAAATCACTTCCGGATCTTTGGAAGGTGATAGTAACTTTGTTAAGCAACACATTGGTGCGTCTACTGTTGATGTTTCAGTTGACTCATATAGCCAAGCTGATAGTTTGGAAGGCAATTGGGGTTCTGTTTCAGGTACATGCATCGCTCATTATGAGATTCCATTTGGTAGGGGCTCTTTGCAAGACGAGCTTTTATTTTATTTTGCATAAGGATCTAACATTTCGTGTGCCACCTCTTATTGCTTTATATGTGCCTTGTTGCATCTTAAGGTCTTAAATTATAGGTCTTCTTTCGTATTCAATTGGTATGATCAACTGCTTCTGTTCACTATTTTATGCGCTGGATAGATACATGAAAGCGCACATTATGCGTCCTTGTGTGTATAGAAGCTCTGTATAATGCTATAGAAAGTGTTAACTTGGATGGTATATACTTAATTAAATAATTTTTTACTGCTATTTTACTTTGATTATCACAAACATCAAACTTATATTTACAGAAGATAATTCTCTGAGGTCATCTTGTGGTGAATCAGTAAATGTCTAGAAAAATATGTATTTAGGTTGTTTGAGAACCCTCCACCTTTTCCTATTGTGCTTCTTTCTCAGTCTGCATGCACAAGTATCTTAACCTACGAGAATTACCTTGTTTCATATTTTGGGCGAGTCTTGCTTTCATAAAATTGAGTCTATTTGCTTGGTTTTTCTGCATGGAACAGTGCTTTCTATCCAATCAGATGCAGCGGCTGTTATTGATGCTGAAACTTTGCCATCCTCTGATAACCAAGCATTGGCAGAGACAGAAGCAGCTCACTCAGAGAAGCCAAAAGCAGTACCTGAGAGACAGCCTTCTGACAAATCTGATAAATCAGATATGTTTGAGGCACCGTCTTTCATGACATTAGTCGAGCCTAGAGACGGGGCCGGCCAAAAAGCTGCTGTTTCTGAAGTCCAGACAGGACAGAATAGGCAACAGCAATCTGCTTCTTTGCAGGCTGGGTGGTTCCCGTCTCTGAGTCATGTTGCAAATGAGTCGCCAGGGAGAAAAAAGAACGAAGAGATTATTGCGAAGGTAACAAACTGGAGCACGGGAAAACAACACACGCCTTTGAAAAGCCTTTTGAGTCAGGCTTCGTTTGAAAGCAAACAAAAGTCAAAGAAACCAAAGGAAAACCCAGCTTCTGCACTACAAAACGATGAAACATTGTCAAAGGATAATGGTGCTACCTCCACTGCATTATACACCGTTTTAGGTCCTGAATCGCCCACAACACAGGCTGCCAAGACAGAGCCGAAAAAGGAATGGAGCTCTCCAGCAAGGTACCCTTCGGAAATTAAGACAGAAAAGAGGAAAGTCAAGGGAAGACCATATTGGGTACCATTTGTCTGCTGCTCTTCTGTAAATTAGAATTTTAACTACCAAATTTACGAGATGTAGTCATTATATAACACATGGGATGATATCCCACTCAATTTACTCGTGGTAAGTGTTTGAGGTGGCCAACTTTTGGTCATTGGAAACTAGTCTGTGTGATCGTCGTTTTATATTGTGGAGTTTTAAGGTACATATGTTACATATTCTGTAAGTTGTACTATAGGAGAGTTTCTTTCGACTCTTTATTCATGTTTTGGGTTTTTGTGACTTTCTAGAGGTGTTTTACCAACGTTGATTGAAAACGTCCTCGTTTTCTGAGGGACAGGACATGCATCAAGATGTCGTCTTGGAAGACTCGTTGGTTCCGGGTCATTAGGATGTACTCCTTGGTAATTAGCTAGTTGTCTTCCTACGATAATGAAGATGTCATTGAGTCAGGAGGCCTTGCCTCGTTAGAAGTTAGAAAGATAATTATGTATTGGTTTAGGGGACTCAAAAGAAATATGAAAAATTATTAGATAGAGTATTTGTAATTTTTGGGTATCTAGAGGCAAATCTGACATATCCAGTAATACCTTCAGCTTTAAATTATTTTGTACTGAAATTCCTCATTTAGCGTAATATCCATTAATCCAAAATTTTTTTTCCCTGTTTTTTGCCATGTCGAATGACAGAATTATGTCAGCCAATAAATATTGGATTTTGTTAGTGTGCTCTCCTACTCAGTACGCAGGTATTATGGGAATTTATACATCCCACAAGTTTTGGGTTAAGCGACCAGGTCCAGAAGTGTCTCTGTTCTCTGCCAAGAGAGTTGCAGAGGAGTTTCGGTACTCCAATGATGACGTACGCGTACATGTGAGAAAAATCAAGCTACATCAGTAGACCTCAATCAATTAAGAAGTCTATTTAACTTCTTTTGATGTCAGGTCCATATTAGGTCTGGAATTGCATTGGTTTGGGCTTTAGGCTTTGCCAATTGTACAGTGTAATTTGATGTCGGATCCACATGGATGCTCATGGACACCTTAAATTGCAGCGGGCAATGTTAGGGCTCTAATAAGAGCAAGCCTAAAAAAGTGCATATCAGGGTTCTGGACTCTGAAAATAAGACATCGAGCGAGTCACAAAAGGTTCATCGAATCCAGCTAATTTTATTTCAGTCAATTTTTTTTTTTAAAATTAGAAATATTGTGAAAATTGAAGTGGACTAAAGTTTTATTGAATTTTGAGAGAAAGTAATGAAAATTAGAATTTAATGGTAGTTGGTAAAAAAAGATAGAAATAATTTTAGTGAAATTTTTATATTTATGGTAATGGAAATAGATGATTTGATTGGAGATAGAGATGATTTTAAAGTTTTATTATTATTTTTTTGAATGTTTGAAAATTAGAATGAAAGAAAATTTTAGTTTGAAAACATGCAAATTAAGCAATCTAGAGATTCTGTACTCTATGGCTGTATCTTGCGAGAAACCCTCGGCTTTCTGCTGTTTATGATTGTACTCTTTGAAACCACTTAATCCCAGAGTCAAAAGTACAACCTCAAAACTAAGAAAGTTGGGGACCCCAGACTAATCACGTTGAGCGTGAGCCCATACATGAACTACCCGAGGGTTATCTTCGAAGGAAGATTCCGTGTGTCAAGGAATTCAAATCCCGCCATATACATGTGGCCCCTCCTTGCTTGCCTTTGTTATGGAGCCATATATGAACCCTCGACCGACCTCTCGCTCTCTGCCAATGTCTGTGCGTTAGGTTTTCCCAAAGTCTTGTAATTAGGTCATGAAAAGCATGCCTTTGAGTCGGCGCCTGTGGGATGAGGATCCAGTAGGTACGTGCCTGAACTTTTGTTTTTCACTTCTACTTTGGAACATCTTTCTTCGTTTTTGTTTTTTTTTTTTCGAAAGTTTTTGTATGAATTGTGTAGAGGTTTTTTTGGGGTACTGATTTCGGGTTGGTTTCGCTTTTGTTTCAACATATACATATGAACACGCGTTGTTTGTCCGTAGTCAACTTCTTTGCAGGAGCTGTGGAAACTTTCAGGGTTTATGGGAAGAAAAGAGGGAAGTGGGAGAAGGGAGGCCATTTAATGATGTAAAATCATTGTTCTTTCTTTGCTCCAGATCGTGGTTCATGCCTAATCTATTTGCTAATTTGCTTTCTTGGCCCCCGGCCGCCTTTTCTTTTCTTTGTTCTTAATTTTGATTCTTTTTCTTTTAATTTGGTGCCCCCTCCCAGCAGCATGGTGATTGAATCTTAGTGGGAATAGCCTTAATTTTTTCCCTTTATATTTTTCGTGGTGTGATTCCATTAGGGGAAAAAGTGGCGAGTTTCATTCCTTAATGGCCAAACAAATGTCAAGAAATTAATGCACTTCTTCATTTAAAGAACAGTGCAATCTGATAGGACGTATTTCTTGCTTATGCACGTAGGGATTGAGTATGGTGCAATACAAGTTTGTACTCAATGCGGTTGGCCTTTTCCTAACCCTCTTCCAAGTGCAAAACAAAGGGGAGCACACAGGAAGGTTTGTGGAACAATCAAAGGGTATGGTCAGCTAATGAACTTAGAAGGGAACAGCAACCAGCAGTTTTCTTCCCCTGAATGCCATGAAGTTTGCACTCCCGAGGAACATGAATCTGATGATTCTCATAATGCTATGTCACCAAACTTAGAGATGGACCACAGTACTGTTGGTCATGATCATGTAACGGATAACATCGAAAAATGTGATGCAGCTGGAAACGAAAGCAAGGAAGGAGAAACAGAAGCACATGAGAATGGAACCGATAATGAATCTCAAGCAAACTTGGGACACACTGATGAACCAGGACATTATACAAATTTTGTTTCTGAAATTGAGATAGACAATGGAACGCATGACTCTACAAGAAAATTGGGTGAAGCTGAACCGAAGTATTGTAGCACTTTTCCTTCGGAAACTGAGGTTGTTGAAGACGAAGGTACGGATAAATATTATAAACAATCGGAAAAAATACACCGTACGACTTCTGTTTTAGAAATTGAGGTTGCTGGGGAGGATGAAACGAATGAATCTACGAGCAGACTGGGACAAATTGAGCCAAACAGTCACAAAAGTTCTGTTTGTGAAATTAACGCTGTTGTAGAGGATGGAACAGACGAGAGAATCTTGCGAAAAATTGGATCAAAGCAGTTAGAAAATGTACTAGAACGTAGTTCTCCTAACCTGTACTCACAGAAAAAAGAATTTCAGGAAGGAAGAGAAGAGTACTCTGAATTCTACGGGAACTGTGAGATACAGGAAGAGTGTGCTGATGAAAGTAGTACGACGGTTCAATTAAGCCATATTGCTGCCGTTGAAGGGTCATATCCTATCTCACCAAAAATTACTTTGAAAGAACTTTTTCGTCTTGAACTAGAGAATGAATCATCAGAGCAAAATAATGCAGCGCCTGTCATCAACAATGGCACTAGGCTTTTTGATTGGGGTCCCTGTGGCAGTGCTAATGCTTTATCAGGAAATGAAGGTGAGAACAGTCTTTTCAAACAGAAAATTGCTCTTTGAGAAAGTTTAATAGATGATTTTCACCATCTTTCTTCATACACATGTTTAACATGTTTGATTTCCGAATTTTGCTATGGGCAAATTGATATTTTTCTTTACGCTTTTGGTTAATCAATGGTGTCGTCCTAATGCAGATGTATACACATGCATGCATTGTTTAGCTTCCCTTCTGGCCTTTTCAGCCTAAAGAGCTATTCTATGTTCTTTCCAGGAGAAAAATAATTAAGTAGGATTACTAAATCCTATTGCTTGTGTGTGCATGTGGTCGGACTAATCTGTAGCTAAGAATGCTTAGACACTGTCATATTTTTATCCGTTCGAATTTTTGCCAGATTCTTCTGGTTGGAATTCCACCGAAGGGTCAGTGAGGGCTAGCTGATCAATTTAAGATGGAGATATTATGCATTGTGTAGATTGCTTAATCCGATAGAAATGTAAATTTGAATACAGGGTTCTTGAGTAATTTGTGTTCACTTGTGCTTTACTGATTGAACAGATTTGTCCTCCCAACAAAATGCACCAGCGAGCGCTGATGCTAAACTTTTGACATCAATAGAGTCCCACTCGCTGTCCGAGGCAAAGAAAGAAAACTTGAAGAATCCACATACTGCGACTGAGCAATACTCTGAGGGCGTTTTGGAAGATAACGAAGGAAGGGCTTGCAGGCAATTATTTGATTTCAAAGACAGACGCAACCATGCAGTGAACAAGTCACGATGGAGAAAGAACATCGATGGTGTTTTGGCCAAGATTTGCTTGTCAAGGACGAGAAAAAATCCTTTAGGAGGAATTTTGGATGAGGTTGACATTAAAAGTGTACTGAAAGCAGGTTCAAAGGCCGAGAGAAAGAAGAACCAAGACAGACGGAAATTACCATTAATCCTAAGACGTCGATTAAGATGTTGCTTTTCTACCGGGTCACGTAGAAGGCACAAAAAAAGAAAGCCCGACGACTGGGAATTACAGCTCCAAAAATTTGCCTCAGAATACTCATCCTCTCCTTGGTAGTGAAAAAATTAGATCTTCTCCACTTTAATCAGCTCGTTTTTATTGAGAGTGACGATGAATATGTAGTACTGTTCACGAGTACCTTTCGTGACAGCTGAGTATGAATATGTCAAGACTTCGAGAAAGTTTGCATTGCATGCATGTAAATTCTTGATCTCGATCGGGTGCACATCAAGACTACTTCATTAAAGGTTGTTGTTCGCTATAACTAATTAATCTCATCTGTCTTGATGTTTAAATTAGTTACTTCTTAAAAAAATTACATTTTGTGCCTAATTAACTATCTCACATTTTGTAATTTACATCCTAAATTACCAAACTTGACACGTGATAGCCATTTTGCACCTCGTGTTTAGATGTCACCATAAAAAAAAAAAAGACACGTGGCACAATTTTAATGATTAAATTGTAACATTATGTGTAATTTATGGATTACCTTGGTAGTTTGTGGTGTAAATTGCAGAATAAGTGGTAATTAAAGAGTATAAAAGGTAATTTCTCCTTGCTATTTTGTTTTCTTCTGTCGGGTAAAAGCCACTAATGAAGAGGCCAGATGGATACTTTCAATGGGATATATCAAAGTTCCTGTACCTCTCAAATTAGGTATTTTTAATACAGGCAGGATGCAAACTAATGAATGTGACGTGTTTGTAGACAAAATCTAAACCGTTTGATTTGATATTGCAGAAAGAAAGGGAAAGTTATTGGAAATTTTAAAATCCTAACAGTCATATTGAAACTCTATTTCACTAATTTATTTGTTTTTAATTTATTCCTTGAATCTTTTTTTTTTAAAATTTTTTTTTATCTTGAAACAGGATTTCGATCATTTTACATGTGTTTAACGTCAAATCAAACAGAAGGCAATGATTGATTAAGATTGAAACATAAGAAAAAAATGGCCATTTTGAAACTTGGGGAGCGAGATTGATTTTGATTTGAATACTATGATATTATCCCTAATTTTCTCCTTTGTAAGTATTTATTTGTGAAATTTCTGCCCTTCAGACAGATATATATAGATGACAATTTTTGCAATATCAATTAGAAAAACAGTAAAATCCATTTCATGAAGCCCAAATATCAAAGAAGATCAAATTTTTTTTGAAAATTTACCCCCATTAGACAAATTGTACTTGTAGATGTACATGCAAAAAAATTAAAAAGAACAAGTGAAAATTTCAAAGCATGGACCAAGGATGTTGATAGTAATCATACACTATGGGAAACCCGGTTGTTAGAAAGATAAACTTTACTCTTGGATTAACCGTATTCAATAGTTGAGTGTGAGTTTAAAATCTATTGTCCGCTAACAAGTCCTTAACTTTAATTGATAAATATGAGCCTTTGACATTTCAAAAATTGTGGTTATTATGTTTGATAAAATGCAAAAGTGTCATGCCTCTTTGCTCATATGAAACAAGTTTTGATGCAATTATCCGTAAGCAAATCTTGTCCCATGTGGAGGGGAATGGTGTTTTTCAAACATTGTTGTCGATGGTTAGACGTTTTTACAAAACATCCACAAAATTAGTTAATTGTTTAGGATATTTGTCAAACTTTAGTCGATTTTGTCGGCATGGCACTCTGACGGCCAGTAGATTTTAGAAAGCAACCGACAAGCGGAATGGTTTTTTTTTTTTTGGGTAAAGGGAGGAGGTGCTTTTTAGGGTGTTCTAAACAATGTACATTAATCTAGTGTTATTAAACAAAAAGAAAAATAATAATGACAGGTATTTGGTGAGAAGTGAACATGCAGTCTGGATCATGATATTATATATACTATAATCATTTTTATAGCTGTACCAACATATTGATTAAACTAATTAAACGTATTGTCCTTTATAGTACGCCAGCTTAAATAATAGAAGTATATATGTTATAATGAAGGGACACAAAAGAAAAGGAGATGTGAAAAATTGAGAGAATTAAGGCCAAATGACACCGAATCTTGCAAGCACAATTATGTTGAGGCTTTCACTAAAGGAATTAATAGTTTACTTTGGTAAATGATTGAGGATTCTTATCCAATTTGACGATTGGATTGGACGAAGGGTACAAATCGATGGCAACAAGGTTATTAAGGGTGAAATATGTCAAAAAAAAAATAAAAAATAAAAAATTGTCAGTGACGGGTTGCAAAATGTATTGACATATATATAGTTCATGATCTAGCACGTAACAACGTTTTAGGTGACGATTTTCGTATTTTGTCACTCGAAACTGTTCGAACGGTTTATAACAACGTCTAAATGGTTTGGTGCCATACTGACGAAATTGAAAATCGTCATGCCCAGTACAGTCCATCCGTTCGCATGAGCTGTGTGAACGTTCTCTCTATACGTTCGCACAACTCATGCGAATGGTTAGTCCAATGTGACAAAATACATTTTGTCACGGAATAAACGTCCGCACCGTTGTATAACAACGTCCGAACGATAATGTAAATATGTCCGGACGCATTTGTGAAGACGTCCGCACCATTGTTTCATTATGACGAAATTTTTTGTCAACTTCAAAAACCGTTTGAACGTTTACAAATGAAGTTCGGACGCAATTTTCCGCAGAACACGTTGGAACGTGTTTTATTACCGTGCGAACAATTTCTTAATAAAAATCATGTGCATGCTAGAAATATCGTTTGGACAGAGTAAGCGTTCGGACTTGTTTTGTAAGCGTGCACACGTTACAACGTTCGAATGACTTTTGTTAGCGTTCGAACTGTTTTCAACATATTTGAATTAATTTAATTAAAATTTTAAAAATAATTTACAAATAATATAAATAAAAATATATTCAATACTCGTAGTATAATAAAATATCTACAAATATGTAATCGTCATTAAAAGTAAATAAAATGCATAATCAATAAGTACTGACAAAGTAGTGAAAATACATAAATCTATTCAAATTTTTGTTTGGGTGTCATACGAGATTGCAACTGTCTCATCTGCTCCATCAGCTGCTCACGCATCTGTTCCACCATTAATTGCATCCTCTGTTCTTGTTGTTCCACTAGGTTCCTTTGTTGTTCCTGCATCATCTTCTAATGCTCTTCATCATTTTTCCGTTGCTGCTCCGCCATCATCTGCATTAGCTCTTCGTCTTTCTTCCGTTGCTACTCCTCTATCATCTGTAGATGCTCTCACATCGTCTGCTCCATATCTGACCACTTGACTAGAAGTGCTTCAGATTCCATCTGTATAGCCCTCATCTCCTCAATCTCTAATCTGGCTTTCTCCAATCTCCAGGACAAATCAACAGACGTTGCTGATGAAGATGATCCAACAAACCGTACTGAACGGCCTAAACCTCACACGTAACTTGCTTTTGTCTCCAACACCTCAATGAAAATCTCCACTTCGCTGTATGACTTTCCCTCTGACTCATGCTGCAACTGTAACGCCTCAATTTTTTCCTGCAAAATTAAAAAAGAAGATCAAATTAGCATATATGAAACATAAACGCATATGAATGCATCATTAAATCTAACGTTACAACTTACAAAATTTTTTCGTGCATTTTCTGATGTCCACATGCCATCCTTATTAGTATGTGTCTTTTTATATAGCAACGCAAGACTAATCTCATCAGATTCTGGATTTTTCTATACACAAAAGAAATATAAAACATGCATATTAAAATACCTAAGTCATTTACTTAAATAATAAATAATAAAAATATAAATTTATTACTAACTAACAAAGCTCAATGCTGAATGTTGAATGTGTATCCGAAGGACAAAAGGAGATTTGCTTCAAAATTTCTAAACACAGTAGTCACAATAGCAGATACAATTATGCACATTACGCATATTGTAAACTCAAACTGTCCATAACGTGGACAATTCAAGAATTAAGTCGAGTTCGTTATTTGAACTCCGTGTAATTCTTAAACGGGGGGCTAAGGCTACTAAATGAATGCAAGAACATAACAGCTAAAAACCGTTCGGACGTAAATCTAAACTGTCTGCACAATCCATAAGCGTTCAGATGCTTTTTGCAAAAGCTTTCAGAAAAAGAAAAAAGAAAAGTCTAGACGGACATAATCCGTTCGGATTGTGATTGTCGAACAAGATAGTTCTTCGACTCACAAATTCCATTTTCACTACAAATTCTTTCCAAAATCACCCCAAATCACAAACACTTCAATATAAACACATCACAACTAAGCATAAACTCAATTACTATCATTTTAAACCCAAAAATTTCAAAAAACACATGCTTTTATATCCTAAAATCCATGCTTTTCATCCTAAAACAATTCAATTTAGAACCCACTAACCTCAAATGCAATCCAATATCAAATTCTGAATGAGTTGCTCTTCCACACTTGATTCAATGTGGTTGGATGCTCAAAATCAGCTCTCCTCTTGGTCAAATCTTTCGTTTTCTAAGTGTTTCCCGTTTTTCCTCCCCTGTCTGCGATTCTACAACTTTGAAACGATTGAATACCGTTCGGACGAGTAAAATGAAGTTCAGATGCTTACGTGTATTAGTTTTTGAGGGAATTGTTGCCGCATAAAATTTTCGAGCTGTCCGAACCACCGCAAACAGTCCGAGCGCTATCTTGGTCTCTGTTTTAGTAATCCTCAAACGACAGCGTCTGGTCAAAACACAAACGTCCGGACTTGAATAATACATTTGAACGGTATCTTACATTGCACGACGCCGTTTGGAAATCCCCAAATGACAGCGTCTAAATGAAAGGATCGTAAATGAAATCGTCCCGACCGTATAAGAAACCGTTCGACGGTTTCAAAGTCGTTCGAACGGTTTT
The DNA here is from genome assembly GCA_003952965.2 of Morella rubra. Lineage (NCBI taxonomy): Eukaryota > Viridiplantae > Streptophyta > Magnoliopsida > Fagales > Myricaceae > Morella > Morella rubra. The sequence goes on along the minus strand of CM025853.1, from coordinate 23,456,149 downwards.
TGACGAACTTTTATTATTTGTTCTAATAACAATTCATATTGTATTAAGTTCTAATAACAATTATAACATAACTGAGATAACATAAATATATCAAATATCGTCAAAACATAATATAAATAAAATAACATCAAATAAATACAAATCAATGTCCACAAAACATAATAGAAAAGTAAATGTCCTCAAAACAGAAAAAAAAATAAACATCATAATAAAGCTACAGGTCATCATCGTCATCATCCGTGATTTTTAGAACGTCACGGATTTGACTAAGGTGCTCCTCTATATGCACAACCTGCTGAGTTAATGCAAATAACTCAGCACTGGTTGCCGCTTTCTCATGGCCTCCTGAACTGCAATGATCTCCTTCTTCCACCCAGAGTCCATATCCATGACCTTTTGCTCCAAAGTTGTCAGCCGACAACTGATATCACTGACCATCTTATGGGTGGGCCGCAAGACCGATTGCATCCGCTCAGTCAGCTGCATCATCATGTCGTCCATCCAACCCGGTCGCTGTGCCCCAAATCCTAGGTCGAGCTCTGCCCAGGATCCTGCTGCTCCCAGCCTCCTCAGGTTGCTCCTGTCATCTAACTCTATCAGCCCGAGAGGCATTCAGTGTTCTGTGTGTTTGGGCAATTGATTTGGAGAGTGTTCTCTTGTTGATAGACCCAACTGGAATGGCCCTCGGCTCGTCGCACCCTCGGGTACCAACAAAGAGTGCAAGAACTGGGTCAGTAGAATCTCGTGACAGCAATGAAGTTATAGCATCCATCTTTAGGGCCTCCACATAAATGGATTAATAGATGTAGGACGTCATATCAACAGGTAGCCCCCGAACAACTACCAGTACAAGAACTCCGCCCGGCTATAAGACAGCTCCGTAGTGTGCTTCCTCAAGTCGATGGCGGAACATAGGATCAGGTGCATGATCCGCCAGAAAGGACGCAACTGCCGTGTACCATATAGGCTCCGTCCAAAATCGCTGTATCATCGCCCAACATGGCCTAGAATACCTCGGCCTTAGTAGGCCGGCCCTCCTCGCTCATTGGCAGGTTTGGGAACGCTGTCAAATCCTCTCGTACCCTAAGAATCTCGCCAACTCGTCCGGCGAGAATACGATCGGAACATTACGGACTGTGAGCTCCATACTAGGCTCCTCGATGTCCGTCGCCCGTAAAATGGCACAATAGAACTCCCGCACTAGGTTTCTCGATGCATACCCGGTCCTATGAATCAACGGAAGCCAACCTATCTCCTCCACCACCTCCGGAAGCGTCCGGCCCTCAAAAGTCAGGTCGTAGAAATCCGCCAACTTTATGTCCCGCTCGACAACAATTGAGCGGGACATAACAATTGTCGTATGCTGCTCCAACGTCAAAGAAGAACCGGAAGGTTGCTCGATATCAGCCTGGCCGTTCGTACGTGCACGCTTGCTCATTTTTTTTTCAATCTACATAACAAGCTTTCGCACGATTAGAAAATACGTCCGAACACGAAAATAGCGTCCAAACGCTAAGTTGAAGACGTCCAGACCTCTTGTTAAAGAGTCTGGATGTCACAAAGGCATCCAGACCACAAATAATATCCGTCCGAACGTTAAACAAATAAAAAACTATTTAATTTCAACATTAAAATGTCAAAATCAAAACGACAACGTATCCCCGTAGGGATGCTACATATGTCCAAATATGAATTAAAATATGTCTGAACGCATAAAAGATAATTAAAATTTTTAAATTTAATGAAAACACGTCCGGACGACTATCACATAGCGTTCGGACAAATCCAAAACGACAATGTATGCCTCCGAACGGCATTGACAAGTGTTCGGATGTTTAATTTTTTCGTCCGAACGTAAAAAAATGCGTCCGGACGCTATGGGGAGGACTGCCGAGTTAACTCAGCCATGACAGCGTCCTTCCACCTCCACCTCCACACACGCCCAAAAACACAACCAAAACACAAACTAACATACTTAAAACAACGCTAACACTTAACATAATCAATTTCAACGTAAAAATCAATAAAAAAACACAATGTACTATGCAAAAAATGGAATTGAAATTCTATACGTAAAACTATAAAAAAAATCAAATTTTTACTGTTAAAATCATGTTAAAAGTAAGCAAAACATACCTAAACGTGATTAGATCTCGAAAGAGTGATATTATGCCAAGATTTTAGAAGAAAAGAACTAAGATTTCAGAGAGTTTTGATGAGAAATGACGTGGTAGTTTTGAAAATGTCGAACTATTCGACTTTTCAAAACTCGTTGATAGCGTCCAGACTTTTAGCAATGCGTCCGGACGGAATTTTGCACACGTGGCCCAATCAACGCAGTTAGTATTAAATGCCAAAATTTAAACCGTTTAAAATGGTTCGGCACAATAAATCGTCCGGACTGTTTTTAGATGTGCGAACGACTTGCCACCGATATCGCGCGACGTGGCAGCGTACGATTGGCTGAGCTGACGTCCAACAGTATGATACCGTTCAGATGAAACAACTGTTTTCAACTGGCGGGTAACGTAAACACGTGTAAACCATGCATCGGTTACAATAGCGTCTGGACTGTGTATTACGGTCTGGACGGGTACAACTGTTTTCGATATCGTATAACGTAAACACGTGTAAGCCATGCGACTATTACAATAGCGTCTGGACGTATTACTCAACCATTCCAACCGCATCATTTCATCATTCGAGTCCGGACTCTACCCCTCTATGTTCGAACGCCTACCTCTGTAGTGGAGTCCGGACGTTATGTTTGTCGTCCGAACCCCTAGCAGATTTATTTAAAATTTCTTTTGTTTTGTTGTTAAATTCACTAAATTTAACTTCCTTCACTTAAATTAATTTACTAATCACCTATTTAATTGTAATTACAAGCTAATTACACTAATCGTTCCGTTAACATAGCACTCGTACAAATCACCCATTTGATCGTACTAATTATCCGTTTAAATTGTAATAAATTTAATCAAGTGAAAGAACATAAACTAATATAAAATATAAAAATAATCCTAATACAGAACGAAAAACACGATCATAATGTCTAGTACAAGCTGGAGATGGTCTTTCAAACGGTAAATAAATAATAGTGATAAAGCATAAACAGGAAACTAGTCCAAATCACGAGCTGGCTCATCCAGATCTTGTCCGAGGGCGTCACGAACATGCGCCAAATGCTCCTCCATATTATCCACCCGTCTGACGAGTGTTTGCAGCTGTATCGGAACGGTATGGACAGACTGGGACAACTCAGATAATTGTTGTCTCACAGAGAACAGTTCCATCTGCATAATATTCAACTCTTCCGTCAGAGCCCTATCCGTTAGAGCAAGTTTGGTCTCTAGACTGGTCAAGCGGCATTGGAGCTCCATGCACAACGAATGCGTCGGCCTCACTATCGCCCGAATACTCTCTTTCAACTCCACTAAAAAGCGTCCTCCCAAGCTGGTTGCTCTGTCTGTCCCCTGACATTAGTGATACTTCTCTCGAGTGTTCCATGGTCAACCTAGCAAAAATCTTCCGAACATTAGGAAAAACCGTTCGCATGAAAATCAAACTGTGTCGTTTAAATTGTATGCCGTCCGCACGTCTAATAATCATCCAGACGTTAGCTATCGAGTCCGGACGTTGTAAAATACCGTCCGACGGTGTTTCGATGAACCAAACCAAAGCAACATAATTTGATCAACCAAACAACCCAACAAACTAAATAACGGACGAAATTGAATTGAAATGCATGAAATTAAGAAGCAAACTCATGAAAAAAGTTTTACCTGAAGTTATTTGAGAGATCTCGAACGGGAGTGAAACCGTTTAGGAGAAAAGTTTGAGAGAGGAGAGGGAGTTTGTGATTTTCACAAAGTCTGGTAGGTTTAACGTCTCCTAAAAGCGTCCGAACGTATTTCATATGCATTCGGACGGTTCTCTGCATCATTTTCACACGTGGCCCAATCAAATTTATCGTCATTAAATATGCCGATTGATTCGAAATGGATCTAGAACTTTAACTGTTTGGACTGTATTTATTGGTCCAGGACGGTTTCGATTCTTAACGTGTCTGAAGTTTTGCAACGTGGAACCACACGATTCGCGGAAGAAGCGTCATACCTATGCGGACTTTTTTTAACAGTCGGACGGATTTTTTTCCTGTTGGAACGCATTTTGTGTAGTCCGAACGGTATTGAGTGTTCATGAAGATTTTAAATTTGTCACTATATATGCTGACGATTATTATTCGTTATGTAATTCCATTCGGACGGTTTTATAAAAATTGTCCGGACGGGTTTGGAAAAATTGTGACGATTCTAATTGTCACTCAGTTACGACGATTTGCAATTTGTCACCAACATTGAGCCGAATGGTTTTGTTGAGAGTCTGGACGGTTTTTATATTTTGTGACTATTTTTACTGTCACTCATTGGCGACGCGTGTATGTCGTCACTCCAGAAATACGTCCGAACGTGTTTTTGATCGGTCCGGACGATTTTTTCGTTCCTGGATGATTTTGGGTGACGAAATTAATATTTTGTCAGGGAAATACCACTTTAAGTGACAAAATTTGATTTGACACCCAAATTTTTATCATCTAAAGCTATATTTCTTGTAGTGTACAGGGACGATGATCGGTACTGCCTTTAGCAACCGCGCGCCTTTGTTTCTCTCGAGGGTCCAGTGGGGCGCTGACTCTCAAGTTTTTACTAAAACGTACGTTTGTTCTTTCCATCGCCGAAAAGCTAAAAATCTTATGGTACTAAAGGGCCGGCGCCTCATTAGCATAATTGCCAGTCCTATTAATATTCTTCTTCTGGGCATGCATGACCCCTTGAGCATAACGACAAACAACTTACCGCTATAAATATGGATGATTCCCACTGATCTAAGTACCCATATCGGTAAGGAAAAAGCATGGCTAAAGCTTCCAAGAGGGTTTATTTCCTTGCCATAATCTTCATCATCTTCTTCTTCCATATTGACATGGGTGAGTGGTTTTACACTTTCCATAGTTCACTGGTTAATTTCAGATGCTTTACAGAATAATTCATGCCAAGCACGAACGGAGACCTATTTTCATGCAATGCGCGTTCTTCATTTAATGTAAACTAATTACTCTTTTGTTTTTTTTGGTAATTTTTCTTTTCATCTTTTTCTATAGCAACGTCAAAAGAGTACTGCAAGTTTCGAAGCAGAACATGGCATAAGAGGTGTGGATTAGCAGGTCACTGCAGCCAGGTATGTGTGGAAAGGGAGGGGGCGAAAAGCGGAGAATGTATCGGGCATTGGTCAAGTAGATGCTACTGCTATAAAGACTGTCCAGGAAATGTTTGATTAGCTAGCGCTTTAAATCCAGTCTTTATGAAATTAAGTAGTGAACTATCGTTTGATTTGAGAATTAGCAAGTGCTGTACTTATGGGGCATGTATCGAGCCACCTACTTTTGTGACTTTTCTCGTGCGTGTCAAAATATCTATATATGTTTCGGACCACTTTTTGAATGTTAATTAACTATTAATTCGGGCACTTATATCACTTTTAGTGACCATAATTTTTGTTGGTAATAAGTGAAATCTGGTCGCCAAAGAATGTTATTAACTATGGTAATAATGTCTAAATTTAAAAAATATAACAAATCGTTCACTCCTCGGTAGAGCTACAAAAAGAGTATGAAGAAGGGGTGGGAAAGGAGGAGGCCTCTTCTTATGCGTGTCCTGGAATGCCATTCATTCATCCATAGAGGAATCTTCCTTTGCATTTATTGAGTGAGTAATTGAAACTTAACTTTCTCACTCCGTGTCGAAAGCTTCTCTCACTCAATCCAAGACTTCTTTTTTTCTTTTTTTCTTTTTTTTAAAAAATCAATCCAAACAATGCACTATTTTATGTACTTTATTTCATAAAAAAATAATTTATTTTTTTGAAAAATAATTCAGTTTTTTGAAAAGATATATACATTTTTAAAAATAATTTATTAAAAATACAAAATGACATAAAAAAGTAATTTTTTAAATAAAAATAAACAAACTCTATTTCACTAATATATTTATTTTTAATTTATTCATTCAATTTTTTTTTTTTATTTTTTTAAATTTTATCTTGGAGCGGCATTTCAATTATTTTGCATGTGGTTTAACAGTCAAATCAGATGGAAAGCAATGATTGATTAAGCATGAAACATAAGGGAAACAAATGACCGTTTTGAAACTTAGGGGGCGAGATTGATTTTGGCCTTATGTAATTAAGAGAGTACTATGATATTATCCCTAATTTTCTCCTCTGTAAGTCTTTATGAAATTTCTGCTCTTCAAACAGATATATAGATGGCAATGTTTGCAATATCAGTGAGAAAAAGAAGAGAGTACTATGATATTATCCCTAATTTTCTCCTCTGTAAGTCTTGAAGAAGAAGAAGAAGAAGAAGAAGAAGAAGAAGAAGAAGAAGAAGAAGAAGAAGTTAAAACGTATAAAAAATGATAGAAAGATAAACTTTTACTATTGAATTAACCGTATTGTTAAAACGTATAAAAAATGATAGAAAGATAAACTTTTACTATTGAATTAACCGTATTCAATATTTGAGTGAATTTAAAAGAAGAAGTTAAAACGTATAAAAAATGATAGAAAGATAAACTTTTACTATTGAATTAACCGTATTCAATATTTGAGTGAGTTTAAATTCTATTGTCCGCTAAACAAGTCCTTAAGTTTAATTTATAAATATGAACCTTTGACATTCTCAAAAATTGTGGTTATTATGTTTGATTAAATGCAAAAGCATGCCTCTTTGCTCATATGAAACAAGTTTTCATGCAATTACCCGTAAGCAAATCTTGTCCAATGTGGAGGGGAATGGTGTTTTTCAAACATTGTTGTCGATGGTTAGACGTTTTTACTCAACATCCACAAAATGAGTCAATTGTTTAGGATATTTGTCAAACTTTAGTCGATTTTGTCGGCATGGCACTTGAAGGCCAGGAGATTTTAGAAAGCAACCGACAAGCCGAATGGTTTTTGTTTTTTTTGGTAGAGGGAGGAGGTGCTTTTTAGGGTGTTCTAAACATTGTACATTAATCTAGTGTTATTAAACAAAAAGAAAAATAATAATGACAGGTATTTGGTGAGAAGTGAATATGCAGTCTGCATCATGATATTATATATACTATTATCATTTTTATAGCTATACCAACATGATTAAACTAATTACACGTATTATAGTACGCCAGCTTAAATAATAGAAGTATATATGTCATAACGAAGGGACAAAAGAGAAAAGGAGATGTGAAAAACTGAGAGAATTAAGGCCAAATGACACTGAATTTTGCAGGCGCAATTATCATGTTGAGACTTTCACTAAAAGAATTAACAGTTTTGTTTGGCAAATGATCAAGAATTCTATCTAATTTGACGAAAATTGGAAATTGATGGCAACGGGATCTTTAACAGTGAAATATGTCAAAAAAAAAAAAAAAAACACATCAAACGGGCAACACATGTATTGACATATATATAGATCACTAGATCACAGCACTAGTAACTAGCTAGAAAAATGCCTAGTCAAAAAAATAGAAATAAAAAATGTAGCTAGGTAGCCTCAATCAGCTCAAGAAAGCCACGTGCCTTGCTTCTTTAAATGCTTATGATTAGTCTCCATCACATTGGCGTATCTCGTTTTCTACATTCTCTAGTTGAAGCTATAGGGACGATGATCGGTACCGCCTTAAGCAACGGCCTTTGTTTCTCTCAGTGTCCAGTGGGGCGCTGACTTTCGAGTTTTGACTAAAACGTCAAACGTTTGTTCTTTCCATTGCCGAAAAGCTAAAAAATCTTATGATACTAAAGGGCCGGCGCCTCATAATTAGCATGTTGCCAGTCCTATTCTTCTTCTGGGCATGCATGACCACTTGAGCATATTGAAAAACAACGTACCGCTATAAATATGGATGATTCCCATTGATCTAAAGTACCCATATCGGTAAGGAAAAAGCATGGCTAAGGCTTCCAAGAGGGTTTATTTGCTTGCCATAATCTTCATCATCTTCATCCTCCATATTGGCATGGGTGAGTGGTTTTAAACTTTCCATAGTTCACTAGTTAATTAATTTTATATGCTGTACAGAATAATTTATGCCAAGAACGAATGTACGGCCTATTTTTATTAGAGTTATTAGAGTCTATTGTAATCAAATTTGTCCACACTAGTGAGTATACCAATTTGTCCAGTTTGATTTTTTCACAGTAAATATAAATTTATGGACCGAACTACTTAAATCTCGTGTCTTACTTTTCTTTCCTCTCTCTTTCTTAATCGAAATTATTTTTTCTCTCTTTTATTTTATTCTTAACAATTTACATGCATTAATGCGCGTTTCTTCATGTATACTAATTACTCTCTTTTTTTTTGGTGATTTTTCTTTTCATCTTTTTACGATAGCAACGTCAAACGAGTGCAAGTTTCGAAGCAGAACATGGCATAAGAGGTGTAGATCATTAGGTCACTGCATCCAGGCATGTGTGAAAAGGGAGGGGGCGAAAACCGGAGAATGTATCGGGCGTTGGTCAAGTAGATGCTACTGCTATAAAGACTGTCCAGCAAATGTGTGATTAGCTAGCTAGCGCTTTAAATCCAGTCTTTATGAAATTAACTAGTGAACTATCGTTTGATTTGAGAATTAGCAAGTGCCGTACTTATGGGGCATGTATCGAGCCACCTAGTTTTGTGAATTTTTTTCTCCTGCATGTTGAAATATCTGTGTCTCGGACCACTTTTTGAATGTTCATTAACTATTAATTCAGGCACTTATAACACTTTTAGTGACCATAATTTTTGTTGCTAATAAGTGAAATCTGGTCGCTAAAGAATATTATTAACTACGGTAATAATGTCTAAATTTCAAAAACAGAATAAATCGTTCACTCCTCGGTAGAGCTAGAAAAAGAGAATGAAGAGGGGCTGAGAAAGGAGGTCTCTTCTTATGCAATGCCATTCATTCCTCCATAGAGGAATCTTCCTTTGCATTTATTGAGTGCGTCCCCCATACCTGGTACAGGATCTATCAATCTACTAAGCATCTCCAATTCACGAGATTCTACGAATGAGCCGTACGTAGAGCTAGCCTATACGATCACCACAATAAGGATTGATAGAAACTTAATTATAAGCTGATTTATCAATTCTTGTTGCTTCATCGAATGGATTGAGGCAGAAAATGATTTTACTTTAGTTTGCGAGGGAAATTCATTGCACCCAGCTTGTGTATACTGGGCTCGGACGAATATAGACTAACTGGAAGGCGCACTAATTGAGTTGGAGCACAAAATAGACTTCGAACACTTGAACCGACCTCATAATATAAGTATTGATTTAGTCAAAAATTTGTTCACAGGTGATAGGATTCGAGTGCATCCCCATCCACTAAATACAATTTTGTCTAGAGTGAAAATTTGTCCCTCCAACCATCCAGCTATCACCCTTAAGGGGAAAAAAAACAAGAAGAATAATTCTAGCAACCAAACTTTGTCAACCAGATCTATCTTTTGGTTAAAAGCCATTTTTCTGTAGTGGGCCTATTGGTGTGGAAATTTATATCACACATTTTCTTAGTAGTAATTGTTTTGATTTAAAGTGTTTTATATGTTTCTTAGCTCATTTGTCTAGAATTTTAAGTTTCTTTTAAATTTATTTAATTTTTAGGAATTCTTGATGTTTGCAGGTATTTAATTATTCAATAAGGTTGAAATTGAGTTGATGGGAAAAGCAGAATTCGAGCTAAGCTGAGAGAGCAAATCCTAGTTGAGCTGGTTTAGTAAAAACAGAACACTGTTCAGTTTTTGGATTCGAACTGGAGCTATAGATCTTGGATTCAGATGTCGCTTTGCTTGTTGATCTAAACTTCGAAAACCTTTGGGTAAAGGGAGGACGTGCTTTTTAGGGTTTTCTAAATATTGTACATTAATCTAGTGTTATTAGAAAAAAGAAAAATAATAATGACAGATATTTGGTGAGAAGTGAACATGCAGTCTGCATCATGATATTATATATACTATTATCATTTTTATAGCTATATCAACATGATTAAGCTAATTAAACGTATTGTCCTTTATAGTACGCCAGTTTAAATAATAGAAGTATATATGTCATAATGAAGGGACAAAAGAGAAAAGGAGATGTGAAAAACTGGGAGAATTAAGGCCGAATGACACTGAATCTTGCAACGCAATTATGTTGAGGCTCTCATTAAAGGAATTAATAGTTTAGTTTGGCAGATGATCAAGGATTCTATCCAATTTGACGACCAGATTGGACAAATGGTACAAATCGATGGCAACGAGGTCTTTAAGGGTGAAATATGTCAAAAAAAAAAAAAAGTCAAAAATGTAAGTGACGGGTTGCAAAATGTATTGACATATATATAGTTCATGATCTAGCACGTAACTAGCTAGCCGCCTAGACCAAAAAAAAAAAAAATGCAGCTAGCTAGCCTCAAGCTCAAGAAAGCCACTTGCCTTGCTTCTTTAGTGCTTATGATTAATCTCCAATCTCCATCACATTTGGTGTATCTCGTTTTTTTACATTAATTCTCAAGTCGAAGCTATAGGGACGATGGTCGGTAGTGTACTGCCTTAACCAACCGCCTTAGTTTCTCTCGAGTGTCCAGTGGGGCGCTGACTCTCGAGTTTTGACTAAAACGTTATACGTTTGTTCTTTCCATTGCCGAAAAGCTAAAAAACTTATGATTAGTAAAAGGGCCGGCGGCTCATTATAGCATGTTGCCAGTCCTATTCTTCTGGTAGGCATGCATGATCTCTTGAGCATAAAGACAAACAACTTCCCGCTATAAATATGGATGAATATTCGCATTGATCTAAGTACCCATATCGGTAAGGAAAAAGCATGGCTAAGGCTTCCAAGAGGGTTTATTTCCTTGCCATAATCTTCATCCTCCATATTGACATGGGTGAGTGGTTTTACACTTTCCATAGTTCACGAGTTAATTTTGTATGCTGTACAGAATAATTCATGCCAAGAACGAACGTAAGACCTGTTTTCATGCAATGCGCGTTCTTCATTCAATGTATACTAATTATTTACTTCTTTTTTTTTTTTGTTGATTCTTCTTTTGTCTTTTTCGATAGCAACGTCAAAAGAGTGCAAGTTTCGAAGCAGAACATGGCATAGGAGGTGTAGATTATCAGTTCACTGCAGCCAGGACTGTGTGGAAAGGGAGAAGGCGAAAAGCGGAGAATGTATCGGGCGTTGATCAAGTAGATGCTACTGCTATAAAGACTGTCCAGCAAATGTGTCATTAGATAGCGCTTTAAATCCAGTCTTTATGAAATTAACTAGTGAACTATCGTTTGATTTGAGAATTAGCAAGTGCTGTACTTATGGGGCATGCATCGAGCCACCTACTTTTGTAATTTTTTTCTCCTGCATGTCAAAATATCTGTGTTTCGGATCACTTTGAATGTTAATTAACTATTAATTCAGGCACTTAAAACACTTTTATTGGCCATAATTTTTGTTGCTAATAAGTGAAATCTGGTCGCTAAAGATAAGGGTGAGCAAAAATTCCGGTAAAAATCGGAGTTTCCTATTCCGGTTCCGATTCCAGAAATCCAATTCCAATTCCGGCACATATCGGAACCGGAACCGGATGCATTTTTTGAGTTTTTATAGAACTAGAATCGGAACTGGAAATTCCGTCAATTCCAGCGGAATTTCCGGTTTCGGTTTAAAAATAAAAATTTATTTCAATGTTGTCTCAATGAACAACACGTCCTCTGCAGTGTTATTGGATCAAATGAACTCCAAGTAACAAGCTGAAAAAATCATATAGGAAAATTCTACAAAAGTAAGAAGGATGGAAAAAATCTTGGCAATCTATTGAAAAACTTCGCTCAAGAAACAGTAGAAATTCAGAGTCAATACATCGAACACTACGAGATACAGAGGCTTAGATCCACAAAAGTTTTCACCCAATTGCCACCGGAAAGACCACCATGAACAAATTTGACTTCGCAAAATAATGAAAACAAAGGAATTTGTGAATGGCTCGAACCTCGAGCAAGGGCTAAGGGAGAGAGCAAAGAAAGAGAAGCTAGAGTTGCATTGCCAGTCGATATCAGTTTGCCCCTCTGTGATGCTGAGATAGGGAGCCTTCCCACTTTCATTTACTCCTCGCATAAGGCTTTGCAAGAATGTTGGGTTGTGGCACTTGATATCGCTTTTTTGTTGAAATGCGGGGAAGCTGTGTTGGTTCGTGAAGTTTTCAACGTGAGAGGACAAATGTTGTTCAATATTTGTGATACCCGATTCACGACGGCACAAAAAACTCCATCAAAAGGTGTTTTCTGAGTGTAGAAGAAAACATGCTTTTGCATGCTCTCATTTGCTTATAGAGTGAACCGGAATTTCTGGTTTTCGATTTTAGAAATTCTGGTTCCGTTTTGATTCCATTCCAGTAAATATTGGAATGGAACCAGAACCATTTTTTGGATTTCGGTGAGTACCGGAACCGAAATGGGCCATTCCGGTTCCATCCGTTTCGGTACTCACCCTTAGCTAAAGAATATTATTAACTATTGTAATAATCTCTTTTTCTCCTTCCTGAGAGCGTCCCTCTCTGGTTTGCCTCATTTCCCCAGATCTGCTAGCTTCTCCTCGGAGTTTGATTAGTCTCTCTTTCTCTTTTGCTTTCTCCCTAGCTTTCGGTTTTCTTTCTCCTTTTCTTTATCTTTCTACCTCCTTTCCTCTCTGTCTCTACTATTTTATTGGTTTCTTTTCTCTCCTTTGATGGACGATCACTTTGGGGTTTGGATTCAGTCCAGATCGTACGGCTCCAGACACATCCAGACCCATGGTCTGGATTGAATTCCACAAAATGGATGACAAAGAGGCCGCTGCATCATTTAATGAGGCCTCTACGTCGTCGACTAAGCTCAGCTCTAGTTAGGTGCGCGTCTTTTGTCTTCACATCTGTACTGGTCGGACCACTATAATTTAAATGCGACCACACCTCCGACCACTATAGCCGGAACACACATTTTCTGCCATTTTGTTCTCAAATCCTCCATTTCAAAATCTCCAACCTTCGAATCCCTAGACTTAGACAAAACCAAAAAGGGTTAGAAGGCTCTCATTTATCTCTTTTGAGTTGTTTAGTTTGTATATATTCACTTAAAAAGAGAGAGAATCAGTGGATTTGTATGTATTCACTTAAAAGAGAGAGAATCCGAGTAAACATTGATGTTTCTTGTCTGTAGCTTGTTGTTTGTATTCATATATTTGCTGCGACAGTGAGAGTAAAAAGAGAGAGAGAGAACTTTTGATGCTTTTTGTCTGTATGTTGTGACACTCGAAAGTGTGATTGTTTAAAGATATGTGATCTGATGCTAGTGGTCTAACTTTAAAATGGTTTATTGTGAATGAATTTGTGGTTTAGCACTACTAGTCTGACGCTAATGGTCTAAATTGCCAATTGAAAATGATATGTGTAAAACTTCAAGGCCAGTATGTAACATACGACCATGAATATACACCAATAAAAGACTTATCAGCCTCTTACTAAGTACCTGATCAACCTCTTCAAGATAACTTTTCGTCTGCAATTTTTATTGTTGCCGGCCACATTTTAATAAGCTCCTTTCACTGGTTGAATTTGATTTCCTTTAGTCTAATTTGTCACAGAAAGATGATCAAAAACACGTTTAATCATCATTATTTTTATTCCTATATGGTATGTTAACTGATTCTTATATATATGAAGGAAAGTGACAAGAAATTACACAAATTTAGGTGTAGCTTCTTTGTCTAATTACCTAGTACGTAATGCTGTTTTTTAAGTAGCTAAGGGTGTTGTACGTGTAAACTTTTAAAGTGTGATCTTTCGATTTGCAATAGATTAATGATCTTGATAATTTTTTGTGACATTGTTAATTAGACAATGAATGCTTCATCTAGCCATTTATATATATACTGTATAAGGACTTGTGCGCATATACCTTCAAAGAGACCATTTATATATATATATATATATATATTCTGTATCTGTGGGAATAGTTTTCATTTTGTACTTTAGCTTTATCAAGGAGTTGATGTCCAAATCAGTAGAATTAAACAAACACGAATTGCTTCTAAAAATTTTGGCGTGCTGGTTCAAATGTACAGGTGGAATCAATTATTTATAGGTAATAGTGAATGCGAATCATGTTTTTTCCTTGGTCTCATATTTATAGGTGAGGGACTAGTAACACAACAACCCAAATGGTGAATCATGTTTTTCCTTGGTCTCTCATTCAACAATTTTTTATAATTTTTTTATTTGTCTCATTTGTATTGTTTGTATGGTTGGATTGAACAACTGATACAGTTCAAGCAGACAACAGGAACGTCGTAAATGTTTGGACCTTAGAGTTTAGAGATGATGAACATGCATACGACTAGTACAATAATTATCCAGTTAGTGCTGGGTTTAGCATATGCAAGAATGACTCACGGAAGAACAAAGAAATAGGATACGTTACAAATAGAATGTTTGTCTGTGGCAAACAAGGATTCAGAAGAACAAAAGATGCCTAGGTACCAGTACATAAGGAACAACAAAATGCAAGGACCGGGTGTCTTGCTTGTTTCACGTCCAGCGGCACCCGAGTGAGAAGTATTACACGTTTGATTGGTGTGCACAACATAACCATCAACTAGCTACACCATTGAAAGCCCACCTACTCCACTCACATAGAAGTATCAATTAAGTGTCGTGCCTCGAGGTAGATGATGCAGAGAGAGTCGGGATTCGGTTGAAACTAGCACATGATTTGATGGCGGCTTAGGCAGGGGGTAAAGAAAAGTTGGGATTCACTTGAACAGACTTGAAAAACTATTTGAGCTGTAGAAGAAGTAAAATCATGAAGGTTGGGGTATGTGGTGTTCTTTTAAATTGGTTTGGTGATCAATACGATAAGAATTCACATTTTTTCTTCAAGGTTATGTTGGACGATGATGATCGCATGAATAACATCTTCTGGTCTGACCACGACATGCAAAATGACTATGCACTCTTTGGGACTTCATTTCATTTGATACTACGTACAGGACAAATGATAAGCACCGACCACTAGGTGTATTTGTTGGAGTGAATCATCATAGACAGATTGTAGTATTCGGGGCATGCCTATTGTTTGATGAGATGGCTCAGTCATTCCATTGGTTGTTTGAGACATTTGTCGAGTGTATGGGCGGAAAAGCACCTCAGTATCTCTTTATTGATCAAGATGCAGCTATGCTTGCTGCAATTCCCAATGCCTTGCCAGACACATGTCATTTCCTTTGTGTATGACATATTCACCAAAATGCACTCTAGAAATCTTGGTTCATTGTCTGGCGACAGAGAGTTTAAGAGGGATTGGGCTAGACTTCTTTTCGATAGTAATGTGGATGATTTTGAAGCTTCTTGGTTTAAGATAATTGATGTTCATGATCTCTATAACAACGAGTGGCTGTAAAAGATATATGAGAAACGCGAGAAGTGGGCCCCAACCTATGTTAGAAGTGTTTTTTTGTGCGGGTAAGAGGACTACACAATTAAGTGAAAGCTTCAATGCAACCTTGCGTCGCTACTTGAAGTCTTTAATGAACATGGCCAGATTTCTCCAACATTTTCAACAAGCAATTGATGACATGCGGTACAATGAGCTTAAATTTAACTTTCAGATGCTCGACAAATTGCCTATTTTAAGGGTGGAGGGCCCGATATGCGTCCACACATCTGAAATTTACACCCCAAGTATTTTGACCCTTTTTTTGGAACAGTGGGAAAAAGTCTTTTTGGGTTCATTTTGATTGTCAGAGAGATGTGTTTGGCTCTGAAGAGGTTTATCTACATGTTTGCAGTCGGCACCTATCTCATATATGTTCACTGGCCAAGTGACATGTTGTCACTACCACAAATGAGTTTCATAAATGTAGTTGTAGATACTTTGAGTTTGCTGGTATAATCTGCTGCCACATCATCTGGGTATTGAGACAGAGGCTAACTTGCTTTGCAATTCGTGAATACTACATTCTTGAACAGTGGATGCGAAAAGCAAGGGCAAAATCAATTCAGAGATCCATTCCAAGCACACAGGGTGATCCGAATTTAGAGAGATCAGCCAACTGCAGGAGATACATGAATCTCTACGCCTCTGTGATATCGAAATATGGAGACATGCTAGAAGCGTGGGAGGTCTTCCAACATTACTACAATAGTATGAACTTGGCGAACTAACACTTTTCACATAGATGTGCGATGCAAAAGCTACAGATGGAGCACAAATGAGAGATGAATCTCTAGCTACCCTAGCTGCGATTGTAAAGGGTTCAAGGCACAAAAATAAACTTGGGGAGCTAACACTTTCCACATAGATGTGCAATGCAGAAGCTACAAATGGAGCACAAATGAGAGATGAATCTCTAGCTATCCTAGGTGCAACTGCAGAGGGGTTCAATGCAAGAAAGGCCAAGCACTGAGGCAACAAACGGCTGAAAAGTGCAATTGAACAAAGAAAACCATCGCGGGGTGGTCGTATCATTGGCACGTCATCCCAACCAGTCGCTCGTCACTTACAGTTAGAGAACGCGCCAGATCCAATGTGACTCTCTATAGATCCAATACGACTCTCTATTAAAGAAGACTGCTCATGAATAGTTAAGGAATGAAGAGGAACTTCTGCACCTTCGTCGCCATCACCCTTGCTACCATTACCCTCATCACTATCACCCTCGTCACAATGATTATCCTCGCCACTATCGATTCTAGAAACCCACTCTCCCCTCGAGTTCTTCCTATAACCAATCTTCTTCAATGTTTAGAAGTTAAAGGCATCGGATGTAGATGGTGCATCAACCTCCCTCATATCCATACGAATTTCACGGTGCTTAAAAATTTTGGTACAAATCAATCCATAGGGGAGGACCTTGTTATGATCATGAGCAAACACCATATGCTCCAACATGATAAAAGTTAGATTTATGGGTCTATGGTTCACGCGATGCTCAAGAATATAAACGTCCATAAAGGTAACCACTCCCCTATGACCACATCTAGGTAGAAAGTTATAGGTTGAAATGAGATTGAGAAGCCTATTGGACAACTTAAGATCTTTGGCCTCAAAATATGTATGGATATCTTATTCATCATCCAAATCCAAAGAAACCTCACAGCATCCCTATAGTCCTAATTATTTTCATGAGGTCTAACTTTTTGCTTATATACATGCTCCCCACGACAAGGGATCCCCATAATCTCACTTAACTTCTCAATAGTAAGCTCAATAAGCTTCCTACCCACTAAGCTCCTAATGGTAAGACCATCTACGTCCCTGGACCACGTCATGTTGGCAAAAAATTGTCTAACATACTTTGGGTACACATATCTACTCATTTAACACAAATTATCACACCCTTGAAATTGGAAATGACCATAGAGATCTAACTCACCTAACAGATCGAGTTCTATGTTTCTTCCTCAAATCACTGTCCTTTCGCCAAAATCCATATCAAATGATGTAGCACAATCATCATTTTGAAAATCAGCGAGGTTTGCACTTTTCGACACCTCTCTCCTCAGCCTCGAAGATGATGTCGCATTCTTACTCTTCCTGGCACAGCGCTTGATCCTAGACATGGCCTTCAATTTTTTCTATGTTCACAAGAAATTTTTGCATATTTATCAATTTTCAGATGTTCTACAAGCAAGCAAGAAGACAAATAAATCATATACAAATCAGTGCTGCACCCTACATTGGAGACTCATCATCGCTTGTGACAAAAAGAAAATTCTACCAAGCAGTCATATAAAAAGCTACCATTGGAATTTGGAATGAAAACTGAAAACACGAATAAAGGACATGCATATGCTTAGGAAAAAAAAAAAAAAAAGGACTTGGTCATATGCACGGGCACATTCATGTCAAATGTAAGAGTAGTATAACAAAGCTTAACAAGTGCAATCATCAAACTGAACTCATAGAAAACAGAAGTGGACTTATTGACCACGTTAAAAGAAACCTTTTTTGTACAAACAAAATGAAGTAGTCCATTTTTACCTTGACAGAATTTTGTCCAACAATTCTCCACCCTCACACAATCTGACAGGTCAAAGAAAATCCAAATACTTCAGAACACACTTCTAAGTTGCCGAGCTACAAGGATGTAACAACTATCAAATTTCATAACTATTGGAAAAGAACTCTACGAATCCATGTATCTCTGTGTGGCTCATATCTACTTCATTTCCTTAGCACATGCTATGGAAATGAAGAGAGCATAACAGCTAGCAATGAAAATCAATCAGAAGATGGTCTCACAATAAGTTAGTTTGGGTCAAAGAAAAGAGAATCCTAGAAGCGATGCAACTCTACATGATGAATTTATCCTTAAGGGTCCATAGCATTATTTGTGGAACACCTTCAACTCGATAGAAGACACCAACACTTACATAGTGTTTGGTAGTAAAATTTTGGTAAAATTTTGTTAAAGTTTTATGTTAGTGTTAAAAAAGAGGTGTGTTGGAATTGAAGAATGAGAGATAAAAGTAAAGGTAAAATTTTGAAGTGTGTTTGATAAAGTAAAATTTTATTAAAATTTTTATAAAATTGTGTTTTCCCAAACGCTATGTTAATATAACACTAACTTGGATGGATCCTTGGAAATCGATAATTAAGTAATCACTCATATGTTGTACAAACAGCATGCAGTTGAACAAAAAAGGTAACATCTCGTGCCACAAAGATATACTAAGCTGGAATGACATGAATGGCAAAGCTTATTTGGATTTTGGAGTAAGACAAGAAGGAAAAGCATGGATGAAAAGGAAAGTGTGAAAATTGTTGATAAATTCAAGACCCTTTCTAACGCAATGAAATTGTTCTCTTTATCTCCTCCCCTTCACGCAATTTTGGTTGGATCATGACGATCTAGTCTTATTTGAGAGGAACACTGATGAATCTTGATAATTTAAAAGATTAGTGTGACAAATTTGGTAGTTTGAACTCTTAAAATAACATGAACTTCATAGTTCAACAATGCAAAATAAATATTTTTTTTACACCGTAATTAACAAGTAAAATCCAAAATCTTTTTAGCGTACTAAGAAATATTTTTCAAAATCTATTTAACCTCTTAAGTGCGCAGAGAAATTGCACAGGATTAATCCATATGCGTCTAATCTAATCCATCTAACCACTTCAGAATCAGGGAAAAGTGGGTGTATGGTATTCTTTTTCCTTTTGAAACAGCCGAGATCTACCAAACTCAAGATCCAAACAAGCAGATAATTTTCTTTCTTTAACATGGGAAACACACTACTTAATTGGCCAGCCCCTATTGATACAGTGACTCACGCATTATCAATTAGCTTTAAACCCGCATAAATAATATGCCACAACGATAATTGAGTACACATCACATATTCACATGTGTAAATAACATTATTAATCCCAAAGGCCGTTCACTTTTTATTTTATTATGATTTCTAAGTAATCAATGTGAACTAAATAACATGGCCCATCACGAACAAAACCTTAATTAAGAAACGACAATACAGCCTAAAATACATGGTACAGATCTCCTTAATCCCATGAGACAAGGACCTTCCTAGGATTCGGGATAGGGCTTACCATTAATGTGGCCACTACAGCAACTCAAAATCCTCACTTTCTTGACTAGAAGATCGAAACCTAACAGAAAACAAAATCAAACAAAAAAATGTTAGTAAATTAAGTGAGAAGCCATAAAGAGAGAGATAGAGAAGGCTTCAAAAATGGGGCACAGGATGTGAAGGCTTCAAAAATCGACTAGGTGTCCGTCAAAAGGCCAGATGATGGCAAATAAATTAAAAAAAGCTGAAAGCAGAGTGAAGAATGAAAAGAAAGAGATAAAGCAAAGAGTTTTTAGCAGTTCAGCCTAAAGCATCAACGGAGTATTTACTATTGCACCAAAGTATCGAAACATATTTGGCCATCAATAACGTCTTTCTAATTTTCTCTACAGGACTACCTCATTCCCAAAGCATAACTAAGACAATAGAGAAAAACCCTAAAATTTCAATTTCCTGGTTAGATAAGGAAAATCCAACTTCTTGTATACTGCATTTTGAAATTTGAATTAGTTGAAACAACAAATATAACATCCAGGGGATACTATTTGTGTGTTGTGTTTGTGTTTGTAAGTTTATACATTTTTTATTAGAAGGCATTTGGCAGCAGAGTTTTAGGCTATTGCCTCATGCTTGGAGAATTTTCATAGCAAAGTTTTAGGCTATTGCAAGTTTTATGACTAGCTAATCCTTCTTATTGTTTAGGACCACCATTGGATTAAGTGCGTAAAATGTTAAAAAAATTGGCTCAATATAAATGCAAATTAACCGGAACCATCACTGCTAAGGGCCGGTTATTGCCCTTAACGATGTAGGTGTAGGTGGCTAATATTTGAAAACCGACATATCCGGTGTAAGTGTTAGTTTTAGCCATAATTGGCACCTATACCAGGGTTGAACAGCCCTAGGCCTATACATAGTACATACCGTTCATAATGGCTTGTGAATGGTCTCAGTCAAGTTTGTTAAATCTCCTTTCTCACATTGGAAGCCTAAAAAACGTGGACTGCATAGAAGGAGCAAATAAACTTCAAAAAATTATATATATTGTTACGTGATGCAATATTGGGGATAGAAGAAATTTGAATTTATTCAGAATTAAATAAGGGGTCTACTACTATTAAGTGGTAGTCCATTAGGATTACTAGTATTAAATAAGGGTTGGCGTCGCTAAGGGATAGGCTTGTTATATATCCCTAGTAGTCTAGGATTTGGTGTTATCATTTTAGTGAGATTCTCTTGATATTCTCTCAACCTTGTGTTGAATTAAGGAGGTCCAGGATACCTCAAATCACCTTAGCATAGGAGACCTAGAACCCTCGAAGTGTCTTAACTTTTCAAAAATAGAGAAACTATGAAAAGTGAATAAAAGTAAACGCAATAAGATCTAGTACCCAATAAGTTAGTCACTTTATTGCAGAGAGTCTATAGACTCTTAATATAAAGTTAATTAAGCACTTTATTGGACGGTCTAGCTTGACTTGTAAATAATATATGTTTATATATATAAACTATCGATTGACGTGCGTACGTACCCTTGACTACCTTAAGAATGTAACGCTACTATAAATTGCATGCTGCCACCTAAATATATCTCTTATTTTTATTAATTTTTGAGAATTTTACATGGTAATATAATTAAGGCTCCTTTTGTTTTAATCTAAAGTACTTTTTTTGTAAAGTAGTTTCAAATGCATTATGTTTCAGTAAAGTAATTCAATTTTCGGTGTTCAGTTGTTACATCAAGAGAAATTTGCTTTTTTAGTCACTAAGTTTTACCTTCCTTTCATTTTTAGTCCTGAACTTTAATGAGTCTAAATTTTAGTTTATGATCTTTCTACACTTGAAAAAATTAGTCCATCCCATTATCTTCCATCACTCTGATTAACGGAATCTTCATACACGTCAGCATCCACTTTCCACGTCAGCAGGTGCCATCTTTTTTCATGCCCTAAACAACATGAACTAAGCCTTCCTCTTAACTGAACGCTGCGTTTTGCACAAGCCGAAAGTTTCCTCAGCTAAGTCTCCCCTCCCATTGGAACAGTTGAATCTCGTATCTTGACGGTCGTTGGCAAATTTGAAGCTCTCTTACCTTTCTTCCGTGACTCTGAAACTGAACTTTTGCCGTCCATAACAGCAACACTGAATCCTTTGACTTCATTCTGGCCACGCTTCACTAATCTCTTTTTGACCTTCCCGTTCAAAGATTGATTTAAAATGACAATATTGCTGCTGAGTCCAGATTTTAATTGTTTTCTCTTAGAGTTTGGAATCAAAGAACTTTTTGAGACAACTCCAATAGAAGGGAAAGCTGCATCTTGAACCTGTGGGGTGTCAGGCTCAATCATCCTCTTTTCCTTCTGCTTTTGTGGCTTCAAAGAGAAACTCAAAAATGGTTTTGAGCCCATAGCAGCAACTTCAGCCTTCTGAACATCTTCTGCTTCTGAGGTCCCTTCCTCAATCAGCTGCAGCTTGGTTGCTTTGTGTCCCCTTTGATCTCGTATATCTAAAAGTGAAGTTGGGGAGCCTCCAGTTTTAGTTAAACCAGCTTCTTGAACCTTCACTTTTTGTGGAGCATTTTTCCTCTTGTATTGTGTCTTTGCAGGTGAATCTGAAGCCTCAATCTTGACAGGCGGAGTAATTCTAAGCATTTGATGCCCTCTTTACGTATATTTTTCACAGCAAAATGATCACTTAGTTTTAGCTCCAAATCAGAGTTTTCACTTTCAACCTGTCTGGAAGCACCTAGTCCAGAATCAGAACGTCTTTTCATCTGGTTGACACCAGTTGCAGATCTCAGTGGCTCCGCACTTCTGCTTTTAAAAACAGCATTTGCAGGCTGCTCATTGAACTGAATTAAGAAACAAAAAAAAAAAGGAGAAATAGAAAAGACAAGAGTTAGATCGAACCTAAACATGTGTCACTCAGTGTTGCTGTTATGGACAGCAAAAGTTCAGTTTCAGAGCCACGAAAGAAAGGAAAGAGAACTTCAAATTTGCCAATGACCGTCAAGATACGAGATTCAACTGTTCCAATGGGAGGAGAGACTTAGCTGAGGAAGCTTTTAGCTTGTGCAAAACGCAGCGTTCAGTTAAGTAGAAGGCTTAGTTCGTGTCGTTTAGGGCATGAAAAAAGATGGCACCTGTTGACGTGGAAAGTGGATGCTGATCACTTAGAGGGAGATTCTAACTCGTATGAAAATTCCATTAGTCCGAGTGATAGAAGGTAACGGATAGACTAATTTTTTCAAATGTGGAAAGATCATGGATTATTTGGAAACATTAAAGTTCAAGACTAAAAAGAAAAAGGCGTAAAATCTAGTGACTAAAAAGTAGATTTCCCTTACATTAAATATATTTTCTGAAAATATTTTTCAATGTTTTCAAGCATGTTATATTTTTTGTAATTTTATATGATTAACAAATTTAATTTTTAACATCGAGGCGAGAAGTTTGCAACTCGAACCCGAAAAAAGCTAAAACCGTCATGGTCGAGTTCTTTTGAATACTTTGGTTTCAAGTTAGAGACCCAAACACGAACCTGATTTTTCTCGAGTTCATATTTTAAACTCGGAGCCCGACCCCTAAAAAAGCTAAAATAGTCAATGTCGGATTCCTTTTAATGTTTTGGTTTCGGGTTAGAAACCTGTACACGAACCTGATTTTTCTTGAGTTCATATTTCAAAACCCGACCCCAACCTCAAAAAAAGCTAAAATTGTTGAGGTCAGATTCCTTTCAATGCTTTGGTTTGGGGTTAGAGACTCGAATATGAACTTGATTTTTCTCGGGTTCATGTTTCAAAATTCGACCCCGAAAAAAGTTAAGTTGCCGAGGTCGGGTTCCTTTGAATGCTTTGATTTCAAGTTAGAGACCCGAATACGAACTTGATTTTTCTCAGGTTCATGTTTCAAAACTTGACCCTAGCCCCAACCAGTTCGGGTTGAACTAGGTCATTTTTGGATTGGGAGGTCGGGTCAATGGATTTTTAGCCACCCCTAAATTTGGGAGAGACAGGTCTGGAAAGAAAATTCACTAGTTTCAAAAAGTAAACTACTTTTAGGAAAGTTGAGCAGTGTTTTACAGTTGACCGAAATAAGTTTCAGTTGATCGTATTTTATGAGGCTCTCAAAATAGTCGAAAATAAGGAAAGTTCTTTACAAAAAGTAAAATACGACAAAACAAACGGAGCCTAAATACAAAGTGTTCATTAAATTAGGATTTATTTGTGCTTAGCATTGAGTACTGTTGAAATATTCTTGTCAAATATGACATCAATAGTATATATGAGCGAGACATACATATAAATTATATATCCCTTACTACACGGAACATGATTATTCAGGTTTGAGTCTAAATTATAATAATGTGATAAACTTGAGGATGATGTGAACCTCGCCAAGAATAACGAGACCCAACAACGAAAGGGAACCCAAGATCGTTCTAGGACTGATTCGAATAGAAGACCTCGACCCGTTGTTTATGAAAACAAGAACCTCGGTATAAGAAAGACGCCACAAACGGTGATGGAAATTCCGTTTGATAAGTCAAGTTGAACGCCACGGGAAATCCCGATAAGTTCGAGTAGTTCTTCAAAGAACCAAAGAGAATAATTCTCACAATTTTGAATAATCAATGTCTCCGAATTACAAAGCAAAGCTCCTATTTAAAGGGCTAAACATTACAAGGAAAATAACCCTAACATGGAAACCTAATTAAACCGAAATAAGATAAGGAAATAATTCCTATACGCCTAAAAACACACAAAGCAACTAAGGAAATAATGCCTTGCTTGCCTAACAAAGATGTGGACGCCTAAAATAAAGAGCTCAATAAGGAAAAAGGTGTTGGACGTCCAAAAGAAGTGCAAGCCATAAAAGGAAGGATTTGGGCGCCTAGAATAGAGATCCTTCTAAAACTTGAATCAAGGTGACCATTCTTTGTGGCCCACGTGGATCATGTTCAATGGGCTTCCACGAATTCGCTTGAGCCCATAACTCTTGAACAAGTCCGTTGAGTACATCCTTGAACTTCTTTGCCCGTGCTCTCGTAACCGGCCCAATTGGTACTTGAACGAGATCCTTCGAAATAGTGCCTTGATCTCTTTCACTTGAGGACTGAAGGATTAAGGTCGTGGTAATGGATGAGGTTGAGAAATTATAAAAATAGCAATCCATCTCTTAAAGAGGTTTTTTGTGTTTTCTAAGCATCTCTTGAATATATTTATTTGCAAGCTTTAGTAGAATAAGCATCTCTTATGCGGCTAAATCATCCAGAATGTGAATATATATTAAAATTAATCGAAAAATAAATCAATCAGATCTGACCAAAAAATTTAAACCAATTGGAGCTAAGATTTGTGTTCCCCAAGAACAATCCCTTTCCCAAATACATAAATGTTCGGTTGGCCACTAGAGTTTTTCGGAAAAATTACATCACTTATTGCTCTCGAATTACAGTGCACATATCATTTTAGGGTCTATAAAAAGAAATTTGTCACTTTACACCCTCGAATTATCAAAATTTATCAACTCACCACCTTATATAAGATTCGACCATCGATAGTGTCACATGGCATATTTTTCACACATCTGCACCCTATAATCTTACTAGAGTGTGCATTTTTCTTATGAATATTAGTAAATGTATCAAACTTTGTAGTTTAGACTCAAAATGACATTAGTCTTATTATTCATGGGTGAAAAGGGATATTATTATTTATATTTGTAGCAGAAAAAGGACGTTGAACATGAGTTAGAAGAGAGAGAGAGAGAGAGCTCACTCTACTTATGTCTGGATATATTTAGATAATAGAGAAGAAGAGGAAGAGTTATAGACTACTTCATCCTAAAATTGTCAAACAAATTTGAAAAAACAAGGTTACCTTAAAAAGATATATACTAGCTTTTTATTGTCAAAGGTATTTTCATCTTTTTACGCAGCATTTATGAGGGAGTCTTTTAAATTGATTAACCTTCAAAAAACGTTAGAGTTATGCAGATTTAAAATTCATGAGAGGGGAAAAAAATGGATTGTTGAGAGTGGGATTTGAACCCACGCCCTTTCGGACCAGAACCTTAATCTGGCGCCTTAGACCAACTCGGCCATCCCAACCTTATATATGGACGAAATGTTTCAGTTAGTATTATAAGTATGTTCGGCGCGCCCTGTTTTTTTTTTTTCCTACGCTAGAGGGGTGAAACACGAGCGCCCTGTTTTTTATTAGTAGAGAATTTCCTTTGAAGTCAGTTTTGACTGCACAGTGAGTTAGGGCGATTTTGGCTTTGGTTTTTTCTTTCTGCACAGGCTTGCCTTGATCTTGTACGGTTATTTTGAAAAATTAATACACTTCCCAGCTACCAAAAACAAAAAATTAACCTCGAGTAAACAAGAAAATAGCAATTGTTCATAGAAGGAGAGGTACGGTGTGATTGATTTATAAAAGTAACGACGACTGTCGTGTCGCTAAAAAAATATCTTGCGGCACATATTGCTGTACGTGCGTGGTTTACTGTTGATAGTGTTGAGGGATCCGTCGCTAATATCCCTAGACTATTGGCTAATGGCTATATATAGCCTATTGCAGAGCAGAGGGCTGTACTTTAGGTACGCTTGCTACTACAATAGATCGACGAGAACTTGCTGCCGTCACTATAGTGTTTCTTAGCGACCACTTTCTGGTCTCTAACAATATCGTTTTAGTAAGCAACTTCTTGTGGCTCAGTGGCTGTTGAAGCTCTCTAGAGACATTTGTACTTATGGTGAACAATCCATAGAAAAAAAGGGAAATGAAAATTTGAACAAATAAAAACTAGTATGTAAACAAGGGTTTTTTCAACAATGATGTTGATATATAGTACTCATACACTACCGCAAAAACGAAAACAAAAAATATATATAAAGACAGGAGGAAACGCCGTTAAAATGTACAAAAAATTTCATTGTAGAGATAGGTCAATAGTTGGAAAGATAAACTTTTACTCTTAGATTTACCGTATTCAATAGTTGAGTGTAAGTTTAAATTCTATTGTTTGCTAACGAGTCCTTAACTTTAATTTATAATTATGAGCCTTTGACATTCTCAAAAATTGTGGTTATTATGTTTGATAAAATGCAATATCGTGCCTCTTTGCTCATATGAAACAAGTTTTCATGCAAAATTTACCAGTAAGCAAATATTGTCCAATGTGGAGGGGAATGGTGTTTTTCAAACATTTTGTCGATGGTACGTTTAGACGTTTTTACTGAACATCCGCAAAATTAGTTAAACGTTTAGGATAATTTATCAAACTTTAGTAGATTTTTTCGGCAGCACTTGACGGCCAGTAGATTTTAGAAAGCAACCGGCAAGCAAATTTTGTCCAATTTGGAGCTAGCGGAATGGATTTTTTTTTTCCTTGTTTTTCAAACATATATCGTTGTCGTGATGAACCACTTTGTGGCTTTTCGGTAGCTTCGAGGATGCGGCCTCCTTGTGTGTTATTAGTTCATCGAATATGGTTTTCTCACTTTATCCTGACTTCCATCGATTTGCCGCGAGAATAAAAAGGAAAAATGCCTGAAAGTTGAGGATGCACATAAATGACGTGGACTAAATTTTGGGTAAACGAAGATTGAATGGACTATCCAGATTTCCAATCATTTTAAAATTAAGAAAAATTATTCAAATGGCCCATGTGATTTCACTTTGTGATAAATTAGTCCTTGTGATTTCAACTTTAACAAATTGATCCATGTGGTCACCAAAACCATACACGATGGTCCCTTCATCCACCCTTCTGTGAAGCCAGTAACGGAATACGCTGATGTGTCTAATTTTTAACATGCGGACAATGTTGACATGACAAATATGTACATGTGGAATGCCAACTCACCCAAAGTTAAAAATAAATAAATAAACTTTGAATGCCCTAAGGGACCACCCTGCATCGTTTTGGTGATCATAGTGACCATTTGTTGAAGTTGAAACCACAGAGACCAATTTGTCACAAAGTGAAAAAACATGGACCATTCAGGTAATTTTCCCTTAAAACTATATATATAGGATAAATACACATTTTACCTACCAACCATAGGCATTTGATACGTTACACCTTAAATTATCAGCTTTGACACATTACACCTTAAATTATCCGCTTTGACACATTACACCCTTCAATTACTAATCTTAGATACTTTAATTTGTAACCTCCATCAAATTTTTAAACTAAAATGATAATAATGTCCTTCACTTATTGCATATGTTGAGGATATTTTTGTCAAATCATTAAGCTATGGGGGGTTATTATTGTGAGGAGACAAAGTATCTAACATTAATAGTTGGAAGGTGTAATATACTAAAGTGGGTAGTTTATGGTGCAATGTGTCAAAACTAATAATTTAGAGTGCAATATATCAAATCACATGTAATTAATGGATAAAAAGTGTTGCCTAAAATTATTTAAGTTTCAAATTTAAAATCTAACCAATCTTTACGCAAAGGAGTAAGTGCTTCTTTCAGTATGTCTGAACGTCGTTCCTTTAAGCTAGATACATGAAAAAAAATAAATATAAAAAAAAAAATAAAGCCTCATATCTTGATGACCAATGAACACTTGATACGCTCTCAATTTTTTAATTTTTTGAATACATCTCTATAACATCACTTTATACGCCCTCAATTTTTTTAATTTTATGAAGTATTACCTGAATATAATACATCTCTATAACATTATAGTGGTGTTTGTTTGTGAAAATATTGGAGTGTTTAAAATGTTGGAAGGTTGGAATTGGTGAAAAAGTAAAGAAAAAAATAATTTACAAGGCATTTGAGAAAAGTAAAATTTTGAACACACTTCAAAACACTTTAAAATTTTACTTTTTACTTTTATTACTCATTCACCAATTCTAATACTCATTCACCAATTTCAATACCACTTCTTTTTTAACGCCAACACAAAATTTTAATAAAATTTTGAAATCAAACTCATTCTTAAATGAATTAACCGGCCTATCACAAAATTCACTGAGCAACGAGCATGAGGGAGCTGGGCCAAAGACCCAGTAATTGGGATGGGTTGAAAGGTTGAGCTGCACCCTCCTTCCTCCTACAAGTAGAAAAAACCATCAAAGATACGGGGTCTTCCCCATAGGGGGATATCTCCGATACTTTTGGTAGTTGCCATTTTTCAATATCTTTTATTCTCAAAATTTTCTCGGAGAAGAAGAAGTTTATCACCTTCTTTTCCTTCCTTCCCTTATATCCTCCTTCTTTCCTTTCGTGGGCCTAGGCCGGTCTCTTGTTTCTTTATTTTTCTTGTGAGAGAAACGACGGTAGAGTCCTGGTTCTTTTTTCTGCCTTGTATTTATTAAGTGATCTGATATTACTTCCCACAATAGTATCTTTGTCAAAGAATAAGATGATTATTTCTTCTTGTAAACTCTTTCAGCAACTTTAATGGGACCCGTCATAAAGAGGATTGTCTCCCTTCGATTCTCATTAGTTCCCAAGCGATATGGGCCAGCTTGTGTGGACATGGGCAACAGCCCGTTCCTGTTCCTTCTGTGCTCTTCCTATCGAATTATCCCCTCTTGAGCTGGGCCTCTGGAATAGTGAATTGTTGGAAGAAAATCCACTCCATCACTAAGCATCTCTTAAAGAGATTTATTTGCAAGCTTTAGCAGAATAAGCATCTCCTTTACGGCTAAAACATTTAGAATGTGAAAAAAAAAATAGAATTAATCGGAAAATAAATCAATCAGATCTAACCAAAATCTTTAAACCTATTGGGGCTAAGATTTGTGTTCCCCTAGAACAATTCCTTTCCCAAATACATAAATGTTCTATTATAACAGTAGGGTGATTGGCCACTTGAGTTTTTCTCTTTCTGGGAAAAGTAGATCACCTTCTCGCCCTCGAATTACAATGCACATGTCATTTTAGGGTCTATAAAAAGAAGTTTGTCACTTTACATACTCTAAATATCAAAATTTATCAACTTACAACCTTTTATAAGATTCGATCAATATTATGTACATGACATATTTTTCACACATCTTCACCATATAGTCTTATTAGAGTGTGCATATTTTTTATGAATATTAGTAGTTCAAAGAATAAATGTAAGAAATTTCATAGTTTAGACCCAAAATGACATAGATCTTATAATTCATAGGTGAAAATGGATGGATACGATTAATTCCTACATACTATATCAACGGTTGTTACGTACATTGGAAATAGAGAGATAATTTTTTAGTAATTTATTAAATTAATTCAGTAGACTTTTCCTATAATATCTAATTAATTAACCAACTGTTGTCAAGTTCATCCTAGATTAATTAATTGCTACCCATAGCTTCTTTGGGATTCACCACGGGAATGAAAAAGACATGTCCATGACACTACGTACGTACAAATTAGATGGCAAAAGTCAAGGATTTTATGTGACCTAAAGTATGTAGAATACAAGAACATGAATTGCTTTTGCTGTATTTTGTTCCTTTAAAAATGATCTAAACTTTGAAAACCTTTGGGTAAAGGGAGGAGGTGCTTTTTAGGGTGTTCTAAACATTGTACATTCTAGTGTTATTAGAAAAAAGAAAAATAATAATGACAGGTATTTGGTGAGAAGTGAACATGCAGTCTCCATCATGATGTTATATATACTATTATGATTTTTATAGCTATACCAACATGATTAAACTAATTAAACGTATTGTCGTTTATAGTACGCCAGCTTAAATAATAGAAGTATATATGTCATAATGAAGGGAGAAAAGGAGATGTGAAAAACTGATAGAATTAAGGCCAAATGACACCAAATCTTACAGGCGCAATTATGTTGAGGCTTTCATTAAAGGAATTAACAGTTTCGTTTGGTAAATGATCGAGGATTCTATCCAATTTGACACGACCAGATTGGACGAAGGCCGGTACAAATCGATGGCAACAAGGTCTTTATGGGTGAAATATGTAAAGCAAAAAACAAAAAAAGAGTAAAAAACTGTCAGTGACTGGTTGGAAAATGTATTGACATATATATAGTTCATGATCTAGCACGTTACTAGCTAGCCGAAAAAAAAAATGTAGCTACTAGCTAGCCTCAAGCTCAAGAAGCCACTTGCCTTGCTTCTTTAATGTTTATGATTAGTCTCCATCACATTTTGTGTATCTCGTTTTCTACGTAACTCTCGAGTTGAAGCTATAGGGACGATGATCGGCACTGCCTTAAGCAACCGCGCGCCTCAGTTTCTCTCGAGTGTCCAGTGGGGCGCTGACTCTCAAGTTTTGACTAAAACGTTATACGTTTGTTCTTTCCATTGCCGATAAGCTAAAAATCGTATGATTAGTAAAAGGGCCGGCGGCTCAGTATAGCATGTTGCCAGTCCTATTCTTCTTTTAGGCCTGCGTGAACACTGGAGCATAACGACAAACAACTTACCGCTATAAATATGGATGATTCCCGCTAATCTAAGTACCCATATCGGTAAGGAAAAAGCATGGCGAAGGCTTCCAAGAGGGTTTATTTCCTCGCCATAATCTTCATCATCTTCATCCTCCATGTTGACATGGGTGAGTGGTTTTACACTTTCCACAGTTCACGAGTTAATTTCGTATGCTGTCCAGAATAATTCATGCCAAGCACGGACGTAAGACCTGTTTTCATGCAATGCGCGCTTCATTTAATGTATACTAATTACTCTCTTGTTTTTTTTTTTTTTTGGTGAATTTTTCTTTTCATCTTTTTCGATAGCAACGTCAAAAGAGTGCAAGTTTCGAAGCAGAACATGGCATAAGAGGTGTAGATTATCAACTCACTGCAGCCAGGCATGTGTGGAAAGGGGGGGGGCGAAAAGCGGAGAATGTATCGGGCGTTGGTCAAGTAGATGCTACTGCTATAAAGACTGTCCAGCAAATGTGTGATTAGCTAGCGCTTTGAATCCAGTCTTTATGAAATTAACTAGTGAACTATCTCTCTGGGACCTAGTACAGCAAATTAATGACTAGAAACCCAATCTCGATTACAGAATAAGCTATAAATTCAGCAACCCATACTAAGGACTTTAAATGCATTCAATATGTGATTTACACAACAGGATAGTATAACATAAAAAATTAAAGTCAAACAGTAACACTATCGATCGTGTGATCTTATTAAAGGAATTAGCAAGTACTGTACTTATGGGGCATGTATCGAGCCACCTAGTTTTGTGATTTTTTTCTCCTGCATGTGTCAAAATATCTATGTTTCGGACCACTTAATTTTGAATGTTAATTTACTGTTAATTCAGGCACTTATATATATCACTGTTAGTGACCATGATTGTTGTCGCCAATAAGTGAAATCTGGTCGCTAAAGAATATTATTAACTATGGTAATAATGTCTAAATTTAAAAAATATAACAAATCGTTCACTCCGATCGGTAGAGTAAGAAAAAGAGAATGAAGAAGGGGTGGGAAAGGAGGAGGCCTCTTCTTATGCTTATCCTGCAATGCCATTGATTCCTTCTACATATAGGAATCTTCCTTTACATTTATTGAGTGCCTCCCCATATCTGGTACCACAAGTATCCATCAATCTACGTACTAATAAGTATCTCCAATTCACGAGATTATACAAATGAGCCGTAGAGCCTAAACTATCACCACAATATATAAGGATTTATAGAAACTTATAATTAAGTTGATTCATCAATTGATCTTGTTGCTTCATCGAATGGATGGAGGCAGGAAATGATTTTTACTTTAGTTTGTGAGCGAAATCCATTGCAGTAGGCATGTGTACTGGGCTCGAACAAACCTATACTAACTGGAAGACGGACTAAAAGAGCTGGAGCACAAAAATAGATCGAACACTTGAACATGCCTCATAGCTAGTTTAAGTAATTTTGTCTTGGAGAGACATTTCAATCATTTTGCATGTGGTTTAATGGTCAAATCAAACAGAAGGTAATGATTGATCATGCTCGAAAAATAAGGAAAGCAAGTCGCCATTATAAAACTTCGGAAAGCGAAATTGATTTTGGGCTATAATTAAGGAATGTACTATGATATGACTCATAATTTTCTCCTATGTAAGTTTTTGTTTGTGAAATTTCTGCACTTCAAACAGATTTATAGATTGAGCAATCTAATTTAGACCCAAACTATGAACAAAATATCTAGAGGGGGGTGAATAAGTATGTTTAAAAAATTTCAGCTCTTAAAACAATAACCTATCCTCTGTATAATTAATCCTAATCAAATGCTTTCAATATCAAATGAACCTAACAATACTCAGAAAACACTATTTTGACAGAAATCGAATAAAATGCAATCTATAAAAACACTTTGTAAAATCTGTAAAGAGCATAGTACAAATCTGATCTAACTACAATGGACTCCGAATAAACTATGGAAAATGTAACTTACAGATTTAATAACGAAATTGATTAACAATAAATTTACCAACTCACCAAATT
The DNA here is from genome assembly GCA_003952965.2 of Morella rubra. Taxonomy (NCBI): domain Eukaryota; kingdom Viridiplantae; phylum Streptophyta; class Magnoliopsida; order Fagales; family Myricaceae; genus Morella; species Morella rubra. Next base: position 23,423,065 of record CM025853.1, on the reverse strand, counting down.
ACCGGTTCTTATCAGCAACTTACTAGCCACCAAATCTTGGACGTCCTTTGCATAGAAATCCTCAAATCAAAAGGATTTGAACACTCAACACAAAGAACAAGATTGGTTAGAAAGATAACAAAGTAATCTAATCAAGAACAGTAAAAAAAATACACAATCGTAACACCGAGAATGGTTACGAAGAGAACTACCAAAGGAACGTCTTTAAGGAGAAAAACTCTCTGGGCCTGTAAGCTGAATCCACTAATCTCCAATTGATTTACAAAGTGATCTATTGATTCAACTTACCTAGCCAACCAACTGACTTTAAATCTTACCCGATTTACTGTAAACTGGATTTGCAACTTGTAGGGACGTAAAACCTCTACATCCACTTGGAAACCTTGATTCCGAACAGCTCTTGATCTCCATGCACGAACCTTGTGCTATCAATGGCCATGGCTAAAACCTTCAGCCTTCAACATTTAAAACTTCTGAATCTTCAACCACTCAAGTGAATTTTGGAGAAGTAGTGATTAATACGACAATCTCGTAAAAACGCTCACATTCAACTCACTTACTTCTTCTAGAAACAGAAAATAGGACAAAAATACCATCAGTTGGTTTTTCACGTTAAATGCCAAATACAACTGTTACATAGATGACGATGTTTGTATTATCAGTGAGAAACCAGTAAAATCCAATTCATGAAGCCCAAATATCCAAAGAAGATCAAAGAACTGTTGACAATTTACCCCCATTAGACAAATTGTACTTGTAGATGTACATGCAAAAAAATTGAAAAGAAAAATGAAAATTTCAAAGCATGGCTGATCTGCAGGTACAACCAAGCGATAATTTCATCTGCAACAGCTACTGATCTTGAACTCGCAAAACATCTTGCCTCTCGGAAACCCCCATGACCCACCTTGAATGTGTTTGTTACCTTTTAAGCTGGGCGTATAAAAAAATTGTTGAACTCGAATAAAAGTAGACGCAATAAGATCAGTACCCACTAAGTTAGGCACTTTATTGCACAGTGTCTATAGACTCTTAACATAAAGTTAATTAGGCACTTTAGTGGACGGTCTAGCTAGACTTGTAAATAATTAATATATATGTGTAGTGTATTCAGAATGGATTGACGTACGTACGTACGTACCCTTGACTACCTTGAGAATGTAACACTATTATAAATTGCGTGCTGTCACCTAAATATATATATCTCATCTTATTTTTATTAATTTTTGAGAATTTTCAACTACGACAAGGTAATGTAATTAAATACAAAGTGTTCGTTAAATCGGGATTTATTTGTGGTTAGCATTGAGTACTTGCTGAAATATTCTTGCCAAATACGAGCGAGAGATATAAATTATATTAATATATCCCCAGTGCACGGAACTTGATTATATATTCAAGTTCAAGTTATAGATAATAATTAATGTGATAAACTTGAGGACTGAAGGATTAACGACGTGATAATGGTAATGGATGAGGGAGAGAAATTATAAAATAGAAATTAATCCATGATCTCTTAAAGAGGTTTTTTGTGTTTTCTAAGCATCTCTTAAAGAGATTTATTTGCAAGCTTTAGTAGAATAAGCATCTCCTTTGCGGCTACATCATCCGGAATGTGAAAATATATATACACACATATTAGAATTCATCGGCAAATAAATCAATCAGATCTAACCAAAAAATTTAAACCAATTCGAGCTAAGATTTGTGTTCCCCTAGAACAATCCCTTTTCCAAATATATAAATGTTCTATTATAACAGGAGGTGGTTGGCCACTTGAGTTTTTCGGAAAAATTACATCACTTCTCACTTTCGAATTACAGTGCACATATCATTTTAGGGTCTATAAAAATAAGTTTGTCACTTTACACTATCGAATTATCAAAATTTATCAACTCACGACCTCTTATAAGATTCTACCATCAATAATATCACATGACATATTTTTCACACATCTTCGCCCTATGATCTTACTAGCTAGAGTGTGCATATTTTTTTATGAATATTAGTAGTTCGAATATTAAATATAACAAACTTCGTAGTTTAGACCCAAAATGACATTAGTCTTATAATTTGTTAGGTTTTCGTTGTTTTGGCATCATTCTGCGTCAAAATATGTCTTGATCGAGTTGTATTTTTGGTACACACATTTGTTCAAGAGTTAGAATCAATGGTCTGTCCAAAGTCTTCTTCACGTTCAACCAGCGTTCAACAAGCGCTCGAGCGGCCTTGATAATATTCATACAGAGATGTCACGTTCGACTAACACTCTACGGCGCTCGAGCGTCCTTGAAAATTTTCAGACAGAGACATCACATTCAACTAATGCTCACAAGCGCTCGAGAGTCTTAAGAATTTTTCATACAGAGACATCATGTTCGACGAGCGCTCGACCACGCTCGAGCGACTTCCAGCGAATTTCAAAAATTGCTAGATTTTTGGGATTCCTTTGTGGATGATTTTTTAAACCCTACTAGGGTTCGTGAGAGGCCGACTGGAACGTGATATATAGGCTTCCTTTGAGAGTTTTTGTGCCCCCTTCCTTGAGAGAAAAACCCTAGAAGATTAGTGTTTCAAGATATTGAATTTCTCTCTACTCTTCCTATATGCTACTTTGTCCCTTCATAGTGTTGAAGGTGAGTTGAAGAACAAGGGTGTTCGTGAAGATCATTAAGAAGAACCTCAAAGGTTGAGGTGATTACTGCTTGAAGCAAATCTGAGCAGGGGTGCTTGGATTATTACATCAGGGTTGTCAGAGTCAAGCAACTGGGGTTGCCCGTGTCTGAATCACTGTTTGTAAGGATTTCTTCTTAGTGGATTTCAGGTGGCTGCTAGCCCGAAGTGGTTTTTCCTTTGAATGGTTTTTCAAAGGTTTTCCACTTCGTCATCAAATCTCTTGTCTCTTTATGCGTTTGATTAATTTCTTTACAAGTTTATTTATTGATTTGATGATTGTGTTGGTTGATTGATATATCTAGACTAATCAATTTTAGAACTTATTTTTTAAAATTGATATTGATTCGTTAATTTACAGATTTCACCTATTCACCCCCTCTAGGTGAATTAGGGTCTAAACTAGGTTTTTCAATTGGTATCAGAGCTTAATTTCGTCCTTGACCCTTAGTCTAGATGACAAAGTCAGTCTTGTCCGTGCCTCCATATTTTGATGGAAGCAATTATGCCTACTGGAAAGTTCGCATGAGAGCCTTTCTAAAATCCCTTTATGAACGTGTCTAGAGAGCTTGTGTTAAAGGGTGGTCTTCACCCATATCTGAGGTTGAAGGTGTTAAAACACCTAAAGATATTAGTACCTGACTATCAATGAAATCAATGATTGTAATTGGAATAGTAAAGGTTTACATTCTATTTTTATGGCTGTGTCTGCTGATGAATTTAAACGTATATCTATATGTGAAACATCTAAGGCAGCCTGGGATATTCTGGAAACTACTCATGAGGGGACCAAGACAGTAAAAAATTCAAAACTTCAAATGTTGACCACAAAGTTTGAAGAGATTCGAATGAAAGAAGACGAAACATTTGATGATTCTATGCTAAGCTGAATGATATAGTTAATTCAAGCTATAATCTGGGAGAAAAGATTCCAGAACATCGAGTAGTCAGGAAAGTTATGAGATCTCTACCTGAAAGATTCAGATCCAAAGTCACTGCAATTGAGGAAAGTAAGGATCTCGACACTGTAAAGATTGAAGAATTGGTAGGTTCTTTGCAGACTTATGAAGTATCATTGCCTCAACCTAAGAAGAACAAGTCCATTGCCTTGAGATCAGTCAAAGAAGAGATCTCTGTTGATTCAGATGAAGAAGTTCTTGATGATGCACAATTGGCTATGTTTGTCAAACAATTCAAGAAATTCTTGAGACCAAGAACTGGTCAGCGATTGTTCAACAGAAATTTTGAAAAGAATCAGGGTAGCTCAAGTGGATTCAGAAAGGACAAAAAGAACAAACACATGTCGAATGATTCCAAGAGTAAAAAACTGAAGTGCTTTGAATGTCAAGGTTTTGGTCATGTCAGGTCAGAATGTCCAACATACCTCAAGTCAAAAGGAAAAGCTATGAATGCTTCATTGAGTGATGATGAGTCAAAAAGCAGTAGTGATGATGAGAATTCTTCCGAAGATGAACAAGTAAATTTCATGGCTTTTACAACTAGTACTGATGGTTTTGTTTTATAGGAAATTGATGATGAATTTGAAGATTCAGACATTGATGGCAATATTGAAAAAGTCTTCAAGAAGCTTATGATAGATTGTTTGAGGAAAGTCTGAAGCTTCAAAAGACGAACAAATCTTTTCTCAAGAAAATGCATGAAGTGCAAAGTGAAAAAGATGAACTTATGAGTAAGTTTGAAGAAGTCAGTGCAAGAAATGTGGAACTTGAGGCTGAAGTAAAAATACTAAAGTGTGCTCTCGACAAGTCCAATACACAAATTCAACAATTTTCCAGTGGAACAAAGAAGCTTGATCACATATTAAGTCTTGGACTTCCATCTGGAAATAGGAAAGGTCTTGGCTACACTGAGTCTCAGGGTGCTTCAACTTCAAAGACAACATTTTTTCCAGCATCTATACTTGGAAAAATTCCAAAAGTGAATAGATCAGCTCCACAGGTAAGCAAAGGTAAACAACTTGTTTCTAAATTTAATGATTCTAGGTCACAAAAGAAAAATGTAAGGAATTACACACCATAAAAATTTGTTCCTACATGTCATTTTTGTGGAAAAGTTGGTCACATTATACCAAGATGTTTTAAATTGCACAGACAAGAGAAACCTTTGAATCAATCTTCGTCTAATGACAGTCATGAGAATTTAGCTTATCAAGTTAAAATTTTAACTGAGCAAACAATGTTATTAAACAAAAAATTTCAGCAATTTTCAAAACAATCACATGTTCAAGAAAAAGTTTGGATCAACAAAGATGAGGTAAATTGTTTTAATTCGATTGTAGCTTTTAAATCTCGATGTTTGTCGTTGTGGTATTTGGATAGTGCCTGTTCCAGGCATATGTGTGGTGACAAATCCTTGTTCACAACACTTAAAGATCACAAGGTTGGATCTGTGACATTTGGTGATGGTGGTAAAGCACCAATACTTGGAAAAGGTACAGTTGAAGTTGAAGGTATGCCTCCTTTCAAAAATATTTTGTTTGTTGCTGGATTGAAGGCAAATTTGCTGAGTATAGTCAAATTTGTGATTCTGGATTTGAAGTCCACTTTGGTAAGAATTCTTGCTCTGTATTTGATTCTGATGGTGAATGTGTTGTGAAAGGTAATCGCACGTCTGATAACTGCTATGGTATTAGTCCACATACTGAATTGAAAGTGTAGTAGTGCCAACATTGATGAATCTGATTTATGGCATCAAAGACTCGGACATGTGAATTACAAAGATTTGTCTAAAACCTCTAGGAAAGAACTAGTTATAGGATTGCCCAAACTAGATAATGTTAAAAATCGAGTGTGTGGACGTGTCAACTTGGTAAACAAATAAAATCAGTCATAAAAGAACTAGTGATGTTTGACTAAGAGACCTCTGGAATTATTACATATGGATCTTATGGGACCATCTAGAACTGAAAGTCTAGGTGGTAAAAAGTACATCATGGTAGTGGTGGATGACTTCTCAAGATTCACTTGGGTGGATCTTCTAAGAGAGAAGTCTGATGCTTTTGAATGAGTTGAAATCTTATTTAAAAGACTAATGAATGAAAAGGGTAATTCCATTATTAGAATCAGAGTGATCATGGTAAGGAATTTGAAAATTCTAATCTTCTTGATTTTTGTGCAAATGCAGGTATACATCAAGAGTTTTCTGCTCCAATCACACCTCAACAGAATGGAGTTGTAGAAAAAAGAATCGTGTCCTTCAGGAAATGTCTCGAGCGATGATTCATAACAAAAAGGTAGCTCTTCATTTTTGGGGTGAAGCAATCAACACTGCTTGTCACATTATCAATCGTGTCTACCTCAGACTAGGTATGAACAAGACTCCATATGAATTGTGGAAAGGTAAGAAACCTACCATTAAATAATTCAAAGTTTTTGGCTGTACTTGTTATATTCTTCGGGATAGAGAAAACACTGCTAAATTTGATACAAAGAGTGACAAAGGAATTTTCTTAGGTTACTCTTCAAACAGTAGATCCCTTCGTGTGTATAATACTCGTACTTTTACTGTTATGGACTCCATAACAGATATTGATGTCAGAATAATTAGAATCGTATTCTTCAAACAATGTTTCATCGTCATCGTTATAAATGGTGTATGTATGCACAAGATATGAACCATAAATGATATTGAGGAATAAGTATGCAAGTAAAGTATTCCAAGTACGATTAAGCAAGAGGGTTATAGCAATTAAAATAGAAAGATCTTGACTCATATTGAAAGCTGTTGAAATTACAAGAGAAATACAGAAAATTACACTTACAACTGAAATAAACTCGAAAGCATAAGCAAGTAAAGGACTTGATTTGTGGAAAGGATAGAGGTAGTATGAAAGATAAGGTGCGAGAGTGCGTGGGTAAGAAAAGGCTTGAGTAGTGGTGTAAGGAAAGAGAAGGCTAAAGGTAGCTGAAAGAGAGATCGAGAGGTATTTACAAGGAAAGGGAGATATTGAGATTGAGAGAGTTTTGAGCGAATGAGAGAGTTGGGTTTTCACTCGATGTCTTCAAATGAGAGAAGAGGGTTTCTTATATAGAAAAAGAAACAGGACAAATGACCTTTGGGGTCCTCAGCGTTGAATGAACAGGAAGGGTATTTTTGGAAAAGTGCACAGTACAGAAACAGTACCAGGGGTATTAGAGGAAAATGAACAGTGAGAAACAGTAACATCATCATCTGCTGTCGGTAGGAACAGTGCTTCAGCGAAAAATCATCATCAGCGACGTCATCATCTACGTCAGCTACGTCATCATCTACGTCATTAGTGATCTACATCTTGAATGTATCAGCAAGACAGCATCATTTCATCAGTAATTCAAGGTCTTCAACGGAGAGTTCCATGTCATATGCAGCATAAGGATCTTGAGCATTATCATCAATTTGAGAATGAATATCTGGAAAAGAAGTAGCAGTATCTTCAACAGGATCATCTTCAGATAATTGAGAGAGTACATCCATCAGTTCTTTGCGATAATCATCACGAGATTGAGCAGCAGCAAGTTTAGCCTGAAGTTGACTTTTCTGCGAAAGAAATTGCGGGTGTTTTGCTATTTGGTGTTTAGCTTGGTCAATGGCATTAATGATATTGTCACAAGTAAAAACGGTCCACCATTTAACAAAGAATTTTTTGGAAAGGATTTTGGCATTTTGTTCATGGGTAAAGGTAAAGTTCCAGAATAATATCCAGGGAACAAGGTTAAACTGTATGAAAAAACGGAGTAAGATGGGGATATTCTGGCAAGAGGGATTTTTCATGGCTGGGTATTTTTCTAAGCTGGGAGTATCATGAGGATTAACAGCCCATTTATCATAGGCAGATTTCAATCCCGGAGGTAACAGTTTGTCATCAGCACCGAAACGATCCCACCACTGGAGAAACCAATGGGGCATTATTGCAGGGCATTGAAAACCTTTAAATCTTATGAACCATGTGTGACGATGGGTTTTATTTTCAAAAAATAAAGTAAATGTCCATGCATCAACATAGTCATAATACGTGATATTTTTCAAATTGCGAAATGGTTCAGTCAAGGCTCGAAGAGTCCATGGCTGACCCCATTCCTTTGGAGTAATAATCCTTCTAATAGTAAATTTTGAAAAACCAACATTTGAAGGATCATATTTACAAGGAGTTTTTTCAAATTCAACTGATTTTGTATCATGCAAAATATGTTGATAAAATTCTTGAGTAAACATCGGATTTCTCGGAACATAGTTCCATCCAGGAGGTAATATTTGAGAAGCAACTTGATAGGGATCTGATATTGTCTGATATGGTTCCTCTATATAACACTCATGTCTGATATATGCTTTGGGAAGTAATGAATTATTAGTAGGTAATGAAGGAGTGGATGATGATGGTGAAGATTGTACTTTTTGGCTGAAAGTAGAAGTCATCGGAGAAATAGGAGGAGGGACACGAGGTCCGGATATTGGAGGTATTTGACCCAAAACAGTAAACTGATTAGTCATCGGAATGGATCCTGGTCGAGGTCTAGGGGCAGACCCACGAAAAGGAATAGTAGGAATAAAAGGAGGAAAATTGCTTTCAGAAAGAGTTTTATTAGTCTTGGAAGAGGAAGACGAAGTCATTTTCCCTGTAAAAATTCACGGTTAAAAAATCAGGAACAGAATTGTGAGAACCTTTAATATGTTCAATATCAAAATCAAAGACAGAAAGTATGGCTTGCCAACGAGCAAACAGATGTTTGGAAGCAAGATTTTTGACATCTTTTAATAGAATATCTTTGGCAGATTTACAATCAACACGAATTAAAAAGTGTTGATTAAGGAGATCATCCTGAAATTTAGAGACACAAAGAACAATTGCTAAGACTTCTTGCTTAACAGTACTGTATTTTTGTTGAGTGATATTCCATGCATGAGAATGATAGCGAACTATTTGTTCATCAGATGCATTGGGCATGCGTTGTTTTAATATGCCACCATAACCAAGATCAGATGCATCAGTTTCAACAATTTTGAATGCATGAGGAGATGCAAGTCCTAAACATGGTAAATGTTTAACATGTTTCTTGATTTGTTGAATAATAGCAGTATGCTGATCAGTCCAAGGAGAAGGATTCTTTTTTAAGCGATTAAATAAGGGTTGACATATTTTGCGTAAATTTTTATAAAATTCACCAATGTAATTAAGACTGCCAAGAAAACGTTGCAATTGTTTTTTGTCAAGTATTTTGTCAGGAAATTTATCAGCAAATTCAATTGCACGTGATATTGGAGTAATGGTGCCACACGTAATATTATGACCTAGGAATCTAATATGAGTTTGAAATAATTTAATCTTAGGAGCAGATACAACAAGACCATTGGATTCAATGATTTTATGAAATTTCTTTAGATGATACCAATGCTGTTTGACAGATTTAGAGAAAATAAGTACATCATCAATATAAACTAATGTAAAAGAGGTATAAGGAGTAAATATATCATTCATAATATGTTGAACTCGAAGGGGCATTTTTTAAACCGAAAGGCATAACATTCCATTCAAAGTGACCAAAAGGAACAGTAAAGGCAGTTTTATAACAATCCTGTCAGCAACTTGTATTTGATAATAGCCAGATTTCATATCAAATTTAGAAAAAAACACATGCATCATGTAAACGATTAAGTAGATCTTTTTTATTAGGAAGTGGGTAACGTATCCAACGTAAAGCTTTATTTAAAGGTTTATAATTAATAACAAGGCGAGGAACACCTCGTTCCTTTTCAGCATTATTCATTACATAAAAGGCTGCACAAGACCAAGGAGATTTAGAAGGACGAATTAATTTTTTATCTAACAAAGACTGAATTTCTTTTTTGCAAATTTCTAAATATTCTTGATTCATTTGAATAGGACGAGCTTTAGTAGGTATTTATTTTTCAGAGAAATCAGGTTCATAAGGAAGAGTAATAATATGCTGTTTTCGATCCCAAAAAGCATTGGGAACATTCGAACAAATAGAATTTTCTAATTTAGTCTGATATTCTTTGATAGATTGTTGAAAAAATGGATTTGCAATTTGTGTAGCTATTTGTTGATAGAGAACTTCTTGTTGTAAAGAATTTAAATGCTTTCTTTTTCTATTAATTTTATTATGCTGTAAAAGTTGAATTTCTTTCGTAATAGAAATGTTTTTAAAAGCTTGAATATCTCGAGTAAAAGGAGGATAAAAAAATTTAAAAGTAACATTATGACCTAAAACCTTAGAAGTAATTCCTTCTTCAGTAACAATAAAAGGATACAGTAAAGATAAAAAAGGATTACCGAGGATTACCTTAGAAGTTAAATTTTTAACTAAAACAAAAGTAGTTTGGAAACAAAAGCCATTGTTGCAAATGTGAACATTGGGAAGTTTATATTGATATGCATTTTTTGACCATCAGCTTGAGCTAATTTTTCTTTTGTTTTTTCAAAATATTTTGACTCAATAAGACCTTCTTGAATACAATTCAAATCAGCACCAGAATCTATTAATGCAATAGTAGTAAAGGAAAAATCTTTGATTCGAATAGTAATTTCAGAATACCATTTTTGGAAAACAATACGATCAATGAGATTTAAAAATAACTCAGAAGAAGAAGGAGGATCAGAAGTTGAAGGTTCATCAGTATTAAAGGGTAAATCAGAAATCTGTGGTGTATCAGAAGTAGTTTGCTGGGCTTTAAGTAAACATATTTCAGTAAGTAAATTATCAGTGATTTGAGTAAAATTGATTTGAGTATTTTGAAGCTGTTTGATTTCTTGTTTTAAAATGTTTATTTCTTTATGTAAATCTTGAATAGTAGGTTGTATTTTAGAAGAAGAAGTAAAACGGGCTAAAATACTATTAAAATGATAATAAGGTTCAGAAGCTTCAACATGAGATTTGGTAGAAACAGAAGCAGAAATAGAATTAGATGTAGAAGTATCTAAATCTCGTAATTTTAACAAATAAGTGCGCTGTTCATTGGGATCAGGTAGTTTAGCAATTAAATCAAGGAGTAATTGATCAGTAGAAGATAACACAGCTATGTGTTTTTGACAGGTGCAATGATCAGTTAAACAATTACACAATTGGATTTGCTCATGTTCAGAAGATAATTCATCATGCAGTGAAGAAGAAGACGAGGATGAGGAAGCGTCAAAGTCAGGAGTGGTATTTAAAAAGAGTTTAAATAATTGAGCTTTGATTTCAGGAGAAACATCTAATTCTTTATTTGTTTTTTAACATAACATTTATTTGCAAAATGACCGGATTTGCCACATTTCCAACAGACAATATCTTTTTCTTTGTTTTATGCGTTTTACGTTTATGAGCAAAGAATGGTTTTGATTTGGGCTCAGGTTTAGATGTATGATATTTTTTATGATAAGGTTTGGAAGAATAACGTTTTGAAAAGGTTTTATGTTTTTTAGAAGGTGGTTTAGGAATAGAAAAACCATATTGTTCACAGAAAAATCCAAGTTCTTTTCTTTACGGTATGTTTTTTCTCTTGTTTTAAAGAATGATTAACTTTCATATCAGTACAAATGAGTAAACCAGTATGATTAATGATATTAATAATCTCACCATAAGTAAGTTTATCATATAAAATAGTACCATTATCATCAGTTAAATTATACGAACCTTTTGAGCAAAATAATGAGGTAAACCAGCAATTAATTTTTCTTTCCAATAAGCTTGATTACAATCTTCGCGCAATAAGACTTAGAAAGGAAAACATCTTTATACCAACGAAAATCAGCCATAGTTGGACATTTAAGATTTAACAGAAAATCAGAAGATCTTTCTCTATACATGTGAGGGTCACCTATAAAGTTTTTGGTAATAGTATAGATCAAAGTATTAATACCATCAGGGATTTGTTGGCCATTACTTAAAACAGGATTATTATCAGTATCACGTTTAATAGCATTAGTAATAGTAGAACGTTCCATATCAGTTAAATATTTATCCCACCAATGTCGAAGTTGACCAGTAAAACCAGCAAGTATACAATTACAAGCCTGAAGATCAGTTCGACCACTATTTTTCAAAATATTGGCATACATAGCCATTGAATTTAAAATATTTAAAATTTCGTATTCAGAAACGCCATCAATATTCCATTCATATAATTCTTCGGCAGAAAAAGCAGCAGTAGTACGTAAATGTCGTTCTTCATATTGAATATCTGGAGGAGTGGGACGAGGATAATAATTACGCAGATGCGGACGAGAATGGGTTTTGGCAAATTTTTTCGTTGTATGTAACTTGTTTAAATTTAAATCATCTTGAAATTGAGATTCTAATGCTTGTATATCAAAAGCAGAATGAGAAATTGCGGAATCAGAATTAGAAGAAGAATCAGTTGAAAGTGGATGAGTTAAAACATGTAGAGAGGTAGAAGCAGAGTTTTTAGATTTAGGATTAAGGGATAGTTTTTCAAGCATTTCATTGATTTTATTCAATTTTTCTGTATTGATTCAGTTAAGGGAGGCATAGGTGGTAATTCATATGGAATGAACATAGGCTTAGGCTGAGAAGTTTTTATTGGAGCGGAAGGTTTGATTAAAGATTCTAATTTAGTTAAATGAGTGCCTAATTGATTTAAGTAAGTATTGGTATAATTATTTTGCTGAATAATATTATCAAAATTTTATCAGCATTATTAAGCGTATTAGATTTGTAAGGAGTAGCAAAATATTGTTTATTTTGAACATCTAAACTTATAGTAGTAGTAATAGGAGAATAAAATTCATAAATACTTTTACTATTTATAGTCATCCATGGTATATCTTTAGTAAGAACATTTAAAGTTGGAATTGATTGTTCAAACCAAGAAAAGAAAGGAATATGTTGTTGTACTTTATGTAAATAATTGTAATACATGTTGCGAATAAAGGTTTTGTCTATTTCATCATAAGTTTGAAGAAACCAAAGTTTTTCAGATTATTAGCAGGAGAATCAAAATCTTTTCATAAAAGTTCTTTGTTAAGAACAAAAGGAGTTTGTAAAACATGAATTGATTTAGATCTTTGTAAAGAAAGTATTTCAGATTGTGTCGGAGAGGTTTTATCAGGTGGTTCTGTGGTATCGTAAATCGGTATTTGTACAGAATTATCAGATTTAATGCTAGAAGGGGAAAAAATGGGTATCGAAGGTATATACGGGGGAAGAGAAGATGTACTAGCACGAAAGGAATTTAGAGCAGATTTAAAATTTCTAGAGCTTGAAGAAGAAAGAGAAGAAAATCGATTTGTGTCATTTTTATGAAAAGAGAGAGTAACTGATCCATCATTATGCTGAGTAAAATATTCTATCTGTTTATTTTCTTTTTAGGAAGAGGTACTACTAAAGGTAGTTTCCAATCATCGGGTAAAATAACATCATCCCATTTGATCATTCGAGGAATTGTAATATTAGAAAATTCATTCCTAGTAGTTAAAAATAAAGTTTCACCGGAATGAGGACGAACTTTTAATCAAGGATCAAGAGTTGTTTTCATTAACTTGTAGTGAAGGCGATATATGACAGCAAGGTATTGAGCACCGTCCATCATATCATGACCCATAGATTTAATGTTTAATATTAAAGAATGTAAAATAGTAGGATCAGATAAAGAGAGAGGAAAACAAGGATAACAATTAAAATAAATGGGACCTTGATGTAAAGAGGATTCCACAATGCTAAGTAAAGAATTAGAAAATTGATTATGACGTCCATCACGTAAACATAAAAGAACAGAAGCATTTATACCTTGACGAGTTAAGGGAGTAACAACTATTTGAACTAAACCCATATGCATATATTTAAAACCTTGACGTTGATGGTTTTGAATCATATTTGACTGTATTAAATGAATGCTTTCATATTCTTTACCAATAGGAATTAATTGTTCAATGGTTTGAATAGCATAATCAGTGTTAAAGCAAAAAGTAGACTTTTATATAAATGAGAGTTTGACTTTCAGAATAACCCATATATATATATATATATATAAAGACAGCAGGAAAACGCGGTAAAATGTACAAAAAAATTCATTGTAGCAATAGGTCAATAGTTGGAAAGATAAACTTTTACTCTTAGATTTACCGTATCCAATAGTTGAGTGTGAGTTTAAATTCTATTGTCTGCTAACGAGTCCTTAACTTTAATTTATAAATATGAGCCTTTGGCATTCTCAAAAATTGGGGTTATTATGTTTGATAAAATGCAAAAGCGTGCCTCTTTGCTCATATTAAACAAGTTTTCATATGATTTGCTCACTTTATCATGACTTCCATCGATTTGTCGCAAGAATAAAAAGGAAAAATGCCTGAAAGTTGAGGATGCACATAAATGACGTGGACTAAATTTTGGGTAAACGAAGATTGAATGGACTATCCAGATTTCCAATCATTTTAAAATTAGGGAAAATTATTCAGATGGCCCATGTGATTTCACTTTGTGATAAATTGGTCCTGTAATTTCAACTTTAACAAATTGATCCATGTGGTCACTAAAACTATGCACGATGGTCCCTTCGTCCACCCTTCTGTGAAGCTACTAATAGAATACGCTAATGTATCCAATTTTTAACACTCGAACAATACTGACATGACATATCTGTACATGTGGAATGCCAACTCACCCAAAGTTAAAAAATAAAATAAAAAAACTTTGAATGCCCTAAGGGACCACCGTGCATCGTTTGGTGATCATAGTGACCAATTTGTTGAAGTTGAAACCACAGGAACCAATTTGTCACAAAAATGAAAAAACATGGACCATTTAGGTAATTTTCCCTTAAAACTATGTATAGGATAAATACACATTTTACCTACCAACCATAGGCATTTGATACGTTACACCTTAAGTTATCAGCTTTGACACATTACACCTTAAATTATCCGCTTTGACACATTGCACCCTTCAATTACTAATCTTAGACACTTTAATTTGCAACCTCCATCAAATTTTTAGACTAAAATGATGATAATGTCCTTCACTTATTGCATATGTTGAGGATATTTTTGTCAAATCATTAAGCCATGGGGGGCAATTATTGTGAGGATACAGAGTGTCTAACATTAATAGTTGGAAGGTGTAATGTATCAAAATAGGTAGTTTATAGTGCAATGTGTCAAAACTAGTAATTTAGAGTGCAATGTGTCAAATTCCATGTAATTGATGGATAAAAAGTGTTGCCTAAAATTATTTAAGTTTCAAATTTAATATCTAACCAATCTTTACGCAAAGGAGAAAGTGCTTCTTTCAGTATGTCTGAACGTCGTTCCTTCTAGCTAGATACATGAAGAAAAAAAAAAAAAAAAGCCTCATATCTTGATGACCAATGAACACTCGATACGCTCTCAAATTTTTAATTTTCTGAATACATCTCTATAACATCACTTTATACGCCCTCAATTTTTTAATTTTATGAAGTATTACCTGAATGTAATACATCTCCATAACATTATAGTGGTGTTTGTTTGTGAAAATATTGGAGTGTTTAAAATGTTAGAGTGTTGGAATTGGTGAAAAAATAAAGAAAAGATGATTTACAAAGCATTTGAGAAAAGTAAAATTTTAGACACACTTCAAAATTTTACTTTTATATATCACTCATTCATCAATTCTAATACCACCTCTTTTTTAACACCAACACAAAATTTTAATAAAATTTTGAAATCAAACTCATTGTTAAATAAATTTTTTATATTTATTTAGAGTGAAAAGTGATGATTTAATGTGGAAAGAGTGAATTTTGAAGAGTTATTTTATTAGGGTGAAAATTTTGAAAGCTCAAAAGTTTGGCTTCAAACATCACCCATTGGTTGTATCTATCAATGAGCTAAATGACTTTTAAGATCTAGATGTACGTTGAGCTTCCCAACTATCAAAGGTTTGAGAGAACAGAGAAAATTATTTTTTGTTAAGAAAGATCTATGTTTTCAGATCAATGTAAAAGTCAAAAAGCAAAACATCCACTTAGCATCAGTAAAACGGCAAACCGGCAACCCGGCAACATGCACGAGGGAGTTCAATTAAAAAAAAAAATCAATTGATAGAAAAAGATTTGCCCCTAAAGTAATATTCAAGCATGGTCCATTAACCCAAATTTCACCTTTCCATTTCCGAAAAGCTCTCAAAATTTACTCAACTAAAAATGCATCCAAGCACAAACCTTTTAGTTCCTAATTCTTTTTCTTCGCATGACTTGAGCAAAACCACAAACAACTAATTAATTACTATATATATGCGCCGTAAGCTAATTGCCATTCCAACAGCTGCGCATATTGGTGAGGAAAAGCAATATGGGCGCTAAAGCTTCTAGGAAGGTTTTTTTGTATGCCATATTCATAATTATCTTCTTCCTCCACATGGGTAAGCGTACTTAGTTTTTGTTCACTTGTCTTCTACTTTCAAATGCTCCAATTCTTAATGCCAATTAGCAGTACTACGTCGTATTTTGAGATGCGTTCTAATTAGCTGTTTTGAGGTAGATAGACTAATAACTAATTTGCTTCTTTTTTTGGTGGTCGTTGATCTTTTTTACATATTTCTGGGATAGCAAGGGCAAGATCAGGCACAATAACTTATTGTCCTGTTCCAAGTACAAGATGGCATAAGAGATGTAGACTATCATTCCACTGCAATAGGGTATGTCACAAGGAGGGAGCCCATGGCGGAAAATGTCTCGGGCTTTGGCCACAGAAATGCTTCTGCTATAGAAAGTGTACAACTCCAGCAAGGACTTGACTACTACTTTAAATCCATGTACTCTTTATGAAGAAAAATTGTTGCATCCAAGTAGCAAAATAGCAGAGAGACTCATAATTGTATGATACTCTCAGAATAATAGTGGTACAGGGCCGGCCGGACATCGAAATTGTCCCATGTGTGCGGCACTATATATGCTTGTGGAAGTTCTACGTACCCTTTGGTCATATATATATATATATATATCTATATAGATAATTATGTTGGTATTATTAAAGAGAGAACGAGAAAAATGATATTCATGAAAGGGAAAATTATTTTGCACTTTTTTTAATTACTACCATACATATTACAATTTACACCTTAAAAACTATAAAACTTGACACATTGCATCTCAAACTACTAATAGATTTACGTTTAGTACCCTAAGTTATACAATTTGACTTTTAAAATTGTGCCAACGTGTCTTAATTTTTATTCGAGCAAGATGGTGTGCCATGTTGTAACATTGTTTGCACCTCAATAGACATGTTTTACCTTTCATTGATGCATTTGGTCCAGCTGGTTCCTTGTTTATGTTATTTGAACGATCTAATTTAGACCTAACTATGCGGAAAATACCTAGAGGAGGGTGAATAGGTATATTTAAAAAATTATCAATTAACTATTTCTTTTAAAACTTAAAACCTATTCTCAATAATATCAACCCAAACACAATTTTCTCAATATTCAAAGTCTTAATTAATCACCAGAAATTAATATATGAACAGAAAAATAATTAAACACGAATCTGTAAAACATAAGAGTCCGAAGAAACTGCAAGTAACTCCAAAGTAACTTCAACTCGCAGAAACAGTAATTTTCAAATTCACAAAATCAATTGAAACGCAATCAATTGAACAATCTTACCAATAACCAGAATTTTAATTCATAACTTACCAACCAGATCTATGAATGAAGGTTGTCAAGGCTCAAGAATATAAACTCACAACTCAAAGAACAAACTTAGTTAGTAAAAGAATAAACAAAACAAATTAAGAGCAATAACAGACACATAATGCCGAGAATGGTTACAAAGAGAAACTCCCTAAGGAACGTCCTCAAGGAGAAAAACTCTCTGGGCCTGTAGGCCGTTCAAATCTACTAGTTTCCAATTGATTACAAGGTGATCTATTGAAGCAACTAACATAGCCTATCAAAAACACTTTGAATCAAACCCGATTTATCGTAAACCAAATCGCAAATGGACATAGAACCTCTAAATCCAAACAAAAACCTCGATCTCGAACGACTATTGATTTTCCCACACAAACCTTGTGCACTCAATGGCCATGGCTAAAACCTTCAGCCAACAATATTCAGAACCTCTAAATCTTCAACTTCGTAGAAGCGATATGGGGAACGCGGTGATCGAATCTATACTCTCGTAAGGTACTCCATCTTCATCAAAGGAGGCCTTCACCAAAATAAAAAAGTAGACATCAAGAAGTAAATAAAGCAGTCAAATGAAATCTTGGAGCAACTCAATCTTGGAGCAATTTGAATCTTGGACCAAGGAAAAAAGTCTCTGGTGTTAAAATAGAAAACCCCAAATCTGTTTTCTTTTTTTTTTTTGGCTAAATTGTACTTAGGGCCCCTGAGGTATACAGAGATTGCAAATGAGCCCCTAAGGTAACGTTTTCAACAAATAGACCCCTGAGGTAAAGTTTAACTTAAATCGAGGCCCCTCCATCTATTTTCCGTCAGCCCCATTATCGACAATTGCTATCAAGGCTTTAAAATCCACGTCATAACGAATTAGAAAGCGTCATCTATCTAGTTAAAACACTCATGTCACATCTGCACCAGGTGTCTGCCAACTCACCGTGCCTAGTTTAACAAAAGAAAACAACTTAATGAGGCGACATTCTCCCTATTGCATACACCTGGCACAGATGTGGCGTGGACATTTTAAATGGACAGGTGGCGCTTTCTAATTTGTTATGAAGTGAATTTTAAAACCTTGACAGCAATGGCCGTTAATGGGGCTGACGGACAATGAATGTAGGGGCCTCGATTTGACTAAAACTCTACCTCAGGGGTCTATTTGTTGAAAACGTTACCTCAGGGGCTCATTTGCAACCTTCGTATACCTCAGGGGCTCTGGATGCAATTAAGCCAACCAACTTCAGCTTCTTTTCTCACATCTTCTAGAAACTAGGGAAAAGACAAAAGAGCCCTTAATGAAGACTCACATGAACATCTCAATAATTGAAAAGCTAGCCTTCTCTTTTCCCCTTCTAGAAACAACACAATGGACAAAAAAGCCCCTATTGGTTTTTCACAAAAATGCCAAATGGTTTTCACATTCTCCCTCTTTGGCATCCTTCGTGACAAAACCTACTCTAGCCTATAAACAAAAAAATAATGAAACCTGTTGATCACCACCACAGGAGACATTTTACATAGAGACTCAAACCCTATGAAAAATCTAAGGCTAAATGACTACATTTTGAGATATAAGTACCTGCAAAAAAAAACTTATCACAAACACCAATCTAAACAACCCATTAGAAACAGTGTTAGTTAAAGATACAAAATTACAAGCAGCAGGTATAATCTCAATGTAGTTGAGATATGTATCTCCCTAAGACAAACAGTTATAAACAACTAAAATACGAGGTAACTCCCCCTAACATTTAGCATTATTTAACATCAATATCTCAACCAAGTCTCCAATGTCAATATCACATCCTCCATATATATAAATAAGTCAAATAACCACAAAACATTACTCCCCCTTTCAATGGCTCCATAAATTAATTCAATAAAAAAGTAGTTATAATCTCATTCCCCCTTTGGCATCCTCCATGACAAAACCTACTCTAGCCTATAAATAAAAAGATAATGAAACCTGTTGATCACCACCACAGGAGACATTTTACATAGAGACTCAAACCCTATGAAAAATCTAAGGCTAAAGGAATACATTCTGAGATATAAGTACCTGCAAAAAAAACTTATCACAAACACCAATCTAAACAACCTATTAGAAACAGTGTTAGTTAAAGATACAAAATTACAAGCAGCAGGTATAATCTCAATGTAGTTGAGATATGTATCTCCCTAAGACAAATAGTTATAAACAACTAAAATATGAGGTAGCTTCCCTTAACATTTAGCATTATTTAACATCAATATCTCAACCAAGTCTCCAATATCAATATCACATCCTCCGTATATATAAATAAGTCAAATAACCACAAAACATTACTCCCCCTTTCAATGGCTCCATAAATTAATTCAACAAAAAAGTAGTTATAATCTCATTCTCCCCTTTTTGTACAAGGAGGATGCCAAACTGAAAACTCAATAGTATGGTTAATCTTAACAGCACATGTCAGTATATCAAAATATATCTCCAAGACGAATATATTCAATTAAGAACAAAACTTAATTCAAAATTACAGATTTGCCATGAATAACTCACATATTTAATATTAATGAAAATTCATATAGCACTTGCACTATAGTATAAGGGGACCAAAAGAAACATAAGGGTCATAACCATGTGAGTGACACAAACTTAAGAAATACAATATCACATATTCTTTTTCCAATACACAAAAAAAAATTCCACTTATAGCAGCCATATTTTTAAGCTACCTGAAACACATGTAAATCCACTTTCACATGGTCATAAAAATATAAGATTCAAGCATGTATTATCTAAAAAAAAACTCAGTGATATCAATAACATGACTAAAATGCATTCAACATATTTAATCATGATTAAAATCATTTGAAAAAAAATGTTTATTGCCTAAAAATCAATGTGAGATGCATTCTTTCTTACCCAAACTTGTCTTATAGATATTTTAGAAGACGATTGTAAACTCTTAGACACAATTTCAACATGTCTAGCAAGGTTACTAACTTGAATAGCAAGCAAATTAACATCAGATCTAGAAATAGGAGTTAAAGAAGATTTAATATTCCTAACATTATCATTTGTCAAAATATAACACTTAGGTTTAATATGTCCAATTTTACCAAAAAAATGTCATGTAGGAATGAATTTAGTTTTCTTATAATTGAACGAAGTTATGGGTTTAGAAGATACAACCTGTTTTAACTTCTTTTGAGAAGCCGAAATTTCATATTGTTTTTCCTTAATCATGGCTGGAACAAATATCGTCTTGTTGGTGTTTTTGACACCATTTGTAGCTAAATAACCTAGTCCTTTCTTATCACCAGTTGAGAGTCCAATGTTCAGCATGTTTTCTAGCTTTCTTGTTCCACAAGAGAACTTATTCAGCTTAAGATTAGCTTGTTCCAACTCATGCTTCAGCTCTTTAACATTAGCTTCCAGATCTGCATTTTTCACACTTAACAAAATAGTTTCAGATATTAGTTGATCCTTTTCTAACTTAATAACATTGAGCTCTTTAGAAATTAAAACATATTTTTTCTTCAACTTTAAGCTCTCTTCATACAACTCATCATAGGCCATGCGAAGAGAATTTATATCATCTGAATCTAAATCTAGGAGATCGTCACCTTCAAGATCAAATTCATTAGTACTTAAAGCAGAAGAAGAAAAAGCTATAAAATTTTCTTTCTCATTCGTAGAAATTTCTTTGTTGAAAGAAGAAGTATCTAAGTCTGAATCCGAGAGTGATGCATTCATGGCTTGTTTTCTTTGTGCCTTTAAGTGGGTTGGAAACTCAAATTCCATGTAACCATACCCTTTACAACCATGACACTGTATACCACTCTCAATATTTTTCTTTTGATCACTTTTATCCTTTTTAACAAAGGATTTCCAGCTAGTTTTGTTAAAGGATTTAAAACTCCCTTTTTTATCATTCCAACTTCTACCTTTCTTGAATCTGAAAGCCTTTCGAAAATTCTATATGAAAAGTTTCATATCTTCATCATCTAAAAAATCATCATATGATGAGGAATCCTCTTCCTCTTTAACGATTTTAAGAGCAATGGACTTATCATTTCTAGATGAAGGAAAATTCAGCTCGTAGGTTTGTAAAGAACCAACTAGCTCATCAATCTTAATCTCATCTAACACTTTGCTCTCTTCTATAGCAGTTGATGGAGATCAAGGCACCGTTTCGAAGGATCTCGTTCAAGTACCAATTGGGCTGGTTACGAGAGCACGGGCAAAGAAGTTCAAGGATGTACTCAACGGACTTGTTCAAGAGTTATGGGCTCAAGCGAATTCATAGAAGCCCATTGAACATGATCCACGTGGGCCACAAAGAATGGTCACCTTGATTCAAGTTCTAGAATGATCTCTATTCTATGCGCCCAAATCCTTCCTTTTATGGCTTGCACTTCTTTTGGACGTCCAGCACCTTTTTTCCTTATTGAGCTCTTTATTTTAGGCGTCCACATCTTTGTTAGGCAAGCAACGTATTATTTCCTTAATTGCTTTGTGTGTTTTTAGGCGTGTAGGAATTATTTCCTTATCTTATTTCGGGTTTAATTAGGTTTCCATGTTAGGGTTATTTTCCTTGTAATGTTTAGCCCTTTAAATAGGAGCTTTTGCTTTGTAATTCGGCAGACATTGATTAATCAAAATTGTGAGAATTTATTCTCTTTGGTTCTTTGAAGAACTACTCGAACTTATCGGGATTTCCCGTGGCGTTCAACTTGACTTATCAAACGGAATTTCCATCACCGTTTGTGGCGTCTTCCTTATACCGAGGTTCTTGTTTTCATAAACAACGGGTCGAGGTCTTCCATTCGAATCAGTCCTAGAACGATCTTGGGTTCCCTTTCGTTATTGGGTCTCGTTATTCTTGGTGAGGTTCACATCAGCAGTGATTTTAGATCTAAACCTTTCAGGAAGAGATCTCAAGATTTTACGAACAACTTTTGACTCAGGGATTTTCTCACCTAAGCTAAAACTAGCATTTACAATGGTTGTGAGTCTCCCATAGAATTCATCAAAGCTTTCCTCTTCATTCATATGAATTTCCTCAAACTTTGACACATTTAATTGAAGCTTTGAGTCACGTACAGCCTTGGTTCCTTCATGAGTTAGAGCTAAGATATCTTAAGCATCCTTAGCAATTTCATAGTTAGATATGCGCATAAACTTTTCAAGTGAAATACTCATAAAAATAACACTCTTTCATCAGCTGTCCAACTACTTGTATCTTTAACAGTCATAACACCATCTATAGAACTTTCTGGCTTAGACTAGCCCTTATCAACCGCTGTCCATACCCTTTCATCAATTGATTTTAAGAAAGCACACATCTTGACCTTCCAATAGGCATAATTTGATCCATCGAAAAATGGGGGTACATAAAGAGACATCCCTCTTTTTATTTTGAACAAATCGGGTCAAGGAACGAAGTTAGGCTCTGATACCAATTGAACAATCTAATTTAGACCCAATTATGTAGAAAAATACCTAGAGGGGGGGGTGAATAGGTATATTTAAAAAATTATCAATTAACTCTTTCTTTTAAAACTTAAAACCTATTCTTAATAATATCAACCCAAACACAATTCTCTCAATATTCAAAGTCCTAATTAATCACCAAATATGAATATATGAACAGAAAAACAATTAAACACGAATCTGCAAAACAGAGGAGTCTAAAGAAACTGCAAGCAACTCTGAAGTAACTTCAACTCACAGAAACAGTAATTTTCAGATTCACAAAATCAATTGAAATGCTATCAATTGAACAATCTTACCAATAACCAGAATCTTAATTCGTAACTTACCAACCAGATCTATGAATGAAGGTTGTCAAGACTCAAGAATATAAACTCACTACTCAAAGAACAAACTTGGTTAGTAAGAGAATAAACAAAACAAATTAAGAACAATAATAGACACGTAACACCGAGAATGGTTACGAAGAGAAACTCCCTAAGGAACGTCTTTAAGAAGAAAAACTCTTCAGGCCCATAGGCCGTTCAAATCACTAGTTTCCAATTGATTACAAGGTGATCTATTGAAGCGACTAACCTAGCATATCAAAAACACTTTGAATCAAACCCGATTTACCGAAAACAGAATCGCAAATGGACACAGAACCTTTAAGTCCAAACGGAAACCTCGATCTTGAACGACTATTGATCTTTCCACACAAACCTTGTGCAATCAATGACCATGGCTGAAACCTTCAGCCAACAATATTCAGAACCTTTAAATCTTCAACTTCGTAAAAGCGATATGGGAACATGGTGATCGAATCTATACTCTCGTAAGGTACTCCATCTTCATCAAAGGGGGCCTTCACCAAAATCAAAAAGTAGACGTCAAGAAGTAGATAAAGCAGTCGAATGAAATCTTAGAGCAACTCAATCTTGGAGCAATTTGAATCTTGGACCAAGGAATAAAGTTTCTGGTGTTAAAACAGAAAACCCCAAATCTGTTTTCTTTTTTTTTTCACGCGTGAAGAAGACAACCAACTTCAGCTTCTTTTCTCACATCTTCTAGAAACTAGGAAAAAGACAAAACAGCTCTTAATGAAAACTCACGTGAACATCTCAATAACTGAAAATCTAGCCTTCTCTTTTTCCCTTCTAGAAACAACACAATGGACAAAAAAGCCCTTATTAATTTTTCACGAAAATGCCAAATGGTTTTCACATTATTATCTCATGGATTTTTCCAATCTCTTAGTTCGGGGTATTTTCAAATTGCATGGATCACAGAGGCAGGTTCTCCCTCTAGAAATTTGTCTCGGTGACCACGTTTAATGGACTTCGTCGTCCTGAGATTGCTTGTCAAAGCTTCTCCCACAAATGGGTCCACGATCTCAATTTTCACCACGGCTGCTCCTCTAATTTCACCAATGTGGTTTTGAGTACAACGCCGACCACTGAGAAAATGTCCCTTACAGTTGCATTAGAGTTCACCTTGATCATTTGGGGAGGTGGTGGACTCCTCATCACCTAATAGAGAAAATATCGTTTGGTATAATATTATATACTGCAGAAAGAAGAAAAATATACAAATTGAAAAATAAAAAACAAAAAAAATGAATACAGAAAGTTTCATGGGTTATGACGATTTTTGTGCTCTTAACCCTCAGCTATTGGTTGAGGGAAATGTCCTTCCGTTAATAATTAAATTAATTTTTTATGTTTCCTTTTTAAGAAAATTGCAATAACTCCACTCCAAGTCAAAATCGGCTCAAGAGTAAAGCAACTTAGGCAATAGCCTAAGGCCTCACACTGAGCAAGGCCCCATAAAGAACACACAAGTTGTGAATGACCAAAGAAATAAAAAGACAACTGAGCTAAAGAAAAAAAAATGACAAGATGTAATCTTTTCATATTTTTTATCATGAGTCAGGAACAGTCTTTTTGCTCATCGAGTGATATTTTTTCCTATGTCTCCTAATCATTTTTCAATTTTTTTGAACTTTACTCAAAGAGAAAAAATGCCCTATAAATTTCTTAACTGTGCAAGTTATGGGACCTTGATGTCATATATAAGAGCTCTATAAAAAATAATTTATGGCGTCTTATTTTATATTAAATTAAATCATTTTTAGATAATTTTAAATATCTTATATTAAAATTTATATAAAAGGCTTACTAATTTATAAGGCCTTAAGCCTCCATTTGGCTTGAGCCAACCCTGCAGTCAAATTATCTCTTTAATCCCAATTGCCCTCTAAATTTTCATTCTCAACTTATTGGGACGTAATGGTATTTTTATGCAAGTTGAGGGTCAAAATGACGTCTCAAATCAGTTGAATGATGAAATAACAATCATAAAGTTGAAGGGATGAATTAGAACAAATTAGAGTTTAGGGTTAATTAAAATTAAAGTGATAGGTCGTGGAGTTATTGTAATTTACTCTTTTTCTTTCTTCTTCACGCGGCTCCTTTGCTTTTTATTTTTTCTTTTTTTATGCTGCTGCAGAACCGGAGGTTATACCGCTCTGGCGGATTCGAATGGCACCTCTGGATCCTCTGAAGCTCTAGCTGCCCCAATTTTTCTCTCTCCCCATTTCTTCGTACATTTCCTCCTTTCATTTCTCTAAATGGACCCTGCATTGCAGATCTTCTCGCATCCTTTTTTTTTTTTTTCCTCGCATCTTGTTAAACATTTTCCGCATCTCCTTTAGTATTTTCATCATTTCACGACAAGATGCAATCAGATCAAGGAAAAGGTTCGATAGCTTTGGTACTAATTGTAGTAAGCACTTTTCAAAAAGATAAAATGCAAATCAAAAGAACTTGGCTATTTCGGTCAAAAAGTGAGCTATTAGAGATGCTCAATCTCCAAAAAAAAAAAACACCTCATTATTTTCCTTCCATGCCTTCTCATTCGGGCTCTTCTGTTTTATTACATTCAACTAACAACTAACTCTCTTTACTATTCTACCCTTACTAACAGACTGTAATACCCAGCACATTCAGTTATAACGTCACCCATGTGCGCAAATTTCATCAATTTGCAGCCTTAAAAAAATTCAACATTAAACTCGTGTCACATGTGTTGTGAATGAGCCATATGAGACAGTTTTGACGGTCAGATTTTATTTCAAAGCGTAATTTGATTAATTGTGAAAGTTGGAGGCTCAATGTGTCAAAATTGATAGTTTAAACTCATATTTGAAATTGCATTAGTAGTTAGAGAGCTCAAAATAACTTTTTTGCTAAAAGTCTAAATAAGGATTCCTTTTATACTTGTAGACAATAGTTCATAATCATTGATAAATTTGGAAAGTTTATTATATAAGACAGACAGTGGTAGTTAGCTGATATAGAATGCATTGAAGCGGACCATTATATGAATGTGCTGCTGGTTTGCGGAGCTCTCTTTTCCTACTCCCTAGCGTCCTTGATTTGTAATTAGAGCATGCCCCTTACTGATGTACATTGTGAAGAATACAAATATTAACTTCCTTAAAAAAAAAAAAAAAAAGAACTTCTACAAGTTGGGGTTGCTTAAATCTATATAACTCAAATCCTTTTAAAGATTCAATTATTAATACCTTAATTGATCTTATGTATAGAGGTTAACTTGCAAGCTTTAGCAGGATAAGCTAGATTTGTCAAGGTTCTCATGTATAGGAAATAATAACGAAAAAGTCCCTTTTCACCTCAAACTAGCAAAGCGATTTCAAATAGAGATTTCAACTATTACACGTAACGCATTGAACTCTAGAATTACTAATTTCATCCATTTGAGCTCTTAAAAGTCAAAATCATGTAACACGTGTTATAAAACGAGCCATGTAACATAACTTTGAAAGTCAAATTTGATTTTCAAAAAGCGAATTGGTTGATTTTGGAAGTCTGAAATTTAATGTGTTAAAAGTGGTAGTTTGGAGCACTCTTTGAGATTGCTTTGGTAATTTGGTGGCACAAAGTAACTTTTCCCCTAATAATAAATTATGGTTAGACGAGACATTAAAGTGGATTAATGAAACAATAAAAAACTTTACACTTTTTAAAACTAGGATTTAAACTTTAAACCCTAACTCGGACACATAGATATATATGAAGATCAGGATAACTGAATCTCTTAAGATAGTTAAATAGTTAATTACAATTTTTCTCCTCAAACTAGCACTCAATTCGTAAATACTCCCACAAACTTTAACTCGTTACATCTCATCTCATAAACTATATTTCTCATTGCGATTTCATCCCTCAACTGACTCAAGCTATTATGCGAACGATTTCTATCTCACGTAACAGACATGTGACCTTCTCCTTACGTGAAAATACAATTTTACCCTCGTTTGAGTCCCTAGCCTTCTACAACACTTCAAGCAATTCGTAGAGTCAAAAAATAATATGTAGTTAGCTGATTTTTTTATTTTTTTATTTTTTTTTAAAAAAATATGACTCACTTAGAATCGACTTAGTTAAATTTGTCTTTTCAAATAAGAAAAAGTTCATGTGTCGTTTACGTGAGACGAAAACAGTTCGATATAACAATTTCAACTAGGGATAAAATTATAACGAGAAACATAATTTTAAAGGAAAAAAATTGTAATTAACCGTTTACAAAAAAAAAAAAAATCATAATTGGCTCCACAATTACATGGCAAAATCAAGCAAAATTGGACTATAGAAGTGCAGCCCGGTCATTTTCAATTTTTCAATATTTATAGTAATTATTTAATATAGCTCGCCCAAAAATCGAATTATCGAGGAAACAAAAAATGGCTACATAGGTCGAAGTTCCATAATAGGAACATAGAAGTGCAGCCCGGAAAATGAACGCTGCTCATGGCCCTTCATGTCCAGTGCAAAAAATAGCATTCACATGGAGACCCAATTCCGATCCCAACTCCGGTTCCGGTTACAACAACTGCTTCTTCTCTAACGCCAGACAGACAAAAGCCTCCCGCAAATTCACATTCCTTGCCACCCAAACTACCCTTCCCTCTCTCCAGCCCTCACTAGCACATTCAAGTGCCAAAGTCCCACATGGCCATGGCGCAAGGCGCGCTATCCATCATGTTGAGGGATCCTATGAGCACCAGAGGCTCAGAGACTTGCTTGGAAAGGTCAGCCAGAAGAACTCGTGCCCACTACAAACGCTTAGAGATGATGGAGATTGGACCGAAGACGCGTTCTGGACTGTCGCCAGATTCCTCAAGCACGCCTCTAGGTCCAATGAAATTCTTCAGGTTCTCTTTTTTTTTCTCTTTCTCTCTCTCTCTCCCACACACACACACAAGTGAACCCAAAACTTAGCTCTTGGGGTTCTTAGGGTTATTAACAAGTACCTTATCTTTGATTAGCTGCTAATTTTCTTTATGTTTGGCTCTGAGAAAGCAGAGAAATATTGGAAATTAGAGATGTGAGTTATATGTTTGTAGTCGTATTTGTTCCGAGCAAGTGGAAAACTAGTCGACCAATAACTTCATCAGGCTCAACTAAGAACAATTTTATTTACCAATAGCGTGATTAAGGATTTTACGTCTAAAATTTTTTATCTTATCTTCGTTTCATACATTTTCTTGGCAGCAAAACGCATCCGGGAATTTTTGTTATTTGATTCTTCTCGTCTATCTCTTGTTGACTTCTTGAAATCTATGATTAGGTGTTTGATATGTGGAAAGACATTGAGAAATCGCGGATTAATGAATTCTCCTACGTGAAGATAATAGGCCTGTTAAGTGAAGAGGGCTTGATCAAAGAAGCAGTGTCAGCCCTTCGGGAGATGAAAAGTCATGGCCTTCGCCCTTCTTTTGGCACGTACAATCTAATAATTCTTGGTTTTGCAGAGAAAGGGGACTTCGATGATGCTTTATTTTACCTTAATGAGATGAAAGAAGCTAATGTGGCAGCAGAAACTGACACCTATGATGGGTTAATTCAAGCTTACGGTAGATACAAAATGTATGATGAAATGGGTATGTGCCTGAAGAAGATGGAATTGGATGGGTGTTCACCTGATCACATTACTTATAATTTGCTTATCCGAGAGTTTTCGCGAGCTGGGTTACTCACAAGAATGGAAAGATTATATCAAACAATGATTTCCAAAAAGATGTATTTGCAGTCATCTACCTTGGTTTCAATGCTCGAGTCTTATGCTAGATTTGAGATCGTGGAGAAGATGGAGAAGGTTTATAGAAGAGTTTTGAACTCAAAAGTCTCTCTAAAGGATGATGTTATAAGGAAATTGGCCAAGGTTTACATTGGGCACTATATGTTTTCGAGATTAGATGATTTGGGACTTGATATTTCATCAAGGTCTGGTACAACTGATCTTGTTTGGTGTCTGCGTCTCCTTTCTCATGCTTGTCTCTTGAGCCGAAAGGGTATGGATTCCATTGTCAAGGAGATGGCAGAAGCAAATGTTTCTTGGAATGTAACAGTTGCAAACACTATCATGCTTGCTTATTTGAAAATAAAAGACTTCACACGCTTGAGAGACTTGCTTTCCCAATTACCATCCCAAGGTGTGAAGCCTGATATAGTCACGGTTGGAATTTTATTTGATGCAATTAGGATGGGATTTGATGGAACAGGGGTCGTAGAAACATGGAGAAGGATGAATGATCTTCACAGAGCTGTAGAAATGGACACTGATCCTCTTGTTCTCATTGCCTTTGGAAAGGGGCATTTCCTAAGAAACTGTGAAGACGTCTATTGCTCCCTTGAACCTCAAGCTAGAGAAAAAGGAACATGGACTTATCATAGCCTCATTGATTTGGTCCTGAAATGTAAGGGAAGCCTCATTTGAATGAACATCAGGTAAGCAAGCTCAGCAATGATGCCTTTATGATAATTGCTATAGTTGTTCATGTTATCAGACCTCAAAGTGAAATGTTTTTTGATAAATTAAGAGATCTTCTTATTGGTGGACCAAAATAATTTTATGTGGGTTGTGTGATGCGGTACCTTAGATAACTTTATAATGGCTAATTCTTTTCTTCTTGTGTCAGGATGTATGTCCTTGAGTTTGCTTGCACTGTTATTTTCAATTATCCCATGGTGTCACATAGAAGAGAATATGCTGCCTTTGTCACTAACATTGTCCCATAGATCTAGCAGTCACACAGAAGCAGCAAAATATCCTTGCTTTTGTTTGTCAATTGGTTAGTGACATGCATCTCTGTCAATAAGATTGGTCTTCGATGAAAGATTTGTCTTCAATAAAAGAAAGAAAAAATCGATGTCTCGTGAAAGACTGATGAAAAGAGTACAAGGAAAAGGTTTCTCTTTTTCAATGTCTATATTTGAAATTCTTCTTTAATACCCCTTTTCAATATAATATCATTAGAATTACTTTCCACTTCTTTGTTAGCATGTGGTGATGTGATACCTCTCATACTTGTTTTTTAGATTTATGCTATTGAGTCAAGGGAGTACCACACAAGTACCTCTGATCGTGACATAGTGTTGCTGCCTGGACGATTTCAGTGGTTGCTTCTGAAGTGGAACTTTTTGATATATTCATACTAACTAATTTCATTGAGGACAGGAAGGCAAGAAGGGCGTGGCTCTGCTTTGTGGAATTCATTGCTCTTGTCAGTATCCTAGTTCAAGCTTTGGTGATAGATTTTGAGTAGACCAGTGTGCAGTTATGATTGTAGCCATAAAAGATGTAACGCCTTGATGGTGGTTTCTGTCAGGGATGGGATTGATACATTGCTGGGAGTTGGGTGAAACTGATGGTACACTCAGTAAGGAGGGAGATGTTGTAATCCCTACAAGTATTGCCTTAATTTTAACAATCTTTACATTTCGCTGGAGATTATTAGGAGTTACTCAATATTGTTGGCTCATCAGATGCTTCTTTCTAACTGTTACTCAATTCTTTCTCATTGTCTAAACACTCACTAAATCGCGGTAGTTCTGCGAAATTCAACGGTACACACCAAGTTCAAACCCTATATCGTTTTTGTTACCTGAGATTTTTTTTTTTTTTTTTTATTGTTCCCAGTGATTTTTTTGGGAAATCCGCTCCTGTCCTGCAAACAGACAAATCTGAACTAAACTTTGTCGCCCTTCTTTCCTCGCGGGTAGGAAGCACACCAGCAGCGTAGTTGAGTGATTCTACTGTGTTTTTTGCTCTTGACTAGGGGGACAAACTTCAATTCGCCCGGTCTGCAGGTGGACGGCGTGCTTATCTTGTGTGACACCACTCCAGAGCGAGTTGCTCTTCTAGACGGGTAGCTGTATGACACACTATTAGTTCTTGGATTACGACAACTTCAGAGGCGGAATGAATTGAGTTTTTTAACTTTTTAGAAAGTTTCCTCAAATTCGTGTTTGCTAGACATCAATGGAATAATTATCTTAGCACATTGAATATGTAATTACGATGAAAAATATAAATGTTAAATGTTAAAGAGAAAGGGTTAGAGAAAAGTAAACAATGATTTTTAAGTATTCAGCAATATTGTCTACATCTCTACCTCTCAAACTTCTTTTCAAATCTTAAGGTTTTTTTTACTATCTTCTAAATACTGTACACTCTAATTTTCGGGTGTTAAGAATCTTACAAGTATTTTTTTCGAACTCGGATGCTCACAATTCAACCAAGTTTGAAATATCCTCTTTTCAAGCTCTTAAACCGAGTTTGAGAATCTAGTCTCTAAATTTCTTTTCTCATTGAGCAAACCTCACTAAAAAGATAGGAGAGAATCGCTGTTAAGTACAATTACAATCGCTGTTAGCCTTTCAAAATTTTAACATAATAAATAATTACAATATAACTAAATCTACTCCTCCATCAAATCATTACTTTTCATTATAATAAATATAAAAATTCATAAATTCATTTTCTTTCTTTACTTTTTTTCACACATTTTAATATTTTAAAATTTTAACCTTCTCAAACTTTAACACTCAACACAAGCCACGTTTGTAAGTGAGAATTTTGAAATGAACTCAAAAAAAAAAATTGGTTTACAAACATACTTTTGACACGTGGAGTTCGACGTCGCCGAGCCTCTAGGTACCGTTAAGAGACATTACAAAAAACAAAAAATGCCCTTGCCCGCCTAAAATAGCGGCCCTAGGGATTTCCCAGTTCAAAAACGGCGCGAAGCCTCTATCGTAAGTTTCCTCTCTGATAAAGTCGGCCATTTTAAGCACGCGTAGAAAGAATGAGTTCTCTCGGAGTTGGAAAATATGGCAATGGCACTGACAGTGTCTCAGCCATGGACGTAGATCAACTACAGGCAGACGAAGATCCGTTTCTGGCCTTTGTCGATTACGCCAGGTCTGCGCTCTCGCCCGAACCCGAGGATGTTCAAGTTCTGAATGGAAACGGAGCGGAGTGCAGTGGGCCTGGCTGGAGCTGGATCACATCACGGATTCTCAAGACCTGCGTTGCCTACTCGAGCGGTGTCACCGCTGCGATTCTGCTCTCTGAACTCTCCCAGGTATTTGCTCAAGTCAGCTTTTTCTCATTTATAATGCTCCGTTTGGTAGCTAAACTTATGCAGAGAAATGAAAAAAGGAACTATTAATTATCGAATCACATCTTTGGAACCGTTTAGAAAACAAAAATTTTAATTAGGTGAGCCTAAAACCGTAAAGCTACTCGTCATTGATTGTTTTTTATTGTTTTCCACTTTGTTTTAAAGGCCTGGAACGAGCAACACAGGGCTGGGGCTCCAAAGAAAAGGCCGGAATGTATGAATCAATTAAAAGAGAAACATCGGAGAACGAAGCTTCCGAACACCGTTTCAATTGACTCTATATATGAGCGAAATTTTCTGTCCTTAAGCAGCGTCTTGGAAACTGTCATCGTTGATGCATTTTCTCTTCCAGGTAACGTATACTTGGAAGTCTATCTAATCCTTATTGTCCATGAGGAGGATCATGAGATAGTACTATTGCATGAACAATGCGTCCTTGTAGCAATCAGTAACCACTCTTCTTTGGAATGCTGTGATAAAACTTGTATTCTGATATCTTTTATATTGTTTTCTTATGTCTTCTTTCAGGTACAAATATATACATGCTTACCTTGGGTGATTTTCGGAGCTCCAATACCATTGATCTTTATCTACACCGTAGGTAAACTACTGAACAAAGATGCATCTACTATTGGTCTTGCAGTTATACAACTTTGCTAATGATAGAGGATGTAATCTGAGAGGTCATATGTTTTTGTGTTGGAAAAGTAATATATATATATATATTGTAGCACTTGCGAGTTCTTGGTATGTAGTGCTGTAAAATAAGCACAGTTGTTTTCATTCCCTTGCCTCTGAACTTCAGGCCAACCTAGAACAATTATGTTCTCTACTTCACAACCCCCCCCCCCCCCCCCCCCCGCGCTGGGGACCTTCTCTCAGAGTGCAGGTTTCTCTTTTTCACTAATTCTTTGCTTGCTATGACCTTGAATCATTAGCATGTTGATCTTTTGATTTGAAGTTGGTTTTTTTATTTCTTGATACACATTTGGATTCACTCTTTTTATGTTATGATCGTTTGTTCCATGGTACGCGTGGAATACATACTCATAAAACTGATAATATCTAGTGCATTGTTGGGAAGGGGAAAAAGATAATTTACAGTTGAACTAGTTGGGGCTAGTATTGGTAGAGTATCCATGAATCAGAAGAGTATATTTCTTGCCGCAATATTTAGGTCACTTAATGCACGACGTGGTTAGACTACTAATAATATGAATAGATCTTGTCTTCTCTGGCCTTATCAACGGTTGCATGTGCCTTGGGTTCTTTTTTTGGTTTATTTAGATCTATTTATGTTGTTTATAGTTAAACTTTACATGCAACTGAAAAAACAGATCTTGTCCGTGGCAGATACTATGAATTGGTGGATCCTCAGAATGGAATTCTGAAGAAAGGGAGGGAGATTTTGCTCACTGGATGCTATCTCCGGAGTGCCACCGAAGGGTCTGGGTGTCCACGACTTTTGCCCACAGAATATCTGGTGATATTGTTAGATGAGGTACTGTCAATTTTTTATAGCCATCCATTCCATGTCAGATTTGGCTTCGTTGAAATTTTTAAATTACATGCAACTTTTGAAAAAGGCCTGGATTTTTAGAACAAATCCTAGCTGTTGGTTCTGGTTTCTTAGAAGGAAAGATAGAAACTGGTTCAGGGTTCTTCTTTCCCACTGCTGTTGCTACATTTTCAATGACTTTAAAATAGGAGGAAGATGATGATGCAATGCTGCTAGGAGCTCAATTTTGTTCAGATTCTTTCTCTTCCATTTCTCTGGATGCAGTTAACAAAGGGGTTTCCTTTTCCTTGTATGCTAGGTAAGATAATATTAGTAACAAGCCTGTGTTTTTGTTTTTTATTGTTCTCTTCCTAGCAGTCAACCTTTATGCTAACTTTGCAATTCAACATTTCCTTCTACAATCTCTTATTTGAAGGAGAGAATCATATTTCCTTTATCGTCTCAGAAATAGAAATGCTGAAGTGCTAAGTTATTATTATCTTAAAAGAAGAAGTGTTGGCAATGGTCAATCCAATCTTCATGGAAAGGAAAATGTCCATGTATATTCAATGATAGAAAATGTCCAAAACCATGGATAAGTTTTTATCATGCTTCTGTGTGTTTACTTCCTGATGGAGATAAGTTTGTCACTGATTAGAAATTTCTTACTTTCCCTTTGTCATCTGTAGGATTGAATCTATTGGGTCATTGGAAATTCAGGGAAGTTCTGGTAGCCTACAGAGGAAACAAATTACTCTTGTTGACAATGACGGTGTCAAGTTAGAATTTTTCTTGTGGGGCGAACAGGTTCTCCTTGCTAATCTTTTCAGGTAAACCCTTGCACAAGATTGAACGTTTCTTTGCCCTTTTCATATATGTTAATAAGTCATATGTTTTTAGTGTTGGAAGTATGCTTGCGCTGGATAGACCATACATTTCAAGTTCCATGGAAAGCGCCGGTGAAACAAGTGAAGATTTATGCCTTGAGTATGGTAGTGCAACACAATTATATGTGGTACCTTCCATTCAACATGAGGAGCAAGTAAGTCATGGACCATAGTGTGACAAGATTTGTTTAGGATATTTGGTTAATTCCTTTGTTACTCAGGTCTGTGTAGCAATGACACAAAATCGGTATCAAGGACCAAGGCTGCTGAGTACATTAGATTCAAGTCAGGATCCTAAAGTTTCTCAAGTTTCCTTGCCCTGTGATTCTCGAGGTTCCATTGACTTCAGCAATTTTCCTTTTCGAGTGAGTTTACTCTACTTCCTTCTCCGCTAGTTAGATGAAGTTCTGTTTTCTTTTCTTTCTCTTTGAAGCCACTAGCATTTGATTTTAACATGATTTATTATTTGATGTGCTTAATATGGTGACATGTTTAAATTTAAATGCTGTCAGGATTATACTACGGGTTATTTGTACTAGTTTGGAAGTCTTACCGTCTGGACTATTACCATTTTTGTACCTCAGTAATAATCCAATCACATGAAGTTGGCCTACCTCAATTAAAAAAATCACCCTATTTGATCTAGAGTCAGTGTCTTGCATTAGAGGCTTCATACTTGGCAATATCAGTTTGGATTCACTTCCGCTTCATTATTGTTCTTGGAAGCATTTAGCATGGTGATCTAAGTAAATGAGTGTCTTTAAGTCTTTGAAAGTTATGTGCTATAGGTATAAATCAACATGGGGGTGCTTTGTGCAAACATGTGAATCTTATACTGCTGTATCTATTTGCCCAGCAATCATATGATCATACATGAAACTGGACACCCATGCCTTTCACCCTTGTATTCTAGTTGAAGGTGGGATTTAGTTTGCCTTTTTCCCTTTTTGGAACTTATAATTGACATAACTCACTTGTGCAAAGTCTTGCAGTCATTTGTAATGGACTTCCGTGACAAGATGACTGGCATCAGCGTATATGGTGTTGTTACAGATATCATTAAAGAGAAACACGCAGCTGAAGCAATCTTCTCTTTGAAACTTGAAGATACAACCAGAGCAATTTGGGCAAAGCTGCATTTTTCCAAATCATGGTAGATTAATACTTAAGAATCAACCCATTTTCTGCCCATATTATAAGCTTGCATGTTCTGCATGTTTGTTCCTCTTATGTTATGTTTTGGTTTAGGTCACTGGGAAGATTAAGCATTGGTCACACGGTGTATATTTCTGGTCTAACATGCTCTATGACAAAGCAAAATGGGTGAGTCTAACCTTGGTAATCATCATATTAGTTGCTTGTTACACATCTTGCAGTTATTTCCTAGGTTCTTTTGGTTTTCTAGTTTTGTTTGGTATCTATTGAATTATGATGGAATGCTACTAATCATCTAGATACTGGCTAATTATTTGGTTGACAGCCTGGAAGCATTATGGTTTGAGAATGATGTTGGATCTTCTTTCTTCAACCTCAGTTGCTTGCCAGCATTGCTAAGCTCCTCTTGTCTCCACAGATTTTCGAATCTTTGTGATCTATCGAGCAAGACTAGCTGTACGCGAGTACGTATCTTTCATGAACTTAGTTTTTAGTTCATAATTCATGAATAACTTATGTGTGATTCCTTATGTTTATTGCATTGCATGCCAATACTTAAGCGATTAGATAATTTGTTTTTCTTCTTTCCGGTCAACTAGGGAGAATGTTTAGATTTTATACATGACCTTGTGCTTCAGAGTAGTAATTATAAGGGTAGAAGAGATAGCAGACATGAGTATGCAGTATGCTCAGATTGGAGTTTGCAATTACTTTGGTGAGAGTTTACAAGTATATACCCAGCTGCCCACATCCACTATGCGGCTTAATATCAACAAGCACCTTCTAGACAAAATAAAATGGGTGGATAAGCAAAAAGAAAAAAAAATAATGCTTATTTACTTTAGCTTTAGAAATTGATGACACAAATATGTAATTTCTTTTAGATTTACCCCGCTTGATGTCTGTGAGGGGTTTATAAGTTCCTGTGGGTGGTTGGCAAAGTGTGCTTTGGACACATTTTCAGCTAGATGCCTGATTATGTAAATTGATCCAAGTGGCAAAAGGTTAAGT
Organism: Morella rubra; assembly: GCA_003952965.2. Taxonomy (NCBI): domain Eukaryota; kingdom Viridiplantae; phylum Streptophyta; class Magnoliopsida; order Fagales; family Myricaceae; genus Morella; species Morella rubra. The sequence continues at coordinate 23,386,275 of CM025853.1, read as the reverse complement.
TTCTTTGATTAGTGTCACTTCTAAATTGAAGATCAGCGCGCCAAATTTTCATACATGTATTTCAGTTTTTGGGTTGGTATGAGACAGTTTTATTGAATAATGAAAATTTAAGATTGATTGTCCTTTCGTTCCTCACCTATATCTTAAGGCCTTCTATCATGAACACAGCTTTGAGGATTTGAGCCAACCTTGTTGGAAACACGGCAACTTCTGGCTTTTCATCCATATATGTTTTGGTTATTGATAACTACTTGGTTACTCAACCACACCCAATAAATTTTTATCTTACCACAGGATTATGCCACAAAAGAACATCTTCCTGCTCCACTCTTTTCATTTTTCTCCACTTGGTGTCATTAAAAAATGATTTTGACTAGGCACTTCCATTTATGGGGTATTAGCATTAATTACATCTTCATTGTTGTATCTCTATTCATATTTATTCCATTTATCCTCCTAACATAATTTTTTACCTATTAATCATTATTTATTTTCTTCCTTCTCATGTGAACAGATATGTCGAGTGTGGCTTGACCAAATTGCTCATTGTCATGTGAATACAAAATTGTCACATGCTCTTTGTGGTCATTTTGTTAATAAGACACGAAATGGGGTTGTGGAATGCAGCTTCTGCAATTGCAATTGTGATGCTGAAGTTATGCGCACTTTCCATCTGAAAATCACTCTTGCAGATGAGAGTGCAAAAGTTTTTGCTTGGTGTACTGGTCAAACAGCTGCAGAGTTGCTGCAGATATCTCCTGATGAATTCTATGAATTGCCTGAGGTATTGTTTCACAAAATTTGTGTTGTTTTTAGGTCCTATGCTTATTGCATCACAAGCTACATAATAACGCAATTGGCAATTTTGTGGGTAATTGCCTATTCTTTAGAAGAGTGACAAGTTGCTGCAAGAAGTAATGCTATGATACCTATAACATCATAATTAATTATGTACAACTTCTTTTCTTTTTGACCTAAACATTCATCTACTTGAGCAAGTTGATAAAGGATTGTTGTCAAAGACAAGAACTTCTCTTCAAAAATAAACATGCACATACTAGAGCAAACAGTCAGGTCTCCTTTCGTTCACCCTGCAATTGCTTTTTCATCAAATGGGGGTATGGAAGAACACATGTTTTAGAATTGACTTGCAAAATGCAGCGAGCAATGTCAATAAAGGATTCTTGTGGCCTATCGCAGTTCCTTGATTTAAGATTTATTTGGATTGAATAGCTCTGACTGGGAAAGATGCAATTGGCGCAATATGTTTTATTTCTTTTAGAAAGAATTGCACTTTATCACCTTTGGTTATACATATGTCTGTGTGTGTGGTTTTTCTATGTTCTTATGCAACATCAATCAAGGCAACTGTTTACATCTTTCAAGCAAATGAATACTGCTACTGAATGATCTTCACATCCAATGTATGATACTACTGTGTCAAAAAGGATGTGAACCACTGATTATAGGGACCTCTCTTTGGGCTGATAATTTTTGTAACTTCCAAGAAATTGATTTTTCTGAAATAGAAACTGCTCCTGAATTTTGCCCCCATTTCTGATCTCTTTTTCAGGAAGAACAAGTGATGTATCCTTCTTCTCTAGAGAAGGAGAGGTTTATGGTTGCAGTAGTTAATTGCAAGAGGCAGGGTTATGGAGTTGGTAATGGTCTCATCCTAGATAATGAAGCAGTGTCATGGGAGATAAGTCGGGCATTGAAGTGTGAGTGATGTTTCGTTGTATGTGAAAAAGGATGTTTTCACTCACCAATTTCACGTCAAAAAGGTAGACTCTAACTCTCATGGCCTTGTTACCTTGTGGAGCTGACGTGTGATGTAGGTGCAACACATCTTGTCAGAAAGTGGATCGTGGATGATTCCAACTTAATCTGAAGCTTCAGAAAATAGGATTTTAAAACAGAAAAACAACTGCATGGCTGAATATTCTGTTCTAGAGGATGGGCGGATAAATTGAATGAGTCTAGTTTCACTCCATCAAGAACTAGTTCCTTGCCCATGCGAAGAGGTGTAATATCCTGGATATTATAATCTAAAGTTGCAACAATTTATGAGATGTAAATATAGAGTAACTGCACAACCTTGTAATTGCAGTACTCTTTACCTGCTAAAATACAAGGTTGTTTCTATTGCAGGCATGCATTTCCATACAAATCCATTCTTTTGATTTGCATATGATATCAGTTTCGTTTAAGGGGGTATCCTATATTCTTTTTTATGTTTAAATGAGGCTTCTGTTTCACAAGGACAATTACCACAACAATCAAATGAGGCATGTTCTTTAAAATGAAGAAAAACGGACTTCTCATGGTTCCCTTAGCCATCATCCTCCATTGTCAAGGTCCTGAAAAACAACTCTATCTCCTCTAACACTCTCTTGTTCCTGAAATCTAATCCCCTAGAATCTGTAAGTGTTGACTCGGTTGATATCAAGCAAATGAGATACTCACAAACTTCTCCCAAATCATCTGGGGTCGCAGCCATCTTCTTTTCGTGCTCTTCTGCTCTCTTATCTTGGGTAATGTCTGCATACATTTCTTTTCTACAAGCCTGCAATATCAGCAGAAAAAGGGAATTTATTAACTGTTTGCTCTTGTCGCACAGCCTTTTGTTGAATTTGCACTGGCGTCGTGGGTTGATTGTTACAGAATCTTACAAGTAAAACAAAACGAAAGCAAAAAAAATATGGCAGAGTGGGAAAATAAAGACGTCAAATCCAACTGAATAAGGATGTAATGTTACCAGAAGACAGTTAGGAAAGAAGAAAACTATAAACAAAACAACAAATCCTTTTGTTTCCATGTTAGATTGATTAGTGCCCATTGAACCAACAAGTGAACCTAAAGAAAAGCAACAAAAAGGTGATATAAAACAAGGAATTTCCACCTGGAGCACCCGATTCAGATTAGCAATCTGTTCAGCCTTCAGGAAATCAGAATTCATTAGCTCTCGCAACAAAAATACCATCTCTGTGCTCAATTTACTAGCTGAAAGGCTTTCAATTATGCAAGATATGCAGGTATCATCAAATACAGATCTCATCCACCCAGGAATCTTCTGAAGTTTTAGCAATGTAACAGCTACAGGAATTGCAGGCTTGTGATAATTAATGAAAGATTTTGGTGCTAAACATGGAGCTGCCAAAGACATTGCTAACTCTTCTACAATTAGCCTCGACCAACTGTTCTTTTCAATCATGGTTGTTTCCTGCATGTCCAGCATTTCCCACCCTAAAATTATTGACAGGCAGAGGCCACAGTTCATTGCCACTCCGAGATGACTATAAAAAATCAAGCCTTGTAGTACAGCAATTATAGACATTAGGAACTTGATGGTGCATCTCAATTCGAAGTGCTTTTCATATCGCTGGTCTGATAATCTAGTAAGCAACTCTAACAGACTGTAGGAAGCAACAAGCTTCACCGGCGAGGACCCAAAATGCATTAGTCTGCATAGGTCACGGCAATGGATGCCAATGAAGGACAGTGGCTGCATTCTAGTTGGTGGATCAAAGAAGCTTTGCCAATCCACAAACCCAGGTAGAACAGCTGGCAAACTGGAGCAACAAAAAAAGTTAGCTCCAGCACTCTAAGATTATACTAGAGTTTTGAATGGGAGGCACTACTAATCCAAAAAAACAGAGGTGCTAACCTTCTAAAAGAGAAGTAATTAAGTAAAAGCACAAATATTAGACTTTGTCCCAAGCTTGTTCCCTCATCATGGTCCACCAAAGCAGGTCCCTTTAGGGTGGCTGCACTGATTGTGCTGTTGATAGCAGAGATGAGAGAAGTTTTAAAAAGAATACTTTTTGAAGCTTCTACAAGTACTCCATTGGTGGAGTGGTGCAGAACGAGGGAAAGAATTCCAATCACAAGGAGACTTTCATGATTCCAACTATCTGCAGCCACTGGGGGTTCAAAGTGCTCCATCAACTAGAAAAGAAAGCAAACTGTCTGATTAATTTCCTACAAACTGCATTCAAAGTAGAGTTTTTCTAACTTGAATAAATCACCTTCATAGTCACTGCAAGCCAATTTTCATCATCAGAAAGAATTTCAGGCTGCACCAAACTTAAAATTCTAAAAGTCATAGCGGAGGTGACCTTTAATATTTGTAGGGAAAATGAATAGCTTGTATCATAATATAGAGTGTAGAGTGCCTTCCCAATGCCACACAGACATAATTGGTTTGCACCAGCTGGAAAGATGCTGATGATAGTTTCCACGAGATTAACCACTGAGATTATGTCATGCTCTTGGCCATCATCCTTGGCAAGCTCTGTCAACAAGCACACAATAATTGTGGCTCCATAGCTATCTCCAGCCGCTACTATCTCTGCAATTGCTGTAACATTTAGAACTCTATTTCTTCCATGGACTAGGATGTCAATTCCATTTGAGCAATTACTTCTGCAGAATTTCAGAATCTGATGCGACAATTGCTTGCCGATTTTCTCTTGTTGAAACAACCATTTTAAGGAGACTGAGTGCAATATTGCAGAAGGCAAATCCCATTCATTTTCAGTCATCAGCTGGAAAAGGATCGTCTCAGCTTTCGAACTGTAGGGGATTTGGTAGCTCATTTTGGCAAGACCCCTGAAAAGACCATATAGATTCACCAGTCGCGTCACTGAAAGTGAATCAGGAGCCCCACGTTTGAAGTCACTACTATTGACTAGAAGATACTGTTCCAGAGAAGCCAAAACCAACTTCTCATCGGCAAGTCTGGAGAAGAAGATGCTAAAGATGTAAGGAAAAGAACATTGTAAGTATACTCTGGAACAGAATAATGTGAGAGAGATGAGGAACCATCAGTCAATTACCTTTCATCATACAATGAACTGGTGTACAGTATCAGCAAGGCAGCAGATTGACAAGATGACAACTCCAAATTATGAGAGCTCTTTTGTCCAAGGAAAAACAATAAATCTATGGGATCAGCTGGAAGATATAAAGCAGCATCTCTAATGGGTTTCCCAGCATCATTGCCCAAAATAACATCCACAAGCGAACTAAGCATCAAATACACTCTGCATTTCATCTTTTCCGTAGGATATAAGCCTAGACATCCAAATGAAAAACTGATCCAAGATGATGAAACCAGGGCCTTAGCAAGTTTCAATGCTTGGATATCAGAATCAAGCAGCAGTAATGAATGGAAAGTTTCTAGCAACCCAAGAGTGGTTTCCTCCTCCAATTCATTGATGGCTGTTACGAACCAAGGTAATAAATATTTTGTGCATATGTCCAACACATAATTTCGTAGTTCCACTTTACTGGAGCTGGTGAAGTTTTCTTCATGACCATACAGATATGCCTCTTTGAGTAGGTACAAGGCATGCAAAAGTTGTCTGGCATGTTTTTCAGAGACATCTAGACAGGATAAAATGGCATGTTTTGATGCTTCTTGAACTGATCTTGCAAGATTTAAATTTCCATGGGAAGATGAATACTTCATTAGATCAACAAAGACTGAGCAGACAGTTATGAATGCATCAGGAAGCATGCCCATCTCCCCATCAGTATGCTTTTCAAGCATCCTTGTGAAAACAAGAACTAACTCCTCTATTTGAGAAGTGGTTAATATCCCTGGGCAATCAGAAATATAGTTCCTTATGAGCTTCAGAGTCTGATTTTGAACAGGATGAAAAGGAACTTCGGCTACATAACGGACTACTGGAATCAGAGTCGCAAAACCAACAACAAGCCTTTGTTTGAATGCCTGCCCAGCTGTTGATAAAAGATCAAGTACTTTAATGCAAGAGTTCACAACTGGATCCCTGAATTCTGTTTCCCAGCAGACAAAGTTCATTAGCACAGAACTGGAGTTAGCAGTACAAGAACTTCATTTTTAAATGTTGAAAAGGAAATACGAGACTTAAGGTAACAAATAATAGGAAGAGTCTCACATGAATTAAGCCATTTAACTCCAGTATTTTTAGCAAATAACACAACCATAATCAATTTTCCATAAATTCCATGCACAACTTTTTGTGAGAAAAATTGAGGCAAACTAGATTGAAATAGTGCAATATTTTCCACAAAATGGACACAATAGTTTTATTTGATCAATCTAGATTTATTCACCTGACAATCTAAGTATTTCAAAGACGTAATCTGCAATATTTTCTTCTACTAGGAATTGGATCGGCTTTCCTGAAGCACCTTGACAAGACATATAATGAAATAGTAAATCTAGTGAGCTCTGTCGGACTTGGCTGTCTGATGAAAGCAATGGGCCTTTGATGGCCTCGGCAAAAATGATATTCAAAGGAAGACCATCTTTTCCATCCTCTGCTGCTTGAATGAAGTTATCAGAGTCATATGAATTCATGCTGCTTGCATCCTTTGAATCCACATTTGCAAAGAACCCTCTCTGAGACAACACTGTCAAAAGGGCTAGGGAAATATAATGGAAATTTGTTAGTTGAAAGAAGATGACAGTGCTATGACTCGGCTATGAGGAAGTGCATCTGGATGGGTGACCTTTCCAGACTGTGTCACATCAACTGTGCCAAGTTGTCACAAACTACTTGACAAGCCTCAGCTAATAGTTTAGTCCAAGATACAAACAGTATAGGTTTGTATCTCACCATAGGTTCTACAAGCTAGAACAATTTCAGTCTCTTGGTTTGGCAAAGATAAGGTGAAAATTTGATGGTCATGCTCGTATAATAATCATGTTGTGAGCTAACTTAAGTGATCCCATTAATGAACTTGATTGCATGTTTTTGAGCCAATTAACTCATATGGCTGCTCCGCCACGTAGGAATATTGGTGTAAAAACTCACAAGGGCCTTTACCTCTATCGTGGAATCCATTTGTGTGGTTCCTCATCAAATCATTCTGAAGATGTATTTTAACCTATATATTATATGTTGGGAAACAGAAAAAAGCCCAAAACGAAAATGTTTTTTGGCGTCTGACCAAGTTGTGGGTCACATCTTGTTGCCTCACGAAGTAGACTTCCCAAAGGAAATGACTAGATACCATCGTTGAATTTGCAAGGAATAAGGAAAGAAGTGACAGAAGCAGTTGATGACAAACCAAGACAATTCAAGCGGACATCATCAATTTGGGTCTTCATGAGGGAATCCACTACCAGGTACAAGATCTTAGGACAAAAGGCCAATAAAACATCAGTTCCATCACCATCCTCTGATGTATACTGGAGAATAGATATTTTGTACAGAACAAACAGGATCTCTCCTCGGATCTCCTCACTGTGATAAAGGAATTGAAAATTTAAATATAGTGTTGTTGAAGTTTTGTGGAAAGACGTATAATGTTGCAGATGTGTGGAGAAATCAAATGAAAATTTTCACGACCCTGTTTGCTTTGTTTTGTCTACCTTGGCAATTGAAGACCTGCGACAAGATTGGAAACAAGACTATGTTTTTCATTGATATGGGCAAATAGATTGACTTGTCTGACAGTTTAAGAGAATCCCAAAGGAATGAGAGCTGCACTTAAGAATTCAAAAAATGAACGTCAGTAAGATGTTCAGAAAATATTAATCCAGGGGAGACATTGTTTCACAAGGGGAGACATTGTTTCACAAGAATTTATGGTGTCTTTTGATCCATATTGTTATAGTAAGCATTAGCCCATGGCAAACTCTAAGCCTACAATTAAATGCAAAAGATCCTCAAGGTTTGGCTGATACGAAAAAGTTACTTTGTCCTCTCTTTTGTTTAACTTTATTTTAGGTATATTATTGCACAACATGTAACTAATAGTAAAAGAACATAAATCAACCGAAGAACTGGTAATGTACAAACGAATAAATAGAGAAGGATGAAATAACTTCAACATTCATATGAGGGCCCCCAATATGATACTCGAATTTCAGGTCATCTCCCCACACACAGTATGTCTTGTGGTAATGTATTCTGAGTTGCTGTCATGTAAGGGCTGCTCATTCATATTTCTCAATAACAAGACCTAACTTGAGCATTCAGGGCCAGCTATCTGCAATCTCAATCCAACCAAAACTTCATTGTTACCAGAAAGTCTACTAGGAGTTTGCCTGGGGTTGAGAAACCTACTAACATAGATAAATGGGAAAGAGTAATTAGATGATCATTTTAGCCAATCAATCTCATCCCTGTTCATATTGGATCTTCCTGTCAGAGAATCCAAGGGCTGATTGCAAGTTTTTATTAGTGATCCTTGAATCATTACTGTTGATATCATTATCATAGGAATCTTGATCTGCTGCCAGGTGATAGAAGGTAAACTCCCTTGCCGTTTGATTTGAGCCTTTCTTTTTCTAGATAGTTTATTTTGTGTGGGGCCAAGCCCTGAAGATGTGGGCAGTGTAATTTGCTTTGCATGACCCAATCTTGCAGATGTGGGGAAGTCAAACTCGGGACATGACCCTCCCCAAAGAGAGGACGGGCCAACTGATCCAAGGCTCGTTGGCTTATGTTTGATTAGAACAATTCTAACATCTCATCTTAAATTTTACTGTAAGCTATAAGCCCTAGAGTAATGCAGACTTGAGTTTCTTTTCCGAGTGAGGAGAAAAGTGGATCTGGCGATAACTTGCCATCATCATCAACTACTTTGCTTGAGACGAGCAGGAGCTTGGACAATGGGTCTGGTTGTGCATTACAGCTTCTGTTACAAGCTAAGTTAGATGACATTTATGACCACATTGCTCAAAAACCCTCAATGTTTAACAACAGGTAATGCCATGTAAAAAAGTATATGGTAAGTCCCAACTAGCCACCACAGGTTAATTGTAAAATTTGTATGCATGTACTACGACAGCTGGTTCGGTAATGCCATGTAAGACCAAGTCCGGCTAACTGTTATGGTATCCCTACCCACACCTCCTTTCTTCCCCTCAATCCCCCTTCTCTCCCTTCCCACCCACTTTTTGTTGAGAGGATGGGGGAGCGAGGTGATGAATATCTAACTCAAATTTCTCATATTTGTGAAATTCTAGAGATCAATGTTTTTATTGAGACCTCGGTAGACTCTAGTAAAATATGCTTAACCAATTCTTTTCCTAGGTAGAATTGGAATGCCACGAATCATGCCTTCATATAATGTTTTTCTGGAGAAGGTGGTCCATTCAAGTCAGCTAAAGTATGTAACAAACCACAATAAGAAGCTAGATATTTCAGCAAGTGGAATAAACAATTGAAATTACCTCCTTAGCTCATCATATGATTCAATTATCTGGAAAACTTTTATAAATGGGAATTTTTGTCCAGCAACTCTAGCCATAGTGTTTCGTTTCATTGTTGAGAAATGTGAAATGCAAGGCTGGAAGTTTAGACTTTTAAACAACGATTTACCAAGCTTGAATCGTACAGAACAAAGACTGAAATCTTCAGAAAAAGTTAGATACGCCTCATTAGGGTTAGGGGAAAAAAAAAATCATTTGTTGATGCATTGTAAGCATGAGGGAACAAAAAAAGGCTCCAATTGTTTTCTCGATCAATATAACTTTAGTGGTGCTCGGGAAGCGTTTCAAGTCCACGGTGCAGATTCTGAGGCTGTGATGAGGGGTTTTACATCACAGGGAGATGGTTGGGCTTCAGTGAGGAAAGTTTGGGGTAAAAAAAACAATCAATTCTATGTTTCTCAGTTATATCATTCAATACGAAAGAAATGAAATACGATAACTAGGAATAATCGTCAACATATGTCACCTGGCTAAAAATATCGTAAACAGAAAGGAATAGGGATTGAACTGAGACTGGTTCACATGACAATGAAGTTCGCGAACAAAGGCCTTCAGAAGAAACAATTACAATCTATTTCTCTTTCTTTTCACTTGATTTCCCAGCAGTCAGACAGAAAAACAGGAAAAGCATAATCCACTCTCACAACTATTCGAGATTCACAACCAAAATAACGACAGAAACCGAACCATTGGGCAAAAAATCAGATCGCATTACCATGAACACCTGGCGCCGACTCCATGCTAACGTGCCGGAAGCGAGCATGTCCGAAACCCTAGCTACAAACTCACCGCACAGAGATCCATCATCGGAACCACAGAGGTCGACAATTATATCTGTGACCTGCCGGGCGATGGGGTCGTCATCGTAGGAAGAAAGAGCTTTGACGAGAGGCGAGACGAGGAAGTGAGAATGGAAGGAGAGAATGGAGTGGAGGAATTGGGGCTGAGAGAGGGCCTGGGAGAGCTGAGAGAGGGCGTAGGAAATGTAGAGAGTGGGAGAGAGAGGGTTGGAGAGGAGGTTGGAGAAGCAGAGGAGGCAGATGGAGCCACCTTGTTGAGTTTTGAGGATAAGTGTGGATCGGTGGCCTTGGGGGCATGTTTGTGGTGGAGCTGGAGGCGGATCACAGTAGGATAAGGTTTCCGCTTCTTCTGCGAGGTCGAGGTCCAGTTCCTGCGAATCGTTGAAGAACATAGTGTCAGGTGCTCACTGAGTGCTCAGAGAGAGAGAGAGAGAGAGTTCCGTTTTGAAATTTTGGCGCGAGGCAGACTGGAGGTTGCAACTTCACATTTGCTAGTGGATTTTATTGTAGAATTTTCTTTTCTGTTCTTTTTTTGTTCTGTTTTCGCTCTCTCTGAGCTTTGTAAAGTTTTCTTCTGAATGCTACCCTATTTTTTCTTTTTTTTTCAGGTAAAAAAAAATGGGCAGGCAGAACCGGTATTTCGCCCGCAAACAACCGATACCTTACTCGGAATTTCGTGATTAATATCGGACTTCCTTTATTTATTTTTTTATTCATCATATATTTATTTACATGCTCATCAATATTGAGAACAGCATATGAAATTTATGCGTTAAAGAAATTTGTAGACGTAGAACTAAAGAGTCAATAATATTAAATTTTGTTATAGTTAAGCGTTTTATATGTATAGAATATATATTCTCTTTTTTTGCATTAATAATATATTACTCGTAACATGTATCTACATAGACACATATATATTTAATATATTTTGTGTCCATATACTTGTAATTACTGGTACTATGTGGTTAGATTATTATTTGACAATATATTTAAAAGGTTATACATTTTTTAGATCAAAATCAAGAAATGACTGATGGGATCATTATGATAGTATAGTTCAAAGTTTCTTTAGCCATAATGATAAGCTATTAGGTCAGAGCTTTGTAGATTTAAAGTTTTGGTTTATCATTATGAAGATTGCGATTGAACATTTGACCGTGTAAGGAAAGATAGACTATTTTTCCTGGCTCTCGGGTAGACTCGCGATTCAATTCTAAGAAGTAGGTAATATCATAGTAGGCATCCTAATGATAAAGTTAAACAAAATCAATTTCACCTCTTACGTTTTAAAACCGCAATTTGTTTCTTTTATATTTTAAACATAATCAATCATCGTCTTCCGTATGATTTGAAGGTTGAACTATACATGCGAAATGTCCCTCTACAACAAAATTATTAAAAAAAAAATTAAAAAATCCGTTAAAAACAAAATGAGATTAAAAAAAAGTAATTTTTTTAAATAAAATATATAAAAACTTTATTTCAGCAATATATTTATTTTTTATTTATTTATTTAAAAAAATTTGTCTTGAAAGAGTATTTTGATCATTTTTCATATATTTTTGTTTGACTTAATAGCCAACTCAAACGAAAGATTGACTATGGGGACTTAAATTGCCATTTTGAAATTTTGGGGGCAAGATATTTTGACATAATTAGAGAGGGTACTATGACATTATCTACAATTCTAAAGAACATGAAAAAACATAAACCCTATTTCTTCTAGTTTTATTGACAACAAAGATATTTTATTAGTTTGGAAATAATCACTTTGCGATACTACAGAAACAATCTCAAAAAAAGTTATCGCAACTATCACTTTTGATACATTAAATTCTAAATTTTCAAAATCAATCAATTTGCATCTTAAAAAAAAATTTGACGATCAAAAATCATGTCACACAACTCATTTATAACATGTCTTGCATGATTTTAATGGTGAGATATTTTTTAGGGCACAAATTAATGAAGTTTAATAGTGATATGCCAATATAAGTGAACGGTGAAATTTCTCTAAGGTGGCCAACAACAACTGATTGAACAAATTAACAAGTAGCTTCAATCATCACAAACCATGGAACTGCCCTTCAATGGGGTCTTAGAAGGAAAGATCGCAATTTATCTATTAAAAAGCAAAGGTTTAATTAATCTGTTAATCTATGTGGTTTAACTTTTTTTCAATTTGGTCCCTTAATTTTAATTCTTCTTTTAAGAGTTTTTCAATTAATTACTTGTCCCAAGAATGTCTTTTTGTTTGAACACATACTACAAACAAAGTATATAGAAAAAATGTGTCACTATTAAGTGACATGGGCTGAGTGAATCCAAATGTCGATTGATGTATTTTTTGTTAAGTCAAATGGTCATACAAACGTTCTATTGACGTATTTTTTGTTAGCCACTTAAGTATATGTAGTCAGTGACAATGTTAAGATTAGACGAAATGATCTTTTTAGAATAAGTGAAATACCTCATGACTCAAGAGAAAGAATTAAAATTTAGAGATTAAATTAAGAAAAAAATTAAATCATAAGAACTAACGGATTAATTAAGCCAAAAACAAAGAAATAACACGCTTGAAGAGGATGAAAGGCTTCGATATCATAAAAGGGAATGAATTCATATCTTCACCGAGGAACACATGTAACAAAGAGAGAAAATAATGGGCTCTCAAAATTCTGTGTCAAATCTGGCGACTGGCATAGTAAAATGTTATGAACATAAAACTCATAGCTCTAAGAATGGGAAGCAAGATGAGGCAACACAAGAACTTAAGAAAGCAAACAATGCTGCAGATCCTTAAAGAGTGTGTCAATAGACACTGCACAAAGATTGGAGCAAGTAATCGAGACGATTCGATTTCTTTCCGGTCTTCTTGAGATAACATTATTAAGAAGAAATCCAAGTGACAAGGGAGTTCTTTAAGGAAAAAGAATGATTATCACAATTTCCCAGTAGATGCTCAATTATAGACCAAAATCAATTTCACCCCCTTAAATTTTTAAACGACAATTTGTGCTCTATATGTTTTGAAATGGCCCTCCAAGTCAATTAAAAAAAAAAGAATATTGAAATAGAATTTTAATAATTTTTATTTAAAAAAACATTCTTTTTTATAAGAGAAACGAAATAAAAGAGGCGAAATTGATTTTGACTTGTATTCAGTAAAATCATCAATCACCGCTATTCAAAATTGTAATATCAATTTAAGAGGCCTAACTCCCTCGGGGAGCAATGAAACTTCTCCCTTTGCTGTGAATTTTAAGAACCAACAGAACTACTTTCTAGGTTTGTAACAATCTCCTGAGGTTAATCGGTCACCTAACTTGAATTGTTAACCTGCTGCATATACAAAAAGCAAGATCCATTGGCGACCAAGGAATCAAAATAGCATCGATACTTTCCTCAAGACAGAGGCAATGGGAGGACGGAAAAAAAAAAAAAAAAGAAAAAAAAGTAACAACAAGTACAGGGTTCTAATAACCTGCATACTTAAGAATACTGCCTTCTTCTTTCTGCCATATAGGCCTGGAACCCACATTAGATAAAAAAACGGCTCTTCAAGTCCCTCGTCCAAGAAAAAACACCCAACCCAGAAAGAGGAGACATCTCTAAACAACCACAATGTATTATAAGCAAAGAGAAAGCAACTGATGCGAATGAACAAAGTGATCAGAATTCGTAACTTCCCAACCTAGAGCGCCAATCCCATTGAGTATATAACTTAAAATTCGGATACACAAGGCATACTTCCAATACCGGTAAATACAAAAACAGAAAGGAGGAAAAAACGATCTTTTGATGATACATCTCTGATTTGCTCCCCCTGCTGAAGCCTCTAAGTCAAACTACCATCATACCTTTCTTTCCCTATGACTCAAAATGCAACTTCACTCAACCAGCTGACATCTGTGTCCCTCCCTTATTCGTTTAGGGAGGCAAATACCTCCCCAGAACCCCAAAGAATAATATAGGCTTTCCTTATTTCTCAAATAATCCGGGTTCTGATCTCTCATCTTTAAAATCAATGGAAAGAAAGGTGAAAAAACTGAATGAAGCGGAGGACACAGAACTGGAATTTCCTCGGAACAAAACCCATAAGTGTAACTGCCTTAATCTCAACCCTTATCTGCTCTCAAGATTGTACAGCCAACCTCTGAAGATGCTCAAAGAAGACTTGAAGGCTCACATCATCTGTGAAGATCACATCTGACCCAGCAGCCATCTCATGAGCATTATTGTATGTAGCTGACGGATTCAATTTTGCCAACAAGAATCTTGCCTGTTCAACATGGGATAACAGAAACATATCAATCTTCTCATGTTTAGGAATTTTAAGAAACAGCATCCATTAGACTAAAATGCATTTTGGAAAAAGATTAATAACAACAGCAGAGGTATAGCATTCAAAACACTGAAACTTGGCCAAAATGCACTCACCTGGGAGCCATGCTGATCGCATACCACCAATCTAGGGACAGGGAAACGTTCCCGAATGATCATCTGTGCATCTTCATGAGGAGTTCGCAATAGCAGTGCAAATGCCTGAAAAAAAAAACAACATAGATTCGGCCAGATGAAAAAAAAATGCATAACCCAATCACATAAATGAAGCTTTCAACTAGAAAAACTCATCATGGACTGATCAAGAATATCCAGGACAATAACTCATAACACACAAAAAAGCTTGCTAACAATAATCACAGCAGAACGTTTATTTACAACAAAAGGTTCCTAGGCCAACTACTATCATTTTGACCATTTCCAGGCCAATAAATAATAGATACCTGGTGTTCTGGCTGATTATGGTATCCTGCATTACGCCACTGAGCTATTTGCATTCCATGGAAAATTACAACACTGAAATAAGAATCTAGCAAGAGGATACGGTCAGCTGAGATGGAAGCCACATCCAACAATGCTGGTGCAGGCAGCGAATTGAAGGCATATGATATCAATGATGGTTGAATCATAACAGCAGCATTTGTGATATTTTCCCGATTCAACAACATGCGGAAATAGGCAGTCTCATCCGGACTGTTGTTAAAAACCTGCAAGCAACCCCACCACAGCCACAACCCCCCAGAAACAGTAGAAAGGACGTCAGGCACATAGTACGCATTAACTAGCATGCCAAATAAGAAAACAGGCTTGAACTATAAACATACATACATGGACACACATACATATACAAATATCTAAAAATACATGTG
Organism: Morella rubra; assembly: GCA_003952965.2. Classification (NCBI taxonomy): domain Eukaryota; kingdom Viridiplantae; phylum Streptophyta; class Magnoliopsida; order Fagales; family Myricaceae; genus Morella; species Morella rubra. The sequence goes on along the minus strand of CM025853.1, from coordinate 23,371,045 downwards.
TATGTATATTAAAGAGATGAAACGCAAAAGAGAGCATGAAAATCACCAGTCATGAATACCTGTACAAATTGTGATCGTCGTAGATTAAACATAAACTGAGGGAACAATGAGAAAGAAGGATTTAATGTGAAGGATGCTGGATCATCCTTCCGATAGTCACCAAATTTAGAACAGAGACGAATAAGAGACCGATCCAGCCACCGTGTAGCGTCAAACCCTTCCTGAATACAACAAAATCGACCATCAAGCATGCTACTTTAAACAATTGAAAAGCTTCATCACAGAACCTAGTACAAATCTATAGTTGCACAAGTGAAGAAACAAGAATTTAGAAACCCAAATGTGTTTGCGATGCTGTACTCTGCTCTGAAAAAAGGAAAAACTAAAACTCAAGACCAAACACATCAATTCTAACGAAAGAACCATTTGATTGAAACAGAACTGGATCATTACAATCAGAAGCTCAGATGCAACATCACTCTGCAATTATTATTTTTTTTAAAGTCAAGTTTTAAATATCTTTGTACTTGGTCCCATACTTAGCCTATTTATGTAATTTGTTCTTTCTTTCCTCTTTGAACTCCTACTATTATCAATTCCAACAAAAGAGAGCTTGCTGTAAACTTATATGAAAGACAAAAAGACATGAAAACACAGCTGATGACAAAACTACTATCGTACCTCTGTCTCCATTTTCATGGAAGTAAATCTTGCCATTACCACAGCAGCAGTCTCCTGATCAAATCCTTGTGCCAATTCCTGTACAGACAAGAATTTTCCTTCAGCCACAATTGTAAAAGCTTCTATTCAACAACTGAAAATAAAAGGGGAAGGGGTGTCCAGCAGTAGATCTAGTTACTGAAAAATCTACCCACATATACAAAGGGGGCAAAAGGCTCAGTATTTTTTAACAATAACAGAAAAATGACCATCGTGCCATAAAAATGAAATATGGAAACTGAAATAGCAAACCTCTGAGCTAACTGCACTATCTATCCATCTTCTACTAACAGTTGTCACTCGCAGCATTAACTGACCTTCAGGATTTTGAAAACTGCAAGTATTTATAGGACCATCCAAAGTCAATTACACTCATACTAAAGAAAACTAAGACGCAAAGTGTGCCCCTATTAAACATGAACATGAGCTCACATACGGGAATTTCACAATGATAGGCTCTCAACCCACCTTGTGAGAAACTGTAAGTACAACATTGGATTTACGGTTCCCGGAGTATTCGACCGATCACTGGATGACAGATCAAAAAACACCGTCAAGCAAGTACTTTTATCAAGACCACACATTTTCCATGCTGTTGTACCACCTTCCCCGATGGTTGTATCAGCAACGGCAGGTCCTTTCTGCAAGGTTTGCAATAATCAGCCTTAACCCATCATTACAAGTTTGGTTCAGTCTTAACAAATATGATGTGCAAGGTTCAGTTATCAGTCTTCTAGTAACAGAAAGTGCAAATATGATGCCATCAAGACAAATAAAATCAGGCTTTTAAGAATAAAAATCCAACCTTTTCCAAAGATGTGCAAGGTCCAATTATCCCCTGGATTTTGATATCCTTTGAACAATTAATCTCAAGTGTGCCACTGAAACCAATTAGTTGCCAGTGAGCTTGACACTTAAACAGGGCAAATGGCAGCATACAGATTAATAACAGAAGAAACAAAGCAGAAAATGTTGTGTGTGCGTGAAGCAATTGTGAAAGGCACAAAAGCTAGAAGTTGAAAGTCCTACTCTCAAACCCCCCCCCCCCCCTCCTCTTCTCTTCCCGCCCATTCTTTCTTTCATGTGATCATTTCTCCATCTTTGTAGACAACTGGGATCTATTTCTTCTCCTGTCCACAGTATTGAAGCCCTCGTTGTAAGCAATGAAGGCACTAGATATTTCACATTTACAGCACAGTGGTCATTATCTAAGAAGATGAGTGAATTCACTTTATTGCTAAGAGCAGGTACTTTAATAGCCAACAATTCCTCCTTAAAGTGGCAGGCGATTAGAAGCCCTTTCTTTTTTAACTCAAGTCTCTAATCTTTTCTTGCATATGTTTCTCTGTGACATCAAATTACTTTCACAATTCTTTTGAATTTTCCTCTTCCACTAACAAAAATCCCAATTCTTATTAGGATAAAAAAAAATTCCAAAGCCACTAGTTGTTCCATCCATTGGAAAACAGCCAGACCTATAAGCTGGAAATTCAAAACTAAAACTGTAGCACTGGAGCTGTAGCATCAACATGTAATGCTTTCATAACGAAGCTCAAGTCGCAAGAAACAAAGTTCCAGAAATCAAATATCAAAACACAGGCGCAATCTTAACTAGAGATAAAGGCTGAGTAAAGCACAAATCTAAGGCGGAAAAAAATAAGGGGCACAAGCAATTGAACAAAAAAGAAAACCTCAAATGTTCCATAAGGACGTACTCACTTGAAACAAAGGCCAAGAGACTGCTCCCCTTCTTCAAATACACGCTTGAAAGAGTCCTTAAATACAGAATGACCAAAACTTTCAGCTTGAACAACAAGGCCACCACTTTTTTCGACTGCAACTTTCATTTCTGCAACCCCAACCTATGTTTTCAAAATGCCCAAGAGTTAAAGCATAGTCATGTGAAATCTACAGATCACAAAAGTTGTGATTATTAAAGCAGAGTTGAATGATTCTGATTTCCCAATTCGTTTTGACTGTATGCACTTTTTTTCTTCTAGCATAACGAGTTAAAACTAGAGGCCAAAACCATGTGTCAACCTTCTACACGATATGAAGAAGTGAACTATGGCACAAAGACCACCAAAAGAGAAACCCCCACAGAAGAATCTAAAGCAACAGAACCACCTGCAATTCTCATGTTAAGCATCAGACTTCACTTGAAATAGTATCCATCTGCAATCCATTGTCAAGAAAACCCACGATATATAGAAAGTAGTACATAAACAACAAATCTGTTGCATATCAATCAATGACCAATAAAAAGTTCAAGACATATTCGGGATCTTATTTCTTATATACAATCCCAAAAAGTTGCATACCAACGTGAATATAGCAAGTTCACTCATTCAACTGTATAAAGAAACAGTAAGTAAATGCAACACTTTCCCTTAATATAGATATCCTGCTCAGTTGCATTCTCATGAGCTTCTTCTCTCAAACATAAGGAAAAGAACGAACACATTGGAACATATGTAAACATGCTTTGCAAGTAAAAAACAAAAACAAACGATAAAAAATACCTAGGCATAAAACAGTAAATAAATAAATCCCTCAAATTACCCAAGAACACACGACTAATTAAAAACAGGAAAAGCTCTTCCTATTATCTAAAGAAGGCACAAATCCATCCCTCAATTTCCTTGAAGAACAAACTTGACATGCAAAACCACCTACTTCACATGGATGCAATTATGTCATTCCACCATGACAAAAGGGCATCAAGAACTACAATTTCAGGATATGAAAAGAACTTTAAAAGGAAAGTATCTTAGGTTACCGGACTAGACTAAAACGAATTAGTGAAAAGACCAAAAACTAAATGCAATAATAAGTGGTTGGTTTGTGAGAAACATGAAAAGGATAAACCAAAGAATTATAGAAATCAAGACAGAAAGTAAAAGCCGACTAACACAGACCTGATCAAGTGCAGAAGCAAAAAGGTCTAACACATGACCCTGGCTGATCAGCTGATTTGCAAGATTTTCATAAAATTTGACTGCTTTCTTGAAATAAGGTGCTGCATCCTTATCGAGATCTTTATGTGATCGCACTGGATCTGATAGATCTTTTGATACAATCTGCAAAAATAATTTGCTTCCTCACCATCATGCACTTACAAGAAAATCAAATCCTCGGAAGGTTACTAATTTAAGAGATAAGCAGCACATTACTCCAACCTTTTTTTCTCCTAATATAAATCCATGCTGCATAGGTAACTCTGAACATTCACAGAGGTTGTAAACTTGAACCAGAGCCAGGTGTGGATTGTGTGATTTGTGCAGAAAAAGAAATACAAAAGCAACAGACATATGAACTATCTGTCAAAACGAATAAATCCAAGATCTAAATAGAAGTTTTGCTCTTCTACAAGCAAAAGAGCATACAGGTCTGATTCATGAAACATTGACTAAGAAAATGACACCGAGTGCTCAGCCCAGGCTAAAGTGATGAAAGCATGGGCCTAGATTGGCATGGTATTAGGATTGAATAAATAACTTCAATGCTGTCAGACAAACTGAAGAGAAGTATCTCGACATGTAGATTTGTTCTTTGAATGAGTAAAATACTTCATAATAAAACAAAAGGGAGAATGGAACTAAGAATTCAGTTAACCACAACAAGAGACCCAATGAATAGCACTTCATCTCACACTTTAGTGTTCCAGCCAAAAAGTCACATATTTGATTTACCTACCTATCTGATTCCACCGTTATGGTGCAAGACATATCATGTAGATAGAATCCTGATAATATCAGCTAAATTCTGCCACATTGTAAAATTCAGCAATAGGTCCTGGGTTTTCCAACAAGCCATACATCGAGCTCTAGGAACTCTGAATAGTTCTTTGAACAACGAGTGCCTTACTATTTGCTACCAAGATTTAGTTCCACACCATCATGCATCCCTAGTACTACCCAAAAAAATATCAACAGAGTTAACTTCCACATAAAGAGGAACAAACATAGGAACCATTTGAAAAGACCAACAAAACAGACGCCACAACCGGGAAGATCAAACCAAGTACAAGATAACGTCAAGCACAACATACAAGCAGCAATTGCAAATAACACCGTACTTAAAAAAAGCATTTTTCTTTACCGTGCCAGGCCCTTCGGTGCAAGGACCTCCAACTAGAGCTATAATTCTAGCACCAGTACCCGGCGAACAAGCTCCAAGCAATCCCGCCGAAACACTTAAAGCCACACCTGTGCACCGCGATGCCCGACTCCCAGGCGGAACAGGCCACTGATCCGTTTGAAACTCATCCAACAGCTGAAACGCACAACAAATCACAAACACATTCGTGACGAATCAAAAACAATCCCCATACAGCGAAAGCATACAATAGGATCCAAAAACCCACCGCATTGAGCGTGTACTCGCAATCAGCAGCGGGCAACAAGAACCGCGTGACTCCCAGATTGGGAAACCCATTAGGCATGCCCTTCTGGTACGATGTTCCGCCAGTTCGCCTGGCCGAAACACCAAGTCCCAATTGCTCCAGAACCTGCTCCTTGGAAATCTCCTTGTTACCCCTAAACACGTAAACCTTGGACATGTCCGAGAAACCCAATTCATGCACCTGAACTTGGGTTCCAAACGAAACGAATCCAACCAGCGCGTTCTCGGGCAACAATCCGATGGCACGCTTCAGCGCCGATTTCACAAATCCCATCTCCTCCTCTATCAAGCAGGTATCAAGCACGAACAGAAACACGGACGGGAGAGGAGAAGGATCGAGATGAGGGTTAGGGTTAGGGTTTTGAGGGAGACCGTATTGGATGGTGGTGTACTGAGCATAGAGCTCGCCAGGGAGGTTGGTCTCGGAGATCATGGAGTAATGGGGAGGGAAGTGATTGCGCTGGTAGCAAAAGGGGCAGATCCAGATCTTCGCGCCGAAGTCCACTCGCGCGAAAGGGTTGAGGACGGCAGAGCAGGTCTTGCATCTAAGAGGCGCGTAAGGGAGCGTTGGGATGTCCGGGTGGGGACGGATCGGAGAAATGGAGGCCGCAAGTGGGATCACGCACTTGCTCGCCTCCACCTTGGTGCGCGGCCAGACGTTCCACGACATCCGCACTCCGTCGAGACCCTCCGGATCTGTGCTCGCCATCTCCGACATCTCTCTATCTCTAAAGGACACAAATTATGCAGAATCAAGGGAATTGGAAACGGAATTCGAAGTTGATTACCGTGTTTTTTTGATGTCTCCGGAGAAAGCGAGGGGAGAGAGAGATAGAGAGGTGACCCCTCGAGAAATGTGAGAGAAAGGGGTCACCGCAGACAGAGAGAGTGGTGGTTCGGGGGATTCGGGTTTGGAGGAGATGTGTGTGAATGAATCAATGACTCCGGCTGCGCTGAAATGCTAAATTCTGGATCTGACGGTCGCGTGCGGTATATTTTCCATTCGTGTTACAGATGAACAGCAGAATTTCATCTTCTTGTACTCTAATGCCAACAAAGCAAACTCGTATGTGTGGAACTTGTTTTATTTTCTTTTTTTTTTTGTTACCTATTATTTAATTAAACAAGATAGATCGTCTTCATATTTTTTTTCTTAGGTTCAGTTTGTTTGAATTCGAAATGTTGGTAAAATTCGGTCAACTGAAATGAAGCACTAATTTATCTTATACATATCTTATATTTATTCATAATTTTATTTTAAATATTTTACTGCTTTAGATCGTTTCATAATGTTGGTAGGCTTTGTCTTTAATATAAAATTCACAAAAATGAAATAAAAATTTATAATAAGTTTTTCCAACAATAAAGTGGCTATAATGGAACATAAGGTCCTAAATATAATTTTTATTCCTCAAACGATTTGAAACTTTGATCGAAAGGACTATAGAGTCCAAAAAACACGGAAAATTAAAAACATGAATCCAAAAAACATTGAAAAAATACCGCACAAGGCTTAAAACATCCAATTTCGACGATCCTGGGGGTTTTGTTTTATATATTGAAAGCACAAACAAAAATTACAATATAGAAAAACAAAAAAAAAAGAACCCAAAGCCAGCGTTGAGTTTAGGGGCCAACAATAAAGTGGCTATAATGGAGGACATAAGGTCCTAAATATAAGAAGACACAAGGTCCTCAGTTGTGACGAGCATGAAACTCGAATCGAAAGGACTAGAGAGTCCATGAAAACACGGAAAAACCCGTAAAAAAATGAATCCAAAAATCCATTGAAAGAAACAAACCACCGCACAAGGCTTAAAACATCCAATTTCGAGTCGATCCTGGGGTGTTTGTTTGCAATTTTTTAGGCCCAAAATTTCCACCACACCAAACACATTTCACAAACTCAATAAACTTACACTTTTACATATACACTTCACACTTTTCACAAGCCCCAATAAACTTCAACATTCAAAAAATTCTCAACATTTTAAATATTCTCTAAATTTTGGTAAACAAACGCCCCTAGGATTTGCTAAGTCTTGTTTGGCGGCGTACAATGGTTCTTAACATTGCTAATGAATAGTAATCGTAATCACTGATCACTAGCTGATGCACAACGGAAATACGTCAGCCCATAAATACAATTATCCTTATTTTTTATGAATATTTTGTTCAAATTCAGAAGCAAAATTGAATTAACGATATAGATAATACAGTTGTAGTACTTTGGTGACGTTTGTTTCTTCAATATTTTGGAGCATGAAAATTTTCAGTAAAACAAAATACATTCTAAAATTTTTAATTTTTACACATACACATTTTACCTTTCACAAACCCCAATAAATCTCAATAAAGTAAAGATTCAAAATTTCAAGAATATTTCCCATAATTTTGGCAAACAAACCGTCCCTTTGTTGGATGGGAGATTTATGGCAATAAGAACAATTAAACATGAATTGTTACAGAAGGATAAGTGTAATCATGATAACTATAAAAATAAAACTTCTTGGGCAAGTCATGGAAAACAACCACTGTGGCGCTGAATCATCAAACCTTGGTATCGCCCTTCCCGCCATCCGGGCATACGATAGCACTTTTATTCTTCATGTTGGCCTCATATTTTGTGAGTGAGAAAATTTTAGTCACTTTAAAAATTTTGGGATAATCAAATAATTACATAATATAAATGTTGGCCTCATAAACGATCTTCACTCTTTCGTATTCCAAAATTTGTAGCACACAAACACTACCAAACCCTCTTTGTACCTTTCTTTAAAGGTTAAATGCATCCACAATCCCTGTTATATAGAAATGTTGCAAATATTTCCATATGATAGCAAAAAAAATTTTTAGGTCCCTATGGTAATGTTCCCGGAAAAAAAATATTCCTCCATCAATCTCTGCTTTGAAAACTAACTAGAGCTAGTGACATGACAAGCCTAAGTCACTATTTGCAAGCTCTTCAAAAAATTACAGTACGAATTAGGGGTTCAGGGGTAGAGGTAAGATGTTGATCCAATGGGCTAGAGGTTCGGTGCTAGATAGTTTCGCTAGTGGGAAGGAAGTTTGGGGGAGAAAGAGTTAGTGATTCGGGGGTTTGAATATGTTGAAGGTCATGTGCATACACACCATTCAAGTTGCTTTTGTTTTTGGGTTTTTTTTTTTTAATTTCAGTCTACGTGGCTTTATTTGAATGATGTGGCAATGACTAGAAATCATATGTGGCAAAGGTGGGCTCACGATCACACGCGGCCTAATATGATTCGTGATTACATGGCTTGCACTTGCTAAGTCACCAACTCCCGTCAGTTTTCGAAATCGAGATTAATGGAGGAATATGTTTTTTATGAGAACATTGCTACAGGGACTTAAAAACAACTTTTGTTACTATGGGGACATATTTGCAACATTCTCATACCAAATAACTTTTGTTACTATAGGGATATATTTGCGACATTCTCATACCACAGGAACTGTAAGTGCATTTAAGCCTTTCTTTAATAGGATTAAGCCCAAGCCTCTGGTCATCCACTCATGCATGAGATCCAAGACTTTTTTGGCATCACCATTTCTGAAAATATGATCGGATTTTCTCAATTGGCGGCAAACTACAACGACTTTGGTTTTTTCAATCTTTTCGTTGAATTTATTCTTCTCCTTTTTTACTATGCAAATGACAATAATATACGCTAAGGGTACGGCGAGATAGCTACCAATGCCATTCACGTCTCTGTCTAGCATGCTAGCGAATGACCTACAGATAGGAAAAAATCATAAAGAAAATGAGAGCTAGTTGACCAATTTAAAGGGTAGACATAATTGATTGCATTAATATTGGTAGCCATACATGATACAACTCATGAAAATTGTGTCGAAACGGGCATGACTCATATATTTTGCGGACGGTAAAAGAAGTCACTGGAACGAAGGCAAATGCATCATGAAATGGAGGTTTCTCTACATATTTATGATCATACTTTGCTTTTCATTATAAAAGTACATGTGAATCTACGAAACTTAGAACATAAACTAGAATGTATGTTAATTGAGTCGGAGAAATTTGTCCCGACTGGTCAGTCTATGGGTTGTGAAGAGATCCTCTCTTGGTGGACTGAAAATCTGTGACAAAAGAGAAGGAGTCGGAGCCTGCTCGTAGGTTAGACTCCAATGCTTAACATAGTGTTTGGGAACAAAATTTTAGTAAAATTTTAGTGTAAAATTTTAAGAGTTGGTAAAAAGGTGAAGAGAGAGAATGAAAAAGTATATGAAAAAGTAAAAAAGTGTGAAAAAGTGAAAAAAGTTTGTAAAAAAATGAAGAGAAAGAAAGAATTATAATGATGATAAAATTTTAAGAGTTAAAATTTTAGTTTATCAGACGTCATGTTAATTAAAAAGAATCTCTCTCCATTTCTATTCTTAACTTCTTAGAGCATTCCTAGCAACTTATTTAAATTTGACTCTCTATTTTAACCAAAAAGTACACTTCTCTATTTTAACTATCAACTTTTAAAAATAGCCACAGCAGCTTCTCTATTTTAACTAGGGGTGGGATTTTATCTGCCGGTATCCAGAATTCCGGTACCGGCACCGGTTCCGAGATCCGGCCACCGTATACCGGCTGGAACCAGATCAGAACCGGTATATAGTTTTTAGGAAATACAAGTACCGGACCCGGTATCGGTAATTCCGCCAGTACTGGGCGAAATGCCGGTACCGATTTTTTTATTTTTTATTTTTTAAAAAAGTACAAAACGCACAGCTTTGGACTTGGCCAAAACTGTGCATTTTGGAAAAGGGTTTTCAAAACCCTTTAACCCACGCTCCCCCCCCCCCCGATACCCTCATACCCGTCATTTCTCGCCAGTCGCCCCTGCCCTTCTCCTCTCAGATTTGCCGACTGTCGCTCCCGTACCTCCGATCTCTGTCTCTGACTCTCTCGTTTCTCAAGCGCTCTCTCTCTGTCTCTCTGACTTTCGAGCTCTCTCTCACGGTCTCACTCAACTCTCTGACTCTCGAGCTCTCTCTCACGGACCCACGGTGACTCAACTCTCTGTCTCTCTCTCTCGGGTCGCCCGTCGCCGCCGTCTCTCACCTTCAAGGCTTCGAGTTTGAAGGCCGTCGGCCTCCTCTCATTCTCAGCCAAATCTCTCTCTCTCTCTCTCTCACGGATCACACTCACGAGTCACAGACTCACTCACTCTCACATTGCTTCTTTTTTTTGTTCAATTTCATTTTCGTATCATTATTCATTATAATTTATCAGTTGTTCAATAACCATTTCTTCATTTTATTATCTGTTAATACGAAAAAAATTTCTTTGCAGGTTATTACAAAGGTTGTGCCGTGTGGTTACTGGTTAGTGCACTGCCATTGAGGTAAATTCACTAATTTTTCACTTATTTAGTAGTTCATTAGTTAATTTAAAATTTTAGAATGTATATTAGGACCTAGGTTGTGAAACTGAGGAGGATGGGCTTGAATGATTGGAGGATTTGGTTGTTACTTGTTTGTTGTTTGTTTGCTGTAGCCTGTAGTAATCTGTAGTTCTTTTACTTTTAATGGAATCAGTAGTTGCTTTAGATTTACGTTTTACTCTTTCTTCGTTTTTTTTTTTTTTTTTTTTAGTTTTGCTGGAATTTGTACGTAGTTCCTTTAGATTTACAATTCTAAACAATTCTTAGGGTTGTTTCGGATTAGCTATGGCAATTTACTTTTTATCTATTTTCAGTTCTACTCAATAAGATTCATTTGAAAATCGTGCTATCCTCGATTTTTTTGGAAGATTTGCTGCCTTTTCCTTTAGATTTACAATTCTAAACAATTCTTAGGGCTGTTTCGGATTAGCTATGATAATTTACTTTTTATCTATTTTCAGTTCTACTCAATAAGATTCATTTGAAAATCGTGCTATCCTTGATTTTTTTGGAAGATTTGCTGCCTTTTCCTTTAGATTTACAATTCTAAACAATTCTTAGGGCTGTTTCAGGATTAGCTATGGCAATTTTCTTTTTATCTATTTTCAGTTCTACTCAATAAGATTCATTTGAAAATCGTGCTATCCTCGATTTTTTGGAAGATTTGCTGCCTTTTCTCCTCCATTTTTTTGGAAGATTTGCTGCCTTTTCCTTTAGATTTACAATTCTAAACAATTCTTAGGGCTGTTTCGAATCGATGGTTATATAAAGATTTGCTGGCTTAGTATTTTCTTTTTAAGTAAAGTAAACTTATTTTAGACCAAGTATCAAGTGGATACCAGTTTGACAGAGCCTTAATAGCTCGATTGCTTGTTTAACGAAGCTTGACCCTTCACAGGGAGGTCTCAAAATATTTTATCTGCTTCCGTTCACTTATTACTATCTCTCTTGTGTTTAATTCCAAGTAATGGCCCGTCTTGACCTTGGTAATATTGTATGGTGCCTCTTTAGTATTATTGATTTGGTATGAGTATGAGTATTTAATAGATTTGTTTTTCAAAACTTTAATAGATTTATTAGAGTATGAGTATTTAATAGGTTTGTTTTTAAAACTTTAATAGATTTATTAGAGTATGAGTATTTAATAGGTTTGTTTTTCAAAACTTTTTGTTTTCTCAGATGGATCCGTTTACTTCTTCTTCTAATCCTTCGGTTGACTCACCGACACCACCTCTCCAAGTAGGAGTCGATGCTTCCTCCCCTATTATTGGTGAGGAGTCGGCTCCTCAACTTGGGGGGATAGTGTTGATGTGTCAGCACCACCTCTCCCAAAGAGGAGGAAGATTTCTCAACCCTCTCCCATGTGGATCACTTCACAAGGGAAAAAATAACTGATCCAGAGAAGCCAATGGCAAAATGTAACTATTGTAATCACCCGGTTGGGGTTCACCACACCCGTCAAGGGACCTCCGGTATGAGGTCTCACTTGAAGGGTTGTTTAGCATATCAACGGAAGCAAAGTAAGTTGGACTTCTCTCAGTCGAAGTTCACTCACGATGTTTCTTCAAAACTGGCGAAGGGGGATGTTGTGGGGGAGATGAAGATAGATACGTATAATGAGAAAAATGTTAGGAGGGCCATCGCTCGATTCATAATCGTCGGATGAGTTGCCATTTAGGGTGGTGAGCAAGGATGGGTTTAAAGATATGATTCATGAACTTGAGCCCCGATTTAGGATGCCCTCTCGATACACAGTGATGAAGGATTGTATGGGTCTTTATCTTGATGAGAAGAATAAGTTAAGGAATATCATTTTAGGAACGCGACCTAGGATTTGTTATATAACCGACACTTGGACTTCGGTTCAGAATATGAACTATATGTCTGTGACTGGCCATTTTATTGATTCGAATTTTGTGTTGCACAAAAGGATTCTTGGATTTCGTAGAGTCACGGATCACAGAGGGATTACAATTGCGACAGAATTGGAGGAATGTGGGCATGAGTGGGGGATTGATAAGGTTCTTGCAATCACAGTGGATAATGCATCATCTAATAATGTTGCAATAGATCATTTTAAAAAGAGACAAGTGGCACTTGCTGGTGGTAGGGTGGGGGTTGTTGTTTGTGAGCATGAATTTATTCACATGAGGTGTTGTGCACATATCTTAAACTTGATTGTGCAAGACGGTTTGAAAGAATGGGATGATTCGGTGGTTCGGGTTAGAAATTGTGTGAAGTATGTTAAGTCATCCCCTCAACGGTTGGATTATTTTAGAAGTTGTGTGAGGAAGAGGTCGCTTCCTACCGATGGATTTTTGCAACTTGATGTACCTACGAGATGGAATTCGACGTATATTATGTTAGAGTCTACAATGAAGTATGAAGATGTTTTTAATGATATGTTGGCTTTCGATGATAGGTTGGGTAATGGTTTTTTGGATTTTTTAATTGATGACGGGCATGGGAAGAAGGGGTTGGGGCCTCCAACTAAAGAGGATTGGGTGCGTGTGAAGCATTTTATAAACTTCTTGAAGTTGTTTTATAATGTCACGCTGAGGATATCTGCTTCGAAGACTGTTACTGCAAACCTATTTTGTACTCAATTGGCTTTGATTCACAACCAATTGAAGGAGTTTGCTCAAAGTGAGGATGATTCGTTGGTGGATATGGCGAAGAGGATGCAATCGAAGTACGATAAATATTGGGTAATTTGAAAGATGTGAATAGACTACTATTTGTGGCAGCAACACTTGATCCCAATTAAAGTTGGTTGGTTGCGTTTTTGTTCTCTAAGACATTGGGCAAGGAGGAGGGTCGAGTGATGACTGATTTGGTTAGAGGTACATTGAACAATTGTTTATAGAGTACAATATTGTTTATGGTAATGATAATACTTCAAGGCGTCAACGGATAGCTAGTGAAGCTGGTGGTTCTAGTTCTACTGCAAGTGGTACAGAAGAACGCATGTGGAACGAATATATGTCTTTCATGGAGGAGGACGATGTTATAGAAACCACATCTGAATTGGATAGATATTTGATGGAGCCTCCTCAACCTAGGGTCGAGGATTTTGATATTCTGGCTTGGTGGAAAGTGAATCAGTTTAAGTTCCCTATTCTTGCTTGGATTGCTCGAGATGTACTTGCATCCCTATTACAACCGTGCCATCTGAGTCGGTCTTCAGCACAGGAGGACGTGTACTGGATGCTTTTCGAAGCTCTCTAGCTCCTAGAACAGTGGAGGGTCTTATATGTGCGCAGAATTGGTTGCAATCTGCTTCTATTCATGAAGATGCTGAATGTGAACCTGAGATTGGTGGTGGAACAGAATATTTAGAAAGTTATAATGTGGAAAAGGTAATGATTTCGTTGTTTAGAAATGTTTTTTTTAATTGTTAAATGTTTTTTAAGAATGTTGTGTGCTTTTTCTAAATGCTCTTTGTTTCCAGACATGACTAATAATCCTACACAACTTATGTCTATTATCTCGAACTCCAACATGGATAGCGTGACACAGATACAGACACTTGACGTGGACGATTAGAGGGAGGTATAAATTATAATGGTATTGTTTTTCATTTTTTCACTTTAAGGAAAATGCCCATAATATTAGATTAATAAATGTTAGACTTATAATCTTTTAGATAATAGGATTGATTGGTAATTAGTAGCTTGAATTTTGGGGTGTGTTGTATTTTATTCTTTTTTTAACTATTTTGTTTTTTTTTTCATGATGGACATGGTTTTGTGCATATATTTCATAATTTCTATTATTTTGTAAAATTATCATTTTGATATTGTGATATTTCATTGTTTTGGAAAATGGGAAGCGATTAGGTGTTATGTTTATTGTTTTGCATTGGTTGAAATTTAAATTAGTTTAGTAATTAGTGAGTCAATGACCAATCTTTTGTAGTTGGTCATTAAATATTATGGGCATAAATAAAAAGGCCATACAAAACTAACACTATCATAACAATATGATAGTGATGTTTTGATTAAATGGCCAACATTTTATTCATCAATTCAACTATTCAATTTGTAATATTTGTAGTTTCTTTTAGATGATGTAAATTTGTATAATTTGTAGACTTTATGTATATGTGTAACTTGTAAATTTATTTCTATCATTCTTCTTTCATTGATGTATGTATATGATTTATTAATTTAATGCAATTGAAACAACTATAGAATTGTAAATTTGTAATTTTGGAACATGTAAATTATTATTACATTAAAAAAATAGTGGATCCAACATCCTATTAAAATTCTAAATTTGGTATTTTGGATCCAACATCCATATTTAAAAACTTATTAAATCAAGCCCAAGTTAAAAAGCCCGACAAATGCAATAATAAAATAACACCAAGTTAAAAAGCCCGAAAAATGCAATAATAAAATAAGCCCAAGTTAAAAGCCCTAAAAAAATAAGATTTTGGGCCGAAAATGGGCCCAAATGAATTGCCGGAATTCCGGCATCCGGTATCGGGATTGCCGGAATTCCGGCAGTTCCCGGACCGGAATCGGATGCCTAAACAGGCATCTGGTACCTCCGGTACCCTGCCCTAATTTTAACCATCTACTTTTACTATTCTATTTAAATATTATTATTCAAAGATTTCTTTATTCTTTTTCTAACATTTATATTTTTGAATATTCGTTTTAGTGTAACGGTTATATTTTTGAATATTTGTCTTATCCTAAAAATGGTAGATTTTTCAATTTTTGTCTTTTCCTGACGCCTAACATTTTTTAAGAACCTGAGATGAGAGACCAGAGAGGGAGAATGTGAGAGCTGGGAGGAAGAAAAGAAAAAGAAAGAGGGAGAGATGGTGAGCACCGGAAGAAAGAAAAGAAAAAGAAAAAGAAAAAGAAAAGAAAAAGAAAAAGAAAAAGAAAAAGAAAAAAAAAGAAAAATATTAATATTTTAATATGAAGAAGTGAACAATAGTTATCTAAAAATAGAGAATTACTGTTTACATATTAAAATTTTTTGTTAAAAATTGTTAGAATGGATAAGCTGCTAAAGGATATTTTTTGACTTTTTTATTAAATTGGTTCTCTATTCTAATCAAAATATTAGAATAGAGAACCTGCTAGAAATATTTAAAAAAAAAAAAAATGATCTTATTGCCTTTCTCGTCTCTCTTTTGCTCGTTGTCCCGCTGCTTTTTTTAGCTGAGTCTTGTATGTGACAGATGTCCACTTTCTTTCACTGGTCTAATCTAAGGGGAGACAAGCTTTACGGCCGACACTGCCCTGACATTGCCGTCTAATTTTATGGGCTATATTTTTGTGGCCAAGGAATCCCTCAGGGTTTGCTTTACCTGAATGGGCCACTTCCCATGAGCCTGTCGATCTCTACCCTCTCGTGGCTTTTTATCTTGTCTCTTTTTTTATTGGGTTTCTTTTGATTCTCGAATTGGGTGGGAACCAATTGAGTCGATTAATTCCTCGCTCATCATATCTGTCAAAGGTTATTACTTCAAACATAAAATAGATTAACGTATGTCTCAAACATTATTAGTGAATAATTACCGTAGTTTTTACACCTTATATAATGATTCTAAGACATTTGTTGAGACATGGTTTTAAGCAAGTCTGTGATGTTGGATTGAAAAAAAAAAATCTTGCAAATTTGTAGAAAATAAACAGACTAACGGTGATAATTTGCGAAATAAAAATTTTAGTTTATGGGAGTTAGTAAAAAAGTGAGAAAAAATATGATTTAAATGAATTTTTTATGTTTATTATAGTGTAAAGATATGATTTTATAGGGAGATAGATTATTTTTGTAGTTATTTTACAGGTATGCAAACACAAATAGTGGTATGAATATTTAGGTTGATTGAAGTTTCGTTAGGGTTTGTAAAAAAGTTGGTGAATTTTTTTTAAAGATATTTGATTAAACATTGATTTTTATTAGAGTTTGTAAAGAAGTGTAGAGAGAGATGATTTGATGAAAAAGTATAGAAAGAGAATATCTAATAGATTTTTTTTTAAAATATATATATATATATATATTTGAGTTTGTGTGAAAAAATGTTAGAGTTTGTGTTGAATTTTTGAGATTTTAAATGTTTACTTCTGAATTTTTTTGTATGCAAATGAAGCCTTTTCATGGAGTTACACCTAAACAATGAAAAGCCTAAAATAGTTGATATCCAAATATGGAATGCAATCTCAACGAATACGAAACTTTGTGAACATTCTTAATCTTTTACAATTTTCTACCCAAATTCAAAGAGAGAGATTGATTTGTTGTCGGGTTCATGTTGTCTGAAACTTTACATTGATAACATTAAATGGTATGTAGTCCACCTGTTATGTATATCTTTATCATTGAATTGTGCAATTTGGGCAAGAAATAAAATAAGATGATCGAGTTAGATGATTTAACTAGAGTGAGACATATTATGTGCGCTTTGTCGCATTTTAGGGTTTGTTTGGGGAGGGAGTTTGATTTCGGTTTTTGGTTTAAATTTCAAAAAAATAATTTAAAAAATATATATAATTCAAAAAATAAGTAGAGAATATATTCATAAATATAAACATTATAAAAATAAATAAAATATCGAAGTAATAAAAAATATTCATAAAAATAAAAAGACCAAGATAAAAATTGTGCAAACAAATAAAATTTTGCAAAAAAAATATATATATATATATAAAAAAAATTGACTAAAATTTTAAAAAATTCAAACTTAACAATAATTAGAAAATATATTCATTATCAAAATTATTACAAATTACACAAATATAAAAATTATAAAAATATTTAGAAAATATCAAAATAAAAAAAAAGGCTTAAATGCACCCACAGTCCCTGTGGTATGACAATGTTGCAAATATGTCCCTAAGGTAAGAAAAGTTACAAATATGTCCCTGTGGTATATTTTCCGTTAAATCTATGTCCTTCCGTCAGTCCCCGTTAAAAACACTAACTGGACTTGATGATGTGGCAAGTTTAAGCCAGGTCAGCAATGCACAGATATTTTAAAAAAGCCCAATCAACACACAATTAGTGGAAAAAAGCCATGTGGCATTATGAAAAATTTTCTTCCCGCTATTCAAAAGTAAATGGTACCGTATACCCATCCTCCCGTAAGTAATCCCCCACCACCCCAACTCCCAAATCTCCCCCTTGCAAACCCTAGCCCGTCCCCTACTCTCATTTCCTCCCTTGCAACTGATTAGTTCAATCAAGGTCCCTAGTTCTAAAGCTAAAGCCATGAAGCACTCTTCGTGATTCAACGCAAAGAAACTAAGTGCTTTTTTCCTCCCAAATCACTTCAATGCATGTATATGTGGGACGACATGACAGAAATGTCGTTAGAACATTTGAAGAGTGATGATTTTGTGTATGCATTAGGTCGTTTGGGGTCTTTTACGAAGCTTCAGGAGGATGAGAAGCTCAGAGCATATTGCAAGATTCGTAAGTGAATTACGATTCTTTTATTGTTTTTTTTTTTTATGGGGGTTCAGATGGAAATTAAAGCAATTATGCAGATCAAATAGTTGGTACTGTTTCGCATCAAATACGATTCCCCACTACACGACAAAATTACAAGAAAGAGATTCTTTTTAACATCACTAAGTAAATGATGTTTTGGTGGCATTAGGGTGATTCCCATTGTTTATCTCTTCATTTGACTGCTCATTTAGGAAGTGCCTTCCGCATGTTTAACCTTGTGTTTCGTGGTGATCGGTGTCTAGTAGGGAATTAATTTTCTTTTTGGATCCCATTTCATCTTAGTCTAATAGCAACTTAAGCTCTCACCTTCTGATTTTTTGTTGCATTTTTATCATTTGCTGATCATGTCTGGTGTTATTTTTAATTATTTATTGGCTATTTGATTGTGTCACGCCCCGTGCTAGTACTTACCCCCTAGGCTCTCCTATAGTAATAGAATACACACAAGCGGGGATTACTGCACGAATTATCCTATAAAGGCCTGATAATGGCTTTGAAAAAGCTTAGCGGAAACGTTTTAGTGAAAGGAGATAAGTATATGAAGGAAGAGAATAACGAAAATAAAATAACTTACTCTATTAAATAGGTGGTCTTAGAAAAATATTTTAAAAACCAATCTGGTAGCTTGTGGACGAAACAGGATAATCAGGAAATCTCAAAAATAGCGATACAAAATTTTCCACTATGTACAAAGAACAAAATCCTTCGCGAGGATACAACAGTAAGACAAAGTAGGTACAAAAGTGGAAGCTGTCTACAGCTTTCCATCCTACAACAACAGACAACAACCGAATGTACAAAAACTACCTTAAAAACAAAACGACTGCTAATCTACTTAACCCTCGACTCCGTGTCGGAGGTTAGGTCTATAATTTCATTTTCCCCGATATCCTCTACCGGCGGCGCCAGTGGAGGAGGGATGTCAAACAAAACGTCGGGTCCAACTCAACTACGGAAACTGGGACTATCGGAGGCTCCTTAAGGTACCATTGGGGCTCGTACTCCACATAAACTTCAAACGCGTCAGTAACAAATGTCCAAATCGTCATCACTAGAATATATGGGTCGACATCCAAAAACTCCTCACTCATAAAGGTCAACATCTGTTGCGTCCAGGGTCCACAACCAGAGCGGTACATACAAGAAAATTACACATATAAAGGGTGAGTCCTACTGACTCAGTAAGGGGGAAAAAGGGAACATGTTATGAGCAGCAGCATAATAAAGCTAAGCATTGATAACCATAACAAGATAACAGTGTATGCTCGATGCAATGCATGGATGATGCATCTGTTTCCCTGTCCTTTCCCTTTCTTTTCTTTCATTTTCTTCTTTCCTTTCTTTTCTTTTCGGTCATCAGAGTGCCTTTTAGTCTCTCTGTTTAACCCCCAGAGTCTGGGTTGTGCGTCCCTCCTCTCCTCTGGACTGTCCCGTGCCCCGCACCAGGACCCTGTCAAGCGTATATTGTTTCACGCCAGGGATACCAACCACTTCCTTTCAGTGATGGCTTGCACTATCCCACTGTTGTGATCGGTACCGTCACCCTGTCATCGGACCACCTCTGGTATGAGTTTCATTTCCATTTATGTCATTTCGTTATTATATTCCCACACCCATGACATGACTCATGACAGGATGATGCAACATGTATCATATGCTTTATCAATAATCAACTCAAATGAGCAATGGATTTCATGGACCAAGTGTCATATAACATTCATATAAAATAAAACAAATGCACAGCACAGTAACTTTTCATTTCATGCTATTCAACCTAACATGTACCACAGGCTGTTAATAGGCAAGTCCAACAACTTATACAATTAAGTTATTTTTATTTCTAACCCCACTAATGTCACTATTCAAGGCTATTAGGGCTCTGGACTTTTTCAAAATCTTCCCGGGCATATCATTTAAAAAACTCCCCGGGCATTAAAAAAAACAAGGCTTCCCGGGCATATGTCTATAAAGAGTTTTTCCCCGGCATGTAAAAATAAGGACTTTCCCGGGCGTATGTCTATAAAAAGTTTTTCCCAGGCATGTTTGTAAAAAGAGGTCCCCGGGCATGTTTATAAAAGGCTTCCCGGGCATATCATTTAAACAAAGCTCCCCGTGCATGATTGTAGATTTCCGGTCATATAACATTGTGTTTCTTGAAAACTTAGAAGGAAAACAAAACAGTTCCCCGGGCATTTTTCTTAAACTCTTCTCGGTATTAAAACAAAAGTCTTTTCCGAGCATGAAAAATATTTTTTTGAAAAAAACAAGTCCTTCCCGGGCATGTACATAAAGAGCCTGGACATGTAGAAACAAAGCTTGCCCATATAAAATAAAACCTTGTGTTCAAAAGTCAAGTCTGGCCCCAGGTAGTCCCCCAACATCTTTTAGCCCTTTCTCTTATAAGCCCTTCGCATATTTTTCTTTGGTTTAGATCCAACACAGTGATAAGATTGGGTTACTTATCTTTTCTCATCTCATGACAAGACAAAAGTCACATGTTTTAGGCACAATCCGAACATTCCCAATACCCCTATTTAAGACAAACTCTACACCCTTACCTCAGCTCGTTGATGTACTGCGTTCTAAGACACCTAAAAATAGCAAGACACCATGTTAGGAAAGGAAAAGACAAAACTGAGGGAAAGAAAAGTACAGGCCGAAATACCTCACGTTTCCCAACTTCTCTACTCTCCTCCCTTTTTCTTTGTCTTTTCCTCCTCTTATCCTTCAGTCAATCTCTTTGTTCACCAGTTGGTTCACGTCGCTTTCCCTCTCTTTCTAAGTCAAAGGCAGTTTCTCCTAATGCCGTACAGTTCACTCTCCTTTTCTCTCACTCTCTGACGAAGCAAAACACGTAAATAAACTTACCTTTCTTACAGTTCTTACCCCCTGGCCAGTCTACACACTCTAGGCTAGGTCGTAGAGAAAATCAGCAGAAGATTAAGGCATGACCAATCACAAGCAGCCACCTACCCGACTCACAGATCACGTATCTATTCATAATCAGCACATTAACCACATTCACTTATGCGCCAATGAGAAAGTCCCACCTAAGAGGTTAGGTAGAATATGGTAAGGATGCATTTTGTTAGCCCAAGGTTGTTTTTGTAAAACAAACCATATTTTATTTTGATGATAACAAAAGTTTCTAAGTTTTGAAGACTTTAGATTTTATTTTGTCAATCACTATTTCCAAAGTTATATTTCAAGGGATTGAAGTTTTCTCTCTCTATATGTGTATAAGTTGTTTTGAAACATCACTACACAAGTTAATACGATCAATTTCTTCTTTGTAGGTGTTTAAATATGTGTTGGAACGGTTTGGAAGCTTTATAATTGCAAAAACTCTCTCCAGCACTCTTTGGTGTCAACATATACAGAACAAGTATCGACACATTGCACTTACTCCAGAGAGATGAAAACATGGTGTCGACAGATAGATGACATAGTGCCGACACATTGCACTTACACCCGAGACCTATTTTTCAGACAAAAAGAAGTGTCAACACATTGAAGACATGGTGCCGACACATTGCACTGACTCCCGAGCGCCCCTTTTTTTGTTCAAATTTTGATGTGCTAACACATACCATTCATGTGTCAACACATGCCACTTGGTTGAAGATTTTCCGGAAAGTGTTAGAACTTTCAAATTGGCTCCTTAAATCACTGGCACCTTTCCAACGGCCATTCTTACCTACCACGATGACCGTTGAAGTCAAAACGCCTTAAATACAAGATTCAAGAAGAAGACGATAGCTCTCGAACGCACGCACATTTGCAATTACTTCTTGACCTAACTTCTTGAGAGAGAAAGAGCCTTGAAGAAGAGAGAAGCTCGTACCAACCAAGAAAGCTTGCTTTTTCCCTAAAATACTTTAGCTTTCTTTTGTGATTTTTGTCTTCTTGCTCTCCCTTGTGCTTCACACTTGTATACTCGGGTTTAAGAGCTATTCCGTGACTTTTTCGTTGTACCCATTCATTTTTAAACCTCGTGAGTGTTGGGTAAACACTGGGTCCTACTCGTGTAAGTAGAAGAAATCCTTTGGTTTAAGGATTTGTGAAGAAGAGTTAAAGCGTGAGCTCTAAAAACGCTTTGTAAAGGTTCCTTAGCACCCCTGAAGCTAAGGTGTACTTGCTATTTGATAAATAATGGAGGAAGCCCAAGGAAGTCAATAGCCTTGGGGGTGGATGTAGGCAAGTATTGGCTGAACCACCTAAAATACGGTGTCATCTCTCTAACTCTACATCTCCTTTATTCTTCTTATATTGTTGATTATTGTTCTTTTGCCTTACTGTTTTGATTAATCAATCTTCTTGAAAAAGTTTTAACTTTTAATTAAACCCAATTCACCCCCCTCTTGGGTTGCTCTTAGACTTTCACATTTAATGTTCACCACATGGTTAAGACACGTAGAAAAAGTAAACTTAAAAAGGGAACTCGGGTATAAAGGGCTTAGTCAACCCGCATGACAACAAGCCCCAGACGTATGCTAAAAAAAATCCCGGGTCCAAGTCTCCTGCATAGTGCTCGGGTGTCACAGCTCCCAGGCACGCTGCTCTCGGCAAGCCCGGGACTTGTCCCCTCGGGTGCTTCCTACTCGGTGACCCCGGGTGTTTCCTACTCGGTGACCCCGACCTCTCAACAAATGTACCCTGGGAATGTCTTTCCCCCGGGCATTTAACCTACTGGCTCCGGGAAAGTCCCCCCCTTCCCGGGCCTGTACTAATTACCCCGGGCTCACTCCAACGCTTGCTCTGGCAGTCCTTAGTAAAAACAAACACAAGAAAAATATCACATGGGCACAACGATAACTATTATAACTTATACATAAATACTATAAGTGAGTCAAAAACTGATATATATATAGAGTGTACAAACTTAGTAAACAGTAGATCAAACGAGAGAGGGGTATTAAAGATTGGGATGGACTTGTATCATGTAGAAGTTAATATACTATGCTTGCTGAGAGATTACGAGAACAAATGACTGCACCTTAGACCTTTACCCTCTTCTGATGTTGTAGATGTGATGGATTGAGGGCAACAATTTTTTTCCCAGTTTCAAAACATATTACACAACCTCTATCTTAATAACCATATTTTTTGTTCTGTTTAGGTTCCTGTTGGAAAGTTAAATTATGTCAGCAAAGGTAGTCAAGGGCCAACTAGCCAAGGAGAGGAGTTACAATTAGGAGGAGGTACGATTGCTCCCTCTGTTGAAAGATGAAGCCCGCAATCATAAGCAGAAAGAGAAGCTCAAATATTTGTTGGTTGGGTCGTGAGTTTTTTTTCTTTTTTGGAATGGGTTTGTATATGTGTAAGCCTTGTGTATCTATGGGCGATTATAAGCAGTTTTATTGATGTCTATTGTGTTTGTAGAATTCAGGACAAATGTTGGAACTTTGTAGTAGAAATGCAATGTAACAGATTGTATTATCTATTTTGGAATGAGTTTGTGTGAGTTTTGGGTTGCAATATATGCAACAAGACTTGTAGACAATGTGAACCGCTTATATGCAATGCAATTATGCTGCTCTTTTCTATTACACAGTTGGTCTTTGTAAAGTGCAAACTAATTTAATTTTCTTTGGATTTGCAATTTATATAACAGATGGGAAAATTCAGATATGCAAATTCATGTATAGTACAAAATATGCAAATTCATGTAAAGTGCAAAACATGAAAATTCTGTAAAGTGCAAATCTCTTTAAAGTGCAAAAATGTAAATTGCAAATCTTTAATAGGGTGCAAGCATACATTCACCAAATCCATTTGGCATTAATTGAGACAACATAATAATATATGTTACATAATCAAAACAGATGCTTCAATTTGTTACATTGCCACTCGATATAAAAAATTGCCACATTGCCACTCGATACAAAAAATTGTCCAGCCAACATATGTAACTACCACAACTAAAGACCAAAAACTGTCCTGCCACCACAAACCCAACCAAAAAACCAAAAAACTGTCCAGCTCGTTCAAACCTAACCACAAACTCAAAAAACTGTCCAGCTCGTTCATTGAATGGCCCATGCTCTCTCGACACCTTTAGCATGCCTTGCAAAAATATGTTCTGGTTGTGTTTCCTACATGTATAGCAATTTTTTTCTAATCAGATGATGTTTCAGACTTAAGATTAAGGTAGGATTAATATTCTCACCTGGCTCCCACAACTCCTCAAGACATTACCGACTTGCTCATTAGCAGCAGGTTGGGTCATTCCTCTAGTTTTGACTTGGGGACATTCATTGGCTCCGGATGTGCCCTCTCCATCAGCACGCTACAATGACGTGCGTTAGTGAAGAACTGATGAATTTGTTCAATTAACTATAGAAGCATAAAGTATGAAGAACACAACAAATTGTCAATATATGAAGCTCCTTACATTTTTCCGCTTCGTTTTCCTTGTGTATGGTTTTGGGGGATATTTTCGTTCCCCAAGCTTTGGGGGCAACTTACACCTCCTTGCATTATGTCCAATTGCTCAATACCTCCCACACTTTGTTATATATCCACGCCTTGACACTAGTCTAAGGGGGGTGGAGGCTCATCCTCGGCTCTCCGCCTTGACATCTTTGGACGTCTTGCCCTTAGCCTTATCAGTGGTGGCTGAGTGGGGGGATCTTCATTTACGCGTGGCCACAATTCCGGACCCAGCATCCATTGTATAGACAATGCATATACCCATCGATAGGCATCAATTCGGTAGTAGTTGTCCACGAACTCCTCAGGCTGTCTATGGGAGAAATAAATGGTAGAAATAGCATGTGCACATAGGATGCCATTCAGCTGCCATCTCCCACATGTGCAAGTTCTTTCAACAGTGTTCACCACCCTTCTTTCTTCAGTATGGTGATCAACCTCAAATTCTACCCCGTTCCCCCATCTACATATGAAGTGGCTACCGAACTCCTTATTTTTCTCCAATTTTTCTTGGATCCGCAGACAAATATCAAAGGCCACCTCCTTAATCCCAACTTGTTTCCTACAGAAACGATTCATTAGCATCCACCGGATGATCTCTATCATACTTAGAAGTGGTTTATCTCTTGCCTCAAGCACTCATGCGTTAAAGGTCTCCGCAATATTGTTAAGAAGAATGTCACTCTTACAGTGCGTAGAGATGGCGTGTTAGGACCACGCCTTGGAAGGGATCAAGAATAAATAGTGATGGGCAGCTCCGCTTAATGCCTCCATCTCCTTCATGTGTTTCTCAAATGTGACAACATTTGAGGCCTTCGCACACTTCCATAGCACATCCTTATATGCTTGCCCTTTCCACCCATATTTCTTCATATTTGCGTGCACATGCTTAATGCAATATCTATGTTCCGAATTTGGCAACAATATCTCGAAGGCATCAAGTAAACCTTGGAAAACAAAAACAATATGCATTATGTTTAGATAGGGAACACAACAGATATGAATATTACAAAAATGACTTAGGAAAAATTGTAATCCTATGACTGAAAATAGTAGATATACCTTATGACGGTCAGATATGAATACCCATTGTCGAGTATCAAACACACCAACATCGTCCAATAATGACTCCAGAAACCAAACCCAAGATGCCCTGCACTCATTCTCACATAAAGCGTATGAGATAAGGAACATATCATTGTTCCCGTCCTTAGCAACCGCACAAAACAGTTGACCACCATATGGTCCCTTCAAATGGCATGCGTCCACTGATATGACAGGTTTACAACCCGCCAAAAATCCCGCTCTACATGCACCCAGACAGACGTACATTCTGTTGAAGAAAGGACCTTCTCTATGAATGATAGCGATGCTCCCAAGATTAAATCTTGACACCGCAGTAACATAATCATAGCACTGCTTATACTGCTCTGTATGGCTCCCGTTAACAATCTTTAATGCCAACTTTAGTGCCCGATATGCCTTGAATTTAGGAGTGTGTTTGATTGTTAAAATTTTGGGAAGGTTAAAATTTTAGGGTATTGAATTTGGTGAAAAAGTGAAGAGAGAGATGATTTTTAATATTTATTATAGTGAAAAGTAATGATTGATAGGGAGAGAGAGATTATATTGTAATTTTTTATTGTGTTAAAATTTTAGGAAGTGTAAAATTTTACACTTCAAACGCACCCTAGATACACCAACCATCCAATCTCTACGAATTTCCTTAATAAGTGCAGTGGTGGTCAAGTGAGGAGTGTCTCTGATCTTCTCCAAATACTGCATCGCTATCAATTTCGCAGTCACAACCCTAGATGTAGTGCGTACCATACTCGTGTTTTGACGTCATCGTTTTTATTTGAAACCCACCCTTTCCATTTTCAATGGAGCAATGGATCCTGCACTTGCAATTCAGCGCCGCGCACTTGGGCGTCACACGTACCTTGTCACACTTCACGTAATTGAAAGCAAAACCATTATGAATGGAAAATTGTTAAAGGGTTTTATTGAATAGTTTGAGATCCTTAAACTTTAACCCTTCACATAATCTTAGCCTCCTTCCATATAAAATATCTGTGTCATGAAACTTTGAATACTTCATTTTAGAAGCACCTCCTCCATCATCTTCACTGCCACCCTCACTAGAACTATGTAAGTCGTCACTGGACTGTTGGGGTGCCTCCTCGGTGTCTCTAGCAACAGATGAGGCTGCTCCAAACCATGAAATTACATTTTCCCTATCCCTCCTCGCAGCATCCGTATTATTATTGGGATAGAGTTTTGGTTGTTCCTCTCTAACACTGCCTTCAAAATCACTTAAGATAGCAGTATCATCCATCGCCACAGCCTCCTCCTCTTCTTCCCTATTAGCACCTCCATCACCTTCAAACTCATCATCAGTACTCATTCCTTCAAACTCCTATTCACCTTCATACACATCCTCAAACTTGTCTTCCACATCATCAGCAAATATTGGGATGTCCATTGAATGCACCACATATAAGTGCAACTCCGGTTCTACTTTTTGCATAAGAATGTTGAACAACTGTCGAACATCATCTTCGCTCGTAAGGTATGTGAACGACCTTGCCTCATCGTGACGTAACTTGTATGCAAATTTCTCAACGTTCATGTAGCCCATGCTGTTGGTGACAAACTTCTTCAATACCACCACTGACAAGTAGTCTGGGTCATAACATCCTATGTCATCAACCTCTCCTCGAGCATAAACATCTAGGGATTGGCTTAACAATCCCCGGTGGTGTACAAATATATGCACCATATCTGAATGCAAAAGAAAAAAAAAAGTTAACAATTTACTAAATAGCTGCCAACTAATTTAAAAGTGTGATAAATTGACTAAAAATTAACAATATAATTTAACCTCAGAATGCTAAAAACTCCTAAATGGAGTATTTTGAAATTTAAAGAAATTAAGAATACTTTTCTTTTTTGGATCAAATTAAGAATACTTTTTAAATCCATAGTTTACATTATTCTGTTGTGATTATATTTTGCAATGACTAATCCAGTGGGTTGCCTCGTTCCTTTTTATATGTGGATAGCAACTAAATAGGAAGCCGAGACCACGAGGGAAGCATCCAAACAAACAATATCAAGACAAACCCACGTGTAGTAATTGAATGTGAAAATTCCAATCAAAACCCAATGTCCCTACCATGTATGGAAATACTATAAGACAAACCCAATCGAAACACTAGGAAGAAACGGGTCCCTCCACTGTCGAATAAAATACAAAAAGAGCAAGTCCGACTTTCACCTTCTCTATAACCTGTATATACTATGATGGGCACCGAATAAACAACAGAAAGAAAGAAAAACAACAAAAATTTTAAGAGTGTCATTGTTGGGACGTGGGTTTGTCTAATAGGCACCAAATAAACACCAAATCCAACAACAAAAGTGTGCCTCACAAATTTTGACTAACCTGTATTTCTCCCAAACACTAGCTCGTAAATTTCTTCTCTAATGAACAGAATTTTCAAGCTTTTCAATAGGGGTTTGGTGCTAGAAACATATCGCAAGAGGGGAAGAAAATTTTCTGGGTAAAGTAAGAAAGGGTTCGGTAGAGTGATACGAAACAACCCTCTTTTCTCAAATGGGTATAGGTTCTGTGATATTTTCATTTCTTTAAATTTTTGTTCTTTAAATTTTCATTTAAAAAAAAAAAGAAAAAAAAATTCGATCGATGTCATATAGGTTCTGTGATATTTTCGTTCTTTAAATTTTTGTTCTTTTAGTTTTACATTTTTTTAAAAAAATTTCAATATACATGGCATGATTTGATGACTGGGCAATGTTGTGCTACCAATGGTGGGCCCAAGGAGACACGCGACCTAATTTGATTCGTGCTAACGTGGCTTAAACTTGCCACATCATCAAGTCCAATTAGCGTTTTTAACGGGGACTGACGGAAGGACATAGATTTAACGGAAAACATACCACAGGGACATATTTGTAACTTTTCTTACCTCGTGGACATATTGGCAACATTGTCATACCACAGGGACTGTGGGTGCATTTAAGCAATAAAAAAATAAAAAATGGAGGAAATTTTATTAAATAAATAAAATACAGTAATAATTAAAGTTCTTATTGAAATATTTAAAAATTAATAGTTTGTTTGAAAATTTACTAAAATAAGGAAGCAACTTTAATTTACAAAAGTCATAAAAATTTTAAAATAAGAAAAAAAATTAAAAAGCGCAATTTTTTTTAAATATAGGAAAAAAATATGTAAATAAGATTAAAAAACTTAGGGACATTTAAAAAATAAATATACACTAGGCATTATTTGGTATCATATTAAGTGTTTACACTAGTTATATATTCATATACGTGCATTTATGATAATCCCATTTGAAATCGTTTTAAAGTGAATATGTTAATACCATTCATTTTATTTTTTGAATCAATACTCACATTAAGAACATTTACTAGTTACATGCTTAGTGATAATATATTAATATATGGGTTAAGAAGAAATGAAGATAGAGATTGTGGTGTACATGGAGTATTCAAGGATAAAGAGAAAGTTTTTTCAATATATCTGGTTATAGAAACAATTGTAAGAGGGTGACAGGGAGAGCATGAAATCTCTTATGGATTTTTCTGGATGAATGCTTTTAATTTTTTCTAATTATTTTTATATATTTAGTTATTTTTTAGTTTGTAAATTTATTTGTGGCTTTTGTTAACTAGTTTTTTTTTTATGTCCTCAATTTTAAATTAATTTTATTTATTGATTTTGTTATTTGTTAAATTTTTTAGTTTTATTTATTTGGGTGAATTTTTTTATTGTGGCCCCAAGTTGGTTTTAAATTTGTATATTTTTTTAATATATGTAAGCTATTTTTTGTAAAATTTTTGGCAGTTTTAAAATTAATTTTCTATTTTACTAAATTTCTAAAATATTTTTTATTTTTTATTTTTTAAAACATTTCTAAACATTTATACACTTTTGTAACTATTTTAATAATTTTTATATTTTCTCTATTATTTTATTTATTTATTTTTGTAATAATTTTGATAGTGATTATATTTGCTAATTATTTTTAAGTTTTTATTTTTTAAAATTTTCGTACATTTTTTAATTTATATTTTTTTTATTAATTTTGTAAAATTTTATTGGTTTATAAATTTTGCACGATTTTTATTTTGGTCTTCCTATTTTATGAATATTTTTTATTAGTTTGAAATTTTATCTATTTTTATACTTTTTTATATTTTTGGAACTATTTCTACTTATTTTTTGAATTATGTTATTTTTTTCTGATTTATGTAAATTATTTTATTTAATTTTATTTAATATCATAATAATATTATTTAATTTAATAAAATATAAATAATTCAAAATCTTAATCCCCTTATTCCAAAACAATATTTAAACCTTAAAATTTGAAAAATTTGTAATTTGAAATTTAAATTAAAAAAAAAAAAAAGCAAAAGCAAAACTAAACTCCCTTCTCAAAAAATTTTTCATTCTTAAAAAATTCAAAATTCGTAACATTTTTACATTGTGTTTGAGTGTTAAAATTTTGGAAAGGTTAAAATTTTAGAGTATTGAAATTGGTGAAAAAGTGAAGAGAGAGATGGTATGAATGAATTTTTTATATTTATTATAGTGAAAAGTAATGATTTGATAGAGAGAGAAAAATTATATTATAATTATTTTCATAGTGTTTGGAAAGTTAAAATTTTACTTTTACTTTTACTTTTATTACTCATTCACTAATTCCAATACAACTCTTTTTTAACACCAACATAAAATTTTAACAAAATTTTATACCCAAATACTATGTTAAAATTTTGAAAAACAAATACTATATTTTATACCCAAACACTTTATTAAAATTTTATACCCAAACATTATGTTTTATTATTTTAAAATTTTAAAAAACAAACACACCCTTAGTTCACAAGCATCACAAACGTTAGGCGAAGATTCTGGCCCCCTCATGAAATTCTAAAAAATCACCTAAAGTGCGCACAAACCAGACACTCGACCTCCACCAACCATCTCCTTCCATGTACTTTCTTTATGACCACGTGCCGTGTAGCCGCGTGTGCTTTTAGCGAAAACAGTAGAGGGTTAATTTCGATTTTCATACAGCTCTGTGACTCTGTTTAAACTCACAAACAGCCCCCAAGCGCCACGCCGAAGAAAAATTACCTTCCATCTTCTCAGAAATTCCTTTTCCCCACGTGGGACGATCTAATTCCATATTGTGTTGTTCTGATTACACGAAGTCCATAGTGGAAGAATCCGAGTGGAGAGATGGTAGATATATTTTTTTTTTTCGAGCGAGAGATGCTCGACGTTTAAGCGACTAAAGAGATACTTTTAGTAACAGTGATAAAGAGAGAGACAGCTAGAGGTAGGAGGGATTCTGAAAATGCTCCCTTAAAAACTTCAAAGAGGCAAAGAGGAATTTTCTCGAGAAAAAGCCCTCCTCTTTCCCCTACCCGAGAAAACCTTCGGTTCATCGACGGTCCGGCAACTCATTTTCGCAAGGTTTTCCTCTGATCCAGAAACGCAACAATGCTCTCGCTGCAGGGCGATCCGCGGCAGCACCACCATCATCTTCAGCATCATCAGCAGCTCCAATTGGCGCCGTACAGCGCGGACCACCGCGAAGATTCGTTGGCTACTACTGCTGCTTCTTCTTCTGTGGCCAATCTCAAGCGCTCTCAGGCATTGGACTCTCATGAAGGTCGATGAATTCCTGTTTTGATTTTTGAAATTTGTTGCTTTAAAATTGGGTTTGGATGCAAGTTGTTCACTTGGTGTTTTGGAGTTGGTCTAGTTCTTTTTCGGATTGTTTGTTTTTATTTCATAGTCGGGTTTTTTTTTTTCGATTCTATTTTCTATTCATACCTTTTTCTTTCTTTCTGTTTGTCTCGTGGGAAAATTGTTCCTGGACTTTAGAAAATTCTCCGTTACGGATTTCTTTTCCTAAGCAAGTCTACTGGACGGCGATCTTGATTTTCTAACTCGGAATTTTTGTTTGGACTTAATTTTTGAACTATTAGCCCAGCGATCATCTGTATTATTCCTGGCATTGATATTGTTCCCATTTCGATATTGAATTTAGATCCCAAGAGCTTCTTTATTATTATAGGGATTCTCAGTGAAGAAGGTTTGAATTTATTGATGCTTATCTGCAATGCGTTTAACAATTCTTGAGGTTTGTATTTGTTGAATATTACATGAGTAAGCACTCAACTTGACAACACCAGCCAACTGAGATCTGAGATAGAGGTTGAAATATATGAGATTGAGAAATTGAGCAGATTTTTTGAGTGTAGGGCTTCCGAGACTCTGGTATTCTCCTTTTTTGCTTCGTAGCTTTGGCATCTCTCCATGTGATTGTCCCTTCAACCAATATTCGGAAAATCTTTTTTATTTTGATAAATAGTCAGAAAATCCAATCTCTATGACCCATATTATTGAAGAAAGGGTATCTTCTTTTGTTCTTTGGACATTCTAAGAAGGCGATTTCAATTATGGGCAGACAAGATCTATGGGAAATTGGTAATTGGTAATTGGTAGGTGGCTGTGGGTTGTATGCCTTCTATGTTCTTCCGATGAATTTTGTGCTTTTTTCATGTGGCTTCTGTTTTCTCCAAGGTCCCTCAGCCTGTCTAAATTGCATTACCATAAAAAGTTTTCGTATGAGTATTTGCTCAAGCTACCTTTTCTTTTTTTCGGGAATTTATGCTGCAGTTGATGAAGGCATGCTCATGGCACTTGCTCATCAGATGTACAAAGCTGGAAATTTTAAGCAGGCATTAGAACAGAGTACTTCTGTTTATGATAGAAACCCACAGCGTACTGATAATCTTCTTCTGTTGGGTGCAATCCATTATCAGGTTGTCTCAAAGTTTTTTAATCTGACTCTAATTCTCTGAGGTTGTATAACTGTTACTTCTTCCGTGCCCTATATTATGTTGCAAAAGTTTTGTAAATAAAAAAGGGTTGGTGGGAGTCATAACAATATGTTGTTCTGCTCCTCATCCTAATGAATCTGCGTTTATTTCTTAGTTGCATGACTTTGATATGTGCATTGCAAAAAATGAAGAAGCTCTTCAAATTGACCCCCATTTTGCTGAGTGCTATGGAAATATGGCAAATGCTTGGAAGGTACAGTTTAGGCATTTTAGATGGTTCTCAGTGTTCAAGTATTCACCTATGTGGGTCTAATGGATGATGTATTTGTTCTGTAACAGGAGAAAGGAAATATTGATTTTGCAATTCGCTACTATCTAATTGCAATTGAGGTTCGTTACCACTGTAAACCTGTCAATCGGTAGCCTATTGTTTAAGTCATTGCCTCATTGTTTGAAAGCATGAGGATTGAGAATTTGTTATTGATATTATCTAGTTGTCTTTGTTTGCATTTTTCTTTTATCATGTATTGCAATTGGGATATAACATTCCTCAAGCATTGAAAGCAAGTAAATGTAGTGATTGCCATGCCTTTTGTGGCATGAGTTGTAATTGGAATTCAGGTTTAGAGTCGATGTACTGCTTTGATTGGATTGTCATGTCACCTAGTACTGTTGGTGTGATTGTTTAGTCTCTTTTACCATGTTATTCTTTCTACATTGATCATTATTGGAAGACCAGAAAGTTTTTAAGTTTTGTTTTTTTTAAAAAAAAATTATTTTGCTAGTCATGGGCTCTATATGTTAGTTAAATAGCTTCCGTAAACCAAAAGGTGGTCCACCTAGTTTTTGTTGAAGAACGACAGCTAATTTGTATATTCAGTTTCCTTGTATATTTCTCTCTTTTGCCTAAAACATTGTTGGTCTAAGATCAATGCGCATCTTATTCATTGTAAGTGTATTGTGTTTATGCAAACCTCCTCCGTATGAAATTCTTATAATTCGTCATGGTTCTCTGTCTTTAGTAGGTTGTTCTTTGTTTAAATTCTTGTTTTTCAGCTTCGACCAAATTTTGCGGATGCATGGTCAAACTTAGCTAGTGCATACATGCGAAAAGGGAGATTCAATGAGGCAGCCCAGTGTTGTCGTCAGGCTCTTGCATTGAATCCCCGTTTGGTAGGTTCTGTCGTAATTCTGAAATTTTTTTATGCACTACTAGATGCTATGGGATTAACATGAAACCTGTGTTCATTGGTGCAGGTTGATGCTCACAGTAACCTCGGGAATTTGATGAAAGCTCAAGGTTTAGTGCAAGAGGTAGTATTTGGCAGAATTTTTCTTTATTCTTTACTTCTCTCTCATCGATATGATCTGTTTGGTGCAGCAGCTTTATCCGTGTACTATCATTGTTTAGACTGTTCTGAACACTACATTTCTGTCACTGATCATGAATATCTAGCAAGGAGGCAGATAAAGCTACTTGCATTTGCAATACTATGAGATTTTTAACTTAGTTATGCATTGTGCAGGCATACAACTGCTATGTTGAGGCTATCCGACTCCAACCAAACTTTGCGATTGCATGGTCGAATCTTGCTGGCCTTTTCATGGAAGCTAATGATCTGAACAGGGCTCTTCAATATTACAAGGTTAGTAGTCTGGATCTCTTTCCATATGCTTGGTGTGTGTGTCTGTGGTGTAGGCACATATGTTTCTGTGCTCAGTCACATGCATGTGTGTTCGAGGGAGTGATGGCAGATGTATGTGAATATATTACTTCGAGGCATAATGCTATATAATAGTAATGGGACAACTAGACAAGGAGTCCCAAGTATCATCACCAATAACCCTTCTACTGTGACGGTGTAAACACAATCTTTGACTTATCTATCTGTAATCCTGTTCTCATAGGCTGCTAGTGACTATTGCGCAATTTCATTTTTGGATTTATATTTAAGCTTCATGTCGGTAAAGCACTCTTACAAGTTTGGCATCTCTTTTATATATGTAAATATATTTGTCTATGTATCATACGTAGACTTGCCTAGTAGTATGCAAATTAATTGCAAACTTATATGTCACATATAAAATATGCATGGGTTAGTTCCTCTCTTTATGTCTTTGCTTATTTAGCTCGCTGATTCCTTTTTTTTTTTTTTTTTTTTTCAGGAAAGCTAAAAGGCAACCAACCATTTTCTGATGCCTACCTGAATCTTGGAAATGTGTATAAGGTAAGCTAATTGTATTGTGCCACTAAGGTCGGGTAGCTGAAAATGCTCGGTCGGTATTTGGAGAAAAACAAGATATTTCTTTTGCCTTTTCCAGGCTTTGGGAATGCCTCAAGAGGCTATAGTATGTTACCAGCGTGCTCTTCAGGTGCGACCAGACTATGTTGTAGCCTATGGTGAGTGCTTCCAAAACTTCTATATATTTGTATGAGTACTTCAGAGTTTCATTGCAGAGTTCTTTTGACCTAGGCTGACCTTTGTATTTGCTGTTTCACCTTATGTGATACATGGTGGTGGTGAGTTATTGTTTTAAAGAGAACTAGATGCAGGAAACTTCCTGGAAGCAACAAATATGGGTTTCCGAGTTTGGAAGGTTTAGTTGATGTCAAAAGGTTGACCAATTCTGGCCCATAACCATGTTCCACAGCTAGCAGTTACAAAATCATCATACAATCCTTGACTCTACAAAAACCATACACGAGAATCTTATTCACTTAACTGATTACAATTGATACTTGGAATATGGCTTGCTACTTGGATTTGCCTTGGTCTTAGTCTTCAAAGTGGAGGATTCTTCTCTAGGCATGTTACGTTGCGGTCTCACTTCTCCCCTCATAAATGGACTTTATTCAGTTAGGAACTGACCATAAATGCAATTTGAGCCGTGTATTTTTTGTTAATGAACTCTTCTTCAAGTTCATTCCTATGTCCTTAGCATATGTTAGTGTACACGTTGTTGCCATAAACAGAAGAATAAGTTTTGGCACACATTCAGCATGTTGTGCGTCACAATTCTCTTTTGCTGTAGGGCTTACAAGTATGTGAGAGAGCTTAAAAGGCAACACGTCTCATATAACTT
The DNA here is from genome assembly GCA_003952965.2 of Morella rubra. Lineage (NCBI taxonomy): Eukaryota > Viridiplantae > Streptophyta > Magnoliopsida > Fagales > Myricaceae > Morella > Morella rubra. The sequence goes on along the minus strand of CM025853.1, from coordinate 23,335,601 downwards.
TCTTTAGACTGGCCAATTTTGAATTTTGTCAGACATAGTATGTCAACCTTCAATTGGTTGTAACAGTGATCCATGTTGCATGATAAGGTCCCGGATGGAACTTTAATTTGAACCCCAAATTTGGTTCCCCACTTGCTCAAATACTGTATTCGTACACCTCTCGATATCGACTACTGCAGAGTGTACTTGTCCGTTATGATTAACTTTAGTGTGACAAATTTTCCCTCTATGATTGTAGCATTCATGCACCTGAATTTCTTGCTTAGTGGTAGAATTTTTTTCCTTTTGTATCGTCATCATCAAGATCTAGGTCTCTAGATCCACTTTCATGGTAGCAACAAAGGGCTCACAAATCTCATCTTTAACGTCACATCATTTGAACTCCATGGTTGCTTTTGAATTTCTCTTGGAACTTTCCTTTTCAACCTTTTAATAGTAATTTTGAAGGAAATAGGAAATACATGACCCAAACATGATAAGTATGATATGTTGATCTAGCATTAGAATGTTCACTTGGATAATTGAGCACTAGGAGGGGCACTCCTTTTACTTTGGAGAGAACATACAGCTCTAACACCATGCTTTTTGTTGGTTTTTGGACACCCCTTAATTTTTTAAAAGGCTATTGACATAACTCTGCTGAATCCAGCTGTAGATAGACCCTTCCATTACATTTCTATCTCTGTCTTTAACAGAAAACCAATTAATCTGAGCCCATGGCATGTTGTGCATGATTTCCTGCCTGTGTCGTCAGTGTTTCACATGCAACTTGAGAGGGCCTAAAATGGCAAATTGTAGGCGTTTTTGCCCAGCACAATGACAAGACAACTCTGCAGAGAAAAAAATGGCTGCTAATAGTTTTGTAGACATTGTTCTGACTTTGCTTCTGTTGAGTTCAACTTCCCATTCATTGGATCCCACTGTCTTCTTTATCTCTTTATAGTCTGGAGGAGAAGTGTTGATTCTATGTTAGACACTATTGCCTCTGTTGTGAACTCTGTTGAGAACTTCATGGAAGTTCAGCAAGAAACATATTTTTGGACTTTGGCTCTTATGCTTAAAATGAAATGGGAGTGTGTGTGTACTTTCAGTGTATTGGTGCCTTACTGTAGGTTGTGGGTTATGGTTTTGGAGAGAACTATGTGGTGGAAAATTTTCTTTCACTAATAAAATATGGTTCTGAGGTTAGTTTGGGGCGAGTAGTTGCTGTCCAAAGGTTGAGAAAAGAGCTAGGGCTAAGGGTTTCAAAGTTATATGCTAAAATATGGTTTGGGTTTGAAAAATAAGAAAATGAGAAAGAATCTTGAATATATGTGTGGGCATTAAAAGCGCATTTGCATAGGAATGCAAACAGTAACCATAAATGGAAGAGAAACAGAGACAACAAGAGGGGGTAAAAAAGGAAGCACTCTATGGATTCAAGTTGTTCGTGGACTAGATCACTCTAATTTTTTTTTTATAAGGAAAATTTTATTAAAAAAGGAAATAGAAGAAACAGTACAAAGGACTATACTAAGACCTCTTAACCATACATGCTAAAAAACTAAGAAAATTTGAAAAATCAGAAAAGGGAGTTCCCAACACCGAGTTAGCCCACAAAAATAAAGACTACAACAACTTTTCCCTCATACACTCCAAAGACAATGCCACACCCTTAAAGCATCTACTATTTCTCTCCTTCCATAAACTCCACCAAATACAGGTAGGGATCAATTTCCAAACCGCCAAAGCCAATGGGTTATCTAACTTCCTCTTCCAGCACAACAGTACATCAAGCACCCTTCTAGGCATGACCCAGTCATAGTTCAAAATAGATAGCACCAAAGACCACAACTCCTAGCAACTGAGCAATGAAGAAGAATGTGATCCACAGATTTCTCATCGCATCTGCATAGATAACACCCCTCAATCAAGCAAACATCCCTCCTCTTTAAGTAATCTATAGTCAAAACTTTCCCATGAGCAGCTTCACACACAAAGGACGCTCTCGAGGGGGCAGAAGACCTCCAAATCTGCCTACATGGGAAAGTCACAATAAGACCACCAACAAGGAGCCTATACAAAGATTTCATTGAGAACTGACCATTCTTGGAACCCAACCGCCTTATCTTGTGATTGTCCCTTCTCCTTAAAACTTTGGAGTAGAGTAAAGAGTAGAAAGCTGAAGGGCATGTTCGTTTGGCTAAAAAGTTTAGAATTTGAATCCAAATTTCAAAACTTACAATCCTAACATTAGTCCTACACGCATACCAATACAACTTAACATTACATTTTTGACAAACATCAATAAAAACCCAACAACTTCTATACGCATGCCAGTAAAGCTTAAACATCACCTAAATATTCACACCATACTTAAAATCCTTAAAATTTTCTCAAAACAAACATGCCCGAAAACTCATCTATCTCCCTGTCCTTTGTAGTTCTGACAAACTGAATACTCCAAGAACTAGATCCAGAATCTCCCTCCAAACAATCCACCACCATTGCATATTTGCAGCGGGCAAGAAAGAATAAAAGAGGATAAGCTTCCTTCAGAGGTCTCTCACCACTCCATCAATCATGCCAGAATTGGACTTTGAGGCCACACCCGGCCACATAAAGATTGTTCTCACAGAAGAAGGTCTAACCATCGCTAATGTGCTTCATAGACTCACACCATAAGAGCCATAGAACTCAAGAGTTCTCCAGCCACCCATAGCACTACCATAGTTCTCCATAATAACAATTCTCTACAAGCTGTTCCTCTCTAAGGCAAAATGCCATAACCACTTACCTAATAAAGCCTTGTTAAACAAGGTGATCCTCTTTAAACCCAAACTGCCCGATCTGATAGGTGAACATAACTTTAATGCAATTGATAAGGTGGAATTTGTGCTCAATTCCGTCTTCTGAATCTTTTCCAATCTACTGGCCACCGCAATAGGAACTGGAAAAAGAGACAAAAAAATAGGTAGGAAGACTAGAGAGAGTGGACTTTATCAAGGTGATTCTTCCACCCTTTGAGAGGTAACTTCACTTCCATTTTGCCAACCTCCTTTCCGCTCTTTCAATAATCTCATCCCAAATGTTAGTACATTTGAACTCTGTCCCATCCCAAATCACTCTAATATACTCTTCAACTCTGAATGTTTTGAGTACCATCACACACGTGTATAAACTCTCTATCTGTAGCTCCTCATAAGAGGACGAGAATTCCTACTCTTAACTAAACAACATCCTAATGGTACTGTGAATGACATAAAACCTAAGGCCCACAACTGCTTCTGTTGCTTATGAACAATGTCTTTAATTGGGAATGACATAATGTTAGGGCATGGGAAGACCATTAGGGAAGATTTTCTTTGTTCCTAACTGCTAACAATGCATACAGCTCTAGTTGATATCTGATTTATTAGAAGATACAGATTTGTGCATGTTGTGTCTGATTTTGTCTACGATTCAGACCTATCTATCTGGTGATTTTGTTATGTGAAAGAACCTTAATAATAAAAACTTAAGTTTATGTCTTGCATGGCTTTAATTTAGTTCAAAATAATGATCTGTTGCAACTAAATACCTGGGGCAGGCAATTTGGCTAGTATATATTATGAGCAAGGCAACCTGGAAATGGCAATTTTCCATTATAAGCGAGCCATTTCTCTCGACTCAGAGTTCTTGGAGGCGTACAATAATTTGGTTTGTTATCTTATTTCTTTCCATTATGGTGGATCATTTGCAGTGAAGTGATATTTTGTACTTTCATATTTTTTTTCTTAATTATATCTGGTTTTCGGTAATTGTAAGGGTAATGCTCTGAAAGATTCTGGAAGGGTTGAAGAAGCAATTCAATGCTATCGTGTAGGTTCATGCTATCCTTCCTTTTCTGCTTTGCCTTTTGCTATTTACATTTCATGCTTCTCCTCGTACAATGCTGATTATACTTAACGTTCTCTGAAGCAATGTCTTGCTCTGCAAGTGAACCATCCTCAAGCACTCACTAACCTTGGGAATATATACATGGAGTGGTATGTTGCACATATATAATTGTTGAAGTCTAATAATTGATTGGAGGTTTTAATCAGTTCTTTAAGAGATGTGGCAAAATTGTAAGCTGTCCTGAAGGATGACTTTCACATCCTGTAGGAACATGCTGAGCGCAGCTGCTTCATGTTATAAGGCGACACTGTCTGTAACAACAGGACTTTCTGCTCCTTTCAACAATTTAGCGATAATATATAAACAGCAGGTAGCGGCATCTGTTCTGTCTGTTTTGCCCGTCTTTGTTTGTTTTGTGGGTGCTTTTGTGTTTAAAAGAGAAAAAGAGAAGAGGGGGGGGGGGGGGGGGGGGCTCCTTCGGCATCTGTATTCAGATATTCATCATCTTTGTTTTACCTGCTTCTTGTCAAGGACAGGGTAATTATGCGGATGCTATATCTTGCTATAATGAAGTTCTCCGGATTGATCCTTTGGCTGCTGATGGACTTGTCAATCGTGGGAACACTTACAAGGAGATTGGAAGAGTTAATGAAGCCATTCATGACTACACTCGGGCTATAAACATCCGGCCTGCTATGGCTGAAGCACATGCAAATCTAGCTTCAGCTTACAAGGACAGGTGCATGATAGTGATTATTGAGTATAGAATTGTCACATGCACTTTAGGTTAATTGACTTAAATTCCCGATTGACACTTCACAGTGGACATGTTGAAGGCGCAATAAAAAGCTACAAGCAAGCTCTACTTCTGCGGCCCGAATTTCCAGAAGCAACCTGTAACCTTCTTCACACTTTACAAGTATGTATAAGTGAAATGTTAGATTCCAAGTTCTGTCTAGTTTCTTTTACTTCTGTAAAGTCAGAACGTTCGATCTTTATTGCTGGTTATTTTAGTTGGAATGTTAGATGTTGCAAATAAGATGCCAGGATGTATTTTTCTGTACAACATGTAATTCTTCTGAATTATCTTGTCATTGCTTAGTAGGAAGCATGATGCTTGGCACCCAGAAGCCCAGGGAGATGGGTTGGGAGGGAAACAAAGAGTAGAGATAATGACTAAATGTTTACTTCGATCAATACCTGCTAGTTCCTTTGGTCATCCAACTATCAATGTTCTTTAGTAGTTCAAATAGGATAGTACAAATAGTTGATTATATAACAAAGTTAAACTTTCATAGCTTATGATTATTATATCTTTTATAAATTGGGGAAGGAGTTTGAGTTGCTATCCCTGAACTACAGGACGTAGAGCAGTACTCATTTGTTACTACAGCGTTGGAGTTTTAAACATGGTCAATAGCAGTTTCCTAAAGATTTCAATTTAGTTTAATAGACGTCAGTTTTGGAGAATTTGTTAACTAATGATGCCAGATTCCTTTTAACTAAGTGTTTGGCAAACCAAAATTTTAACCCCTAAAATTTTATCATCATTACAATTCTCTCTCTCTTCACTTTTTCTCAAACTTTTTTCACTTTTTCACCAACTTTTTCACTCTCACTCTTCACCTTTTTACCAACTCCTAAAATTTTACCCTAAAATTTTGTTCCCAAACGCCATGTAAGATAGAATCTCCAACATGTAAAAGAGTTTCAATGAATGAACTTGCATACTGCTTCTATTCCAATAATTGAAACAACCTAGAATTCTCAATTCCCTCTCAAGGTTAAGAAATAATTAACACACTACTAGTATCCTTCTTTGGTAGAAAGGAACCACATAAATGGTTTGTTGCTCTGCCCTTTGAACGATTAGGATTTCCAAAGCTAGGTCCAAACAGAGTGATTCAAGGCAAAGATAAAGGACCCATAGACATAATGCTGTTCTTAGTTGTCTCAATAAATAGATCATGATGAAAATATAGATTGTTAAGGAGGCTTGAATGCCATTTGCATGTAAATAATAATGGCTTAATTGGTGGTTAATGTACATGATAGAGTTTGTAATTGTGTGCAACTATGTTGGAGATGTGCAAGTGTGGGTGTCAAAATTCTAGCTGCTTGGGGTAAATTGTGGTCTGGTGTCCACGATGGTTTTTATTTTACATGTCCGTAATGTTACCTGGAATTCTTTTCTTCAGCGTGGATGTCCTAGCCGTGTAAATGCAATTTTAATCATTGTGCTTTGGAATTGAGTCTCCTCGTTTTGTTGTTATTTTTTTTTTCCAACATTATGGATGCATTTACCCAATTGACATCTGAATAGTTTCTACTTTTAATTTGTCTGGAAACTGTGAGAAAGTATTTGGATTGTATCAGGAGGGATATTAGGAACTTCTTATTTTTGTTCTTATTTGGGGTCTTCTCTCTCTCTCTTCTCTCTCTCTCTTCTTCTCCCTTTTCGAAGGTGGCAGGTTGGGGCTGTCATCTTCAATTGCATGGCTGATATCATTGTCAGAGATCCTTCAGATTGTAATCTTAGGTTAACGGATAATTTGATGCGCTTTTGAATATGATGATGTGTGAATGAGAATTCTTGTTAATTTTTAACTTGGTTTACAGTCATAATTCGTTATATTTTTCCAACGCGTTCAGATTTTATTTGGTGAAAAATGTGAAAATGTGACTTCATGTCTATATATTGTGAGAATCTTAAGTGTATATACTATCTTTACCTGCCTTTGAAATGTGCCTTTTGATGATTGAATTTAGTTTATTTGTAGTCTTGGAATTCAGTTGTGGCGTATAAGAGACCACATTTTAACAGGGTTGGCTAATGGTAATTAGTGTGTTTTGCAGTGTGTTTGTGACTGGGAGGATCGGGATGGCAAATTCATGGAAGTTGAAGGGATACTCAGGAGACAGATAAAGGTAGGCTGTCAGTCTGTGAGACTTCTCAATTTTTCTCTGTTATTTTCTGATGTACTGGATTGTCCTTCGAGCGGATTTTTTCAGTCTGAGTTGGAATTCTTATCATACTTAACCCTTCTCTTCAGATGGCAGTTATTCCAAGTGTGCAACCTTTCCATGCAATAGCCTATCCCATTGATCCAATGCTTGCACTGGAAATCAGGTAAAGTTGATAGCACTTTTTGGTCTTGAGTTTCATGATTAATATTCATGGTAATTGAGTTTTTATACCCATAGAATATCCATCTATATGCACCTTTAAAAATGATAAAAAAGAACAGTTGTATTTATATGTTTTGAGTATCTTGTTTCACTTGTAGCCGTAAATATGCTGCACACTGCTCTATCATTGCATCCCGCTATTCAGTTCCTCCCTTCAACTATCCTGCACCCTTGTCCATAAAGGGAGAGGGTGGGAGTGGACGCCTAAGGGTTGGGTATGTTTTGAGATCAACCTTTCTACTTCTTCCCCCCCCCCAACTCCCCCCAACCGACAAACTCATGATCTCATATTAGTCCCCATTTCAGATACGTGAGTAGTGACTTCGGTAACCACCCTCTTTCTCATCTCATGGGCTCAGTATTTGGGATGCACGACAGAGAGAATGTTGAGGTTCGCAATTTGATCATTAATTGATTTGAATCTAATTTTGCAACTAAATCTTTTCAGTTTTCTCTTTTTTCTTTTTGGTTTTCTTCTCTCATGTGATGACAAATAGGGATTATTTATCTTTATGTTGCAGGTTTTCTGCTATGCGTTAAGTCCAAATGATGGCACTGAATGGAGGCAGCGTATTCAGTCCGAAGCAGAGCATTTCATTGATGTGTCATCCATGTCATCTGACATGATTGCTAGGCTGATTAATGAGGATAGAATACAAATTCTTGTCAATCTCAATGGCTATACTAAGGTATCACTATAGGGTAGCTTCATGCAAAAAGGATTGATTAGGAATGGCTGTTACTTTGATCCTGCTTCATTTGATAGATAAAGAAATGCTCATGTTGTTTACATTGAAATGAAGCTCAACATTTCTGTTCCATCTCTTTTTCCAAAATGTGTATTATATTTGTGAACCACATCTGCATATCTCTTGTTTTTTGATTTCATGTTCTTTTTTTTAATGATTTGGATCCCTCTCTGTGTTGGAGTTTTTCAGATTTATTATTTCAATTATGCAGGGGGCGAGAAATGAAATATTTGCCATGCAGCCTGCCCCTATTCAGATTTCTTACATGGGATTCCCTGGAACCACAGGGGCGAGTTATATTCATTATTTGGTCACTGATGAGGTTTGAAGATTGAAATATTTATTTTTATCTATTTAAGACTTTGATTCTTTCTGTTTGAAATCTGACTTTGTGGCGGCTATCTTTGCAGTTTGTATCACCTTCTCGTTTTTCACATATTTATTCAGAAAAGCTTGTCCACCTTCCTCATTGTTACTTTGTAAATGACTACAAACAGGTTATTTGTAATTACTTGCTCATTTGTCTCTTGGTTCTGTATGCATTTTTTTTCTCCTGCTAATTTGATTGATCATAGATGTTAATTCTTTCCTTATGTTGTGTATGTTAGAAAAACTGTGATGTACTGGACCAAAACTGCCAACCAAAGAGATCTGACTATGGCTTACCGGAAGATAAATTCATCTTTGCCTGTTTCAATCAGCTTTACAAGATGGATCCTGACATTTTCAATGCATGGTAATTCTGGATGACTCAGTTATTCTGAGGTATATCGGTGCTAATTAAGCAACATATGTAATTGTATTTGCTTCAACCAATGTAGGTGCAATATTCTTAAGCGCGTCCCCAATAGTGCACTCTGGCTTCTCAGATTCCCAGCTGCTGGTGAAATGAGACTACGCGCCTGTATGGTCTTTATTTTACTAAAAATCCACAGATTGTGATTCATTTTTGGTTTACTGCTACCCTTTCATCCTATAAATGTTTGCAGTACATTTGTAGTCTCTTTTTTAAAACTTGTTTTGTTGCATCTAGATGCTGCACAACACGGTGTGCAATCAGATCAGATTATTTTCACAGATGTTGCCATGAAAAATGAACATATCAGACGCAGTGCTTTAGCGGATCTGTTCCTTGACACGTATACATTCTATAAACTCGTTCTTTCTTCTTGAATTTGTAAATGGAGATTTTTTCTCGTCTCTACGCAACCAGATCAGATTTTTGTTACAATTTTATTATTTCCTTAGTGTCAAAATATAACAATAAGACTAACTGACAGCAATGATATCTGGGTTTTGTTGTGTAGACCATTATGCAACGCGCATACAACAGGCACTGATGTTCTATGGGCTGGTCTTCCTATGGTGACCCTTCCCCTTGAGAAAATGGCAACCAGAGTTGCTGGTTCCCTGTGTCTTGCTACTGGCATTGGAGAGGAGATGATTGTTTACAGGTAGGTAGTCATGTTTTGTCCGTAACGAAAAAATGAAGTAGGTGTCTGGTCGGAAGAAGGTGCATGTATTTTTTGTTTTTTCTTCCATGGAGTAATGCCCATGTTTTTGTGACGGTAGTCTCTCTGCCTGCTGAGGTTGTGAATTGGGCTTTCATGTATTATCGTGTCCTGATCTCTTTCTGGAGGGTCTTGGTGGAGCTTTCTATTCAATGTGAGCAAGTAGAAAAATGAAATTTTGGCATCTTTTGTTTTACAGTGTTATAAATGGTTTGAAGTGATGGTTAGTTTATGCTAAAAAGAAATTCACTTTGGGAACTCTATTTTCCGTTGGGATGCAGCTAACCGGGCATCTACGGTAATGTCTCGCAGATTGGCTTGGACAGACAGTACTACGTTTAGTGATGGTCGAGAATGGAAATGTCAAAACCAAACCCCCCTTAAAATAAATAAAGAAAAATTAAAGAGACCTGTGTCCTTTCTTTCTGCCAAGGCGCCCGTGCCGGAGGGCCTAAAGAACATTCTGGCTTTTTCTTTGCATCTTTGTTTGGCTTCGTTTAAGGTTAAAACTTGCTTCTTGTTCCATTTTTTCTTTTCAATTGCTTACTATTTCTTTTCGTCCCCTCCAAAATATCAAACAGTACAAAAGAATATGAAGAGAAGGCGGTCTCACTTGCACTAAATCGCCCAAAGCTTCAGGATCTCACCGCTAGACTCAAAGCAGCCCGGATGACTTGCCCTCTGTTTGACACAGCACGTTGGGTGAGTTCATTAGGATTTTTCTTTTTAACTCTTTAGTCCTGATCTGCTTATTTAATATAAGTTTCTTTTGGTGTTCAGTAACTCATGATTCCTTAGGGTATGATACTGTTGGCCTTGCAGACCACCCTATTCTTATTGCGGTGGATGTGCCAGTTGACCAAAAGAATAAAATGCTTATGTTATATCAGTATACTACCTTATTTGGGAGCATATCACCCTGTGAATACTTTAATAAGAGTATTTTGCTCAACATTAGCATCTGAATAGCGTAACTGGTCTCCTTTATTGGCACTTCTTTCTGTAAACAAAGTAATGGTTGAGTTGTCCAGACTAGAAAAAGTTGTTGGTTAATATTTTAACCAAAAACATTACAGGTGAGGAATCTTGAGCGGGCCTATTTCAAGATGTGGAATCTGTACTGCTGTGGCCAGCATCCTCAGCCATTTAAAGTGGCAGAGAACGATGTAGAATTTCCCTATGATAGTTAGGAGCCGGGTTGCGGAGACGGGATTGTACATAAAACAAAGAGTACTCTTGACATTTATCTAGTTTACTGTTGGTTGGTTGGCCAAACGCCAGGTCAGATGTGTTGTATGTTTCAATTGATGTTCGCTCTTGACGTTTATTAATGGATCGGGGGGTTTTGGTCAGGTAGTGTCTTAATCTTTGTCTATTAAATGTGATGATTCTTTCGTCTGTCCAATCCATTGGCAACGCTGTATAAGCTTCTCCTATTAGGTGCACAGGGGCGGTGTCCAGAATGGAGATCCAACTCACCTGTTATACTTTTTATCCTTGTTGAGTGTTGTGCTTGCTTGAAGGAGTAAAACCTCCTGTTTGGGTGCCTTGGCCTAGCTTGTGGATAAAAATCTTGGTGTAATGTAGCTACTACTGAACCAGTTTCACAGAATCCTCCAAGAGAACCATTTCACGACTTCCTGACCTCCAAGAGAAAACCCACCTCCATCGCTATTGCCTAGAAAGTGGCTGTAAATAAATCACTGAAATAATTTGAGCGTAGCATGTTTACGGTACCTGTGGAGCGTCAAAACTCAAAACTAATTAATTCCGTTGAGTGCGTCAGTCATGCGTTTCAACCCTTTTTTTTTTTTTGTCCTCTTTCTCATCTGTTTTGAGCTTCTTTCTGTTTATGATGTCAGCTACCTGGTGGACTCAATTTCCTTAGATTTCAACACAGTAGTAATGATAGTACGACCACAAGGTCTGATCTTTGTTCCGAATCCTTCCAGTGGGCTCTCCAAGATATTTACCTGGACTTTAACTTCTTTTTCCTAGTAAAAATCTCAATAAAACACAATTGTTTTCTGCATACCTCTCGTATTATGTTGGTATGTTATTGTTCTAGTTTGATTTTGAACGATAATAGATTGTGTTCACTAATTCCACCAACAAAGAGGAGAATTGAAGTCATAGATTGGACCTTAAAAAACCACCCACATTCCTGCCTTCTTGAATGCTACCTGTATTGTACATTCAACACAAACGTAGGCTCCATCCTCTATCCCTTTAGACCTCGTAAGATTTTCGACACAGGAACAAATATCTTAATACTAAAAACGTTAGCTCTTATTTATTAGCATTTTATTCATACTGATTCCATGTGCAAAGTTCCATTTACACAGGCTTACACCACAACAACCCAAAGGCAGGTAAAAGAAAAAGAAAAACTGAGATAAAACTACACCACCTCTCTTGCAGTAAAACGAGCCGAACTATCAAAAACCCAAAACATTAGTGCGCTAACGCTAATTAATTAGCAACCGATTACTTTATTCACTAGACGTCGAGGGCCCGAAGGTGACCACTTCCTTGGAGTGAGCCCAAGGCTTCACCACCACCACGGACTCGAACACTCTCGTAATCCCGTTCTGCGTGGCCGAGACCTTGAGGTAGTACTTGATCCCCGACACCACCTGCCTCTGCGCCTCCACCACCTCCACGAACCTCAGCTGTTTTGCTCCCTCGCCATTGCCTCGGTGCCTCAGGCTCCTGTTGTACTCCTCGACGGAGAACCTTCCCAGTTGCTGCACCTCCTCGTTCGTCTTCACGTCCCTTACCTCCGTCCTCCCTCCTACCATTCGACCTTCGTAGGCGTAGGTCGAGAAGAAGAAGAGGGTGACCGTCGCCAATGTCGCCGCCGGTGACTTTATCAACGCCATCAGGACTCTTGAGCAGGGAACTACAAAGTACAATTTTTCTTTTTCTTCCTTTCGTGAAGTGCTTTGTGTGTTTGTTGCGGATGATATAATTGGAAGCGGTGGTGGATGGTTATATAGGGGAGAGAGAGGTGGGAGGTATTTGGACACGTAAGATAAAGAGCAACGCAGACTGCGTGCCGCGTATTTTAAACTTGGAAGAAAAGGACGATAAGACTCTCTGATGGGATTCTCTCTCTGCCTGTCTGGGGCTGCTGGTGAGCGTTGTGGGAACTTTTTGTTTCAGGTTTTCCATTTCGCGTCCTTCACTTGTGTATTATTTGCTCTGTTTGGATTCTTATCGCCTTGGGCTCCTGCATCCGTCTGTTGCAAAAAGACTTGATTGGGTTTGTCTTGTACGTATTTGTGAATGGGAGGATGAATGGATAGGTACGGACGTAACTGGGACGCGAGTGCCATGTTGATGACTGCATGGTGCAAGCTGCTAATTACGGCCGCCACTTTCTGAAATTGGTGCTCAGCATGATCAGGACGACGTGTCAAATTGCACAACATGACACAATACCACTATCATTGTAAGGAGCTTGGAATTCGACAGCCCATAGGTTATATATTGCTCTTATGATCACTTAGGCGTGCAACTGAATTGGGTCGTGTGACCGCTCTTATCACTGATTTAACTCATTCCGTGATGCATGGTTGATATCAAAAAACGAAATAGAAGGCTTTACGGTACCTTAAAAATCTTTGTTTTGATGGTGTAGGGATGTTTGGCAGGCAAATTTTTTAAGAATTTTGAGTTTTGTAAGAGGAAAATTTGATAGTTTAAATTTTTATGGGATTTGTAAAAAATTGGTAAAAAAGTTTAAGCATATTTTATTGTAAACTTATTTTTAGTTGAATTTATTAAAAAGTGATCAGGATAAAGAAGATTTCATTGAATTTTTTATTGTAAAAGTAATGGAGTTGAGATAAAAGATTTGACATAATTTTTTTTTTTTTATAAAGTATTGCAATTGGTGTAAAAAGGTGTTGAAATTTGTAGAAATTTTTGAATTTTTGATGTTTGATTGTAAAAAAGTTAATTTTATAAAAAAATTCTTAAAAAGTTAAAATTTTTTCATAAACAAACATCAACTTAGTCTAATAAAATTTGTGGGCTGTAAAATTCCATCTCCTCAAGGATAGAAATGCCATTGACTGTCTATATACCAGCAACAAATTGATTTGATTTTTTTTTCTTTAAAACTAAAGAACCAAAGGAAACTTGATTATTAAACTAAAACATGAAGTCTCTACTGTACTTGGTGCAAATAGTGCTCATGCGGTATATATATCAACTCTTAACTCTAAATTCCTAGAGATTGAACTTAAACAATCTCTAGGTGAATTAAAACATAAAAATAAAATCGACTCGAATACTTAATACGTATAAGTATGTATATTATACTGTAAATAACTTTGTTAAGAATTTTAAATGCAAAACATGAGTTTAAGCTTTTTTCACACATCTTAAACGTCATTCTATATAATCATCTCGAGGTGACTAACATGTTATTTTTGCACTGGGTGAGTATTTACAATTACAAGAATATGGACTCCATTGCTGTCATGGACAGAGCTACCCGTCGGGCCCCCCCAATAATCATTAAAAAAAAAATCCCTTCAGCAAAAATTTTTATTACGATTTTCTTATGTTTTTTTGTTTTTTGGAACTCCCAAATTTATTTTTATGTAGTTGCTCCTACCTTAAGTTCAATCATGGTTTCTTCCTTGATTGTTTAATAGACAATTAGTTTCACCTTTAAGATATTGTTCAATAAATATTAATGCACTCAAATGAGCCAATCTAGACAAAAACATCTTTTATACAATTATATATAATGTTGGATCAGCTAATGAATTAGCAATGTTTTTTTTTTTCTTGACTTATCTACTATTGCAGTACTCTCTCTCTCTGTGTATATGTTTCGTTTCCTATATCAGGAAATTCATGAAAATGAATCTCTAAGATTTAAATTATATGATCCCGGTCAGAATCCAAATATATTTACTGAATCAAAGCTTTCAATCAAGCTTATATTTATTTATGAAAAGGAAACAATTGGTGAAAGATCCTAAAAATTATGAAAACGAAGGAAGAGAAAGAGAAAACAAAATCCACTCCCTCTCTCTTACCATGTTCCTTCGTAATCTCAAGCCCAACATCCTTTTGTCCTTGTTTTTGGTGTTCAATTATACTTCCTTTTCTTTTCGTCTGTCTTTAAAAAGTTTCGGTATATCTAGTAATTCAAAGAATCTGTTTCAAGCTTTTTCAACATGTACATTGCGTCCGGAAAATCAAAAAGAGTGCCTAGAGTGAGAGGCTCTGCCTTCTCTCTAGACATCCACATTTACACGTGCCTGCCTTGTGCCTCCAATAAGCGGGATTAGCCCCGACGAGTCAGTTTTTGCTTCTCCTACCCGGCACACACCTCATTGCCCAACATCACGGATCTCAACATATTCACATCCCATCATGTCCGGCTTAGGCTTGTTCAACAAAGGTTCTATAAAGAAGAGGAATCGAGACACCGTTGGTCGCTGCCTGTGCAGTGTGGGTCTTTAGGCCCCGGACTATAGTCCTTTGGATCTGGTAGGGGGGGGGGGGGCGGGGTTGGCATGTGCCAACAATGTATCAATAATTTGTGAAGTAGAAAAATGTTGTTATCAATCTTTATAGGCTAAAGCCCGTCATCTATCAGTCGCTAGACTCGTATTAGAAAATCATCTAACCCTCAGCCCTGTGAGTGGTTGACATTCCATTTTCCTCTGTCTCGATCGGTATTTTTATTCGAATGGACAAGGATGTGCATATGGCTGGTCCTTGGGAGAGCCGGTGGCATGACATTGATAAGAGAAATTGTCATTGAAATCGATTCCTTCACTCAGGAATTAACCCAAACTTTGAACTTATATTGCAGTCACTGTACATTTATATGTTTCCTTAACAAGTGTTCCCCTAATCATGCTGGAGAGTTTCCTATTTGGGTTCTTTGAATACCTAAAATGGATGAGATCCTTCTGCCAACAATCGTTGTGAATTATATTGAACTGCTCGATCCTCTTTCAAATAAAAAAAATATATCATCCTATTTATTATTTTGGAGTCATAAAAACAAACAATTCTTCATCGATCTAGTGGCTCGTGAATCGCTAACTAGAGAGCAAGCAGTTGCCAAGTTTAATAATTGGATTGCTTTTGATAAAAGGGTATCTTGAATTGTCAATTCATGTTTGTTTGAACAACTAAAAATTAGGAGATTGTTTCTTTTCTACTGACAAAATGAACACACAGTTCGTTCCAAAACCTCAAAACTAAGTGGTAGGTAAAAATGAAAGATAAATCCTTCCACTTTTTGGCCTTGGATCCGATGAGCAGAATAATTCGGAGGTAATAGTTGTCATGGACAACAGCACATCGTGGTCCTTTTTATGTGCCAAGAGCAATATTCCTTTCAAATGGATAACAATTCCTTGATATTTATCTCCCCAAAAAAATTACTCGATATTTACGAAAATAAAGCTTAGAGAAATTTGGTGCTGTTCATGGGTTAAAAGAAAAGAAACTCTTATTTGTAAATCTGATCATACTATAGCTCGCTAAGAAAGTAGTTGATATTACGATCATCTGAAGAACAATTCCTAACATCTGAGGATGCTTATTGGTAAGGCGATCTTCAGCTTTGGTTCCTCGAGAAGCATTTCGCAGCAAGCAGGGCCGTGGCCCATGTATTCGCATCGGGTTCCGCCCAACTCCATCGCAACGCTCCAGATCCAACACAAATTCAAAAAGGTTTTTGTTTTTCCCTCTTCCTGCCCCTATAAACAAAATAGACAACAGCGGCAGATATTAAAAAAAGGCCCTACACGTGCTTTTCGCAATTCCCTCGATTCAAATTTCCTCCCCCCCTACAACGGCTAAATCTCTCTCTCTCTCCGCCTCACCATTCCTCCTCTCTCGGTTCCTTGTCCCCACAAGACCTTTCTCTCTTTTCTCTGTATCATTTCCACTCTGTCTAGAACTCTCGGTGATTTGTGCTCGCAATGAAGCACTTCATGCAACCAAGGAACCCGATCTTGAGGGATATGCATTCCACGGAACCACCGTCGTCGCCGAGCCCTAGCTCGGCCAAGCCCAGGCCGTCGAGGAAGTCGAAGTCGGCAAAGGAGAATGCGCCACCTTCCGATCCGAACCTCTTACCGTGCGATTCGAAGCAATCGCCGGCCAAATTGAAGAGTCCGCTGCCTCCAAGGCCGCCGTCCTCGAATCCTCTCAAGCGGAAGCTCAGCATGGAGACCGTTCCTGAGAATTCTGTCCCCGGGGTTTCTGATTCTGGCGTCAAGGTCTTCGTCGTTGTCAAGCCTAGGCTTTTGGTTTCAGTTCAATTTTCTATAGTATCTTCGGCTACCCCAAGAAAATATGGATCTTGTGTGTGTGGTTACTGAGAAAATGTACAACCACCTAATTAGTTGAAGTCGCTTCGATATTCCTATTTTTTGTTTTTCCATTTTGACCTATGAGTGGTACTTTGGGCTTCTGATTTAGTTGTTTGGTTGCAGAGTAATGGATAAGAAGAGATAATATTATGCTTAGAGAGTTCTGGTTTCCAGAATTTGGAGAAAACAAAATTTATGTTTGGCTACTTAGAAGGTGGAGAAAAAGGAAAGGAAAGGAAAGGAAATAAAGAGAGAGAATCTTGGATACTGTGTTTTCTAACCTTTTTTTTTGGCTGTTGACAAAAATAGTAAGAGAGTGCAAATCCAATATCTTACGTTTTATATTAATCTGCCATCTAAACAAATGATGTTGTGTGGCTTTAGTTGTTTGGATCAATAAGCAGCTCAGCTTATTCCATTAAATGCTTCTTCTAGGATTTACTTGGCAGTTGTTTTTGTTTCTGGAACCCCCCCAAGCTACTGAGGTTGCGGATTAGTGACTTTTATGTCTTCATTTACTGAATTTTTTCTGAGTGTCGAAACATAGCATTTTAGTCTTCACTGATCCTGGAGTATCATAACACAAATTTTCAGGTAATAATCAGAATGCGGCCACCACATGAGGGCAGGGAGGAAGGGGAGGACATAGTTCAGAAGTTATCCACTGATTCCTTGTCTATTAATGGACAAACCTTCACATTTGACTCAGTTGCTGACACTGAGGCAACGCAGGTGTGATCCATACTGATGTGATTGATTTCAGCTTCTTGACAATGGTTGTTGGTGTTTAATGCTAAATATTGTCATTTTATCTGCAGCAAGATATCTTCCAGCTTGTAGGAGCGCCCCTTGTTGAAAATTGTTTGGCTGGATTCAATAGTTCTGTATTTGCATATGGACAGGTATCATTTAGTTTGGCTTTTATCTTTTCTTATTTTCATACTATCCGGCATTTAATGATTCTATTACAATTCTGCACACATTTGAAAATGAATTTTTGTTAGACGGGGAGTGGGAAGACATATACTATTTGGGGTCCAGCCAATCTCTTGTTTGAAGAAAACTTATCCAGTGATCAACAAGGGTTAACCCCTCGTGTTTTCAAGCAACTCTTTGCTCGCATAAAGGAGGTGAGTTATTCTGTCCTTTATTGAGGTCATTAAAGGTTATACCATATCATCGAACAATTGTTCTAATTTAAGCTTTTTGTTTCCTTAACAGGAGCAAATCAAGCATGCTGACAAACAACTAGAGTATCAGTGCCGCTGTTCTTTTCTCGAGGTTGGGCAGCTATAAATTAGTATTTTGATATACCTTACCTACTTATGCTTGTAAAAATTACCCCGTTGATTTTTCATTTTTTGCAGATTTACAATGAGCAAATCACAGATTTGTTGGACCCAAGTCAAAGAAATCTCCAGGTAAAAGGAATTTATGACTATTTCATTTTTTCTTCATCTTTAATTTTTTTGCTGCTATAAACCCTATTTCTTATGTCTATTGTTTTATTTTCTCCCAGATTAGAGAAGATGTCAAATCTGGTGTCTATGTTGAAAATCTCAAAGAGGAGTCTGCATGTACAATGAAGGATGTGACTCAGCTCTTGATAAAGGTTTGCTCTTTGCTAAACTTCTTCGATTATAGGTTTATTTTGTATATATGTTTTGTGATGGTGTCTGCAAACCAGTTATACAGAAAGAGAAGTGTTGGAGCAGCATATTTGGGGACCTGTTCTTAACGTTCTGTTGAATACTTTGATCATGCATGTGCATGAGACCTGAAATTAAGTAATTTCTTTTTGTCACTGTGTTTTCAGTTGGACAGATTCAGGTCCCGATCATTGATTCATTAGATAGGAGTTTTCAAGTTCATTGACATCTTAGATTTCTATTCCCAATGTACCAGTTTGTAGTAGAAAGAAAATGTGCTTTAATTGTAGATCATGCTGGTGTTTGTTATCTGGGCACGGGATCTAGTTTGGAATTAGATTAAGTGCTGCCATTTACCTTCTAAACCTGCACCCAAAATTACCTATAATGACAAAACTGACTGAAGTCAGATTTGAGTAATTTAATTAGAGGTTCTAAACCCAGTTGCGAAGTTGTAATGCAGAAACTTGCTGTAGTATTTTGAGTGGAAACAAAATAGTATCGAGCATTTCATGTTGTTTCTATGAGTGGAATCAGTTTTACGCCCCCTAAATGTCAGATTCCACAAGAGTTTGTGAAAAACCTGTCTTTCCTTGATAGAGACCTGTCCCTTATATAGACTTTACAAGGCTGATTTTTAGGAATCGGCCAGCTGTCTCTAAGCATGTACATCAAAACATCCTAGCTATATATGGAAACTATATCTATATGAGTAACTACCTAGATACAGAGAATATTTACAATTAATAAGAGATATGAGCATTCAGATGACAACCAAGACAGCTACTAGATTACTCACTTTGACATCCCCCTCAAATTGATGCTAGTAAGTCAACCAGTAGCAATTTGCCAACAAGAAATTGATGACGTTGCTGGTCATAGCTTTTGGTGAAGACATCAACCACCTGAAGGTCAATAGAGATGTAAGGAAGTGAGATCATTTGGCTGTCAAGGGCTGTGCGGATATAATGACTAGTCAACTTTTATGTGCTTAGTACGCTCATGGTACACAGGATTCGCTACAATTTGAATAAAGCTTGTGTTGTTAGCATGTAGTAGAGTGGAATGGTCTTGAGAAAAGCCAAGCTTCGCAAGAAGACCTCGCAACCATGCAATTTTAGAACAAGTGGCTAACATGACACTATATTGAGCCTCGGTGGAAGATTTAGAAACACAATCATGCTTCTTACACTTCCAAGAAATCAAAGCATCATCGAGAAACATGCACTAACTCATAGTAGAGCGACGACTATCAGGACACTTTGCCCAATCTGAATCACTATATGCAGTAATCCGAAGAGAAGAGCCAATTGGAAAAAATAATGCTCAAGTAGATTAGCCCTGAAGGTAGCAGATAATACGACTAAAAACAACTAGATGAAAATGGCGAGGGGAATTTATGAATTGGCTAACAATATGAATGACATAAGAGATATCGGGTCGAGTAATCGTCAAGTAGATGAGACTAACAACAAGTTTCTTATAGAGTATTGGATCTGGTAGAAGATCCCTTTCATCCTTCCCGTACTTCACTCCCATAGGGGTGTCAATTGATGGATTGTCTTTGAGACCAGCTAAAGTTTCCACATCTTGAATGGATAATGTGACTAACAATAACTAGATGAAGATGGCGAGGGGAATTCATGAATTGGCTAACAATATGAACGACATAAGAGATATTAGGTTGAGTAATCCTCAAGTAGATAAGACTAACAAGTTTCTTATAGAGTGTCAATTGATGGACTGTCTTTGAGACCAGCCAAAGTTACCAAGTCTTGAATATAATTATTTTGGTTTAGGAAACTCCCAGTAGGCCGAGAGTGCACCTCAAGATCTAAGAAATAAGTGAGCTATCCAAGATCTTTCATATGAAAAGAGGCATGCAATATAGTCTATAGCTTGGTAATCATGGCAATGTCCGTTCTTGTGATAATAATATCATCCACACACACCAATAGAAGAACTATACATACTGTTGTCTTGTGAAAAAACAAAGAAGAATCCTATTGAGTTTGTTGAAATAAGAAGTCGAGAAGCGTACTATGAAACTTCTCAAACCATGCTTGGGGAGGTTGCTTCAAACCATACAAAGAGCATTTGAGTTTGTAGACATCATGAAAGGCAGAGGATAAACTTGGTTTGGAGCAAGATCAAGTGTCTGAGGAAGATCTTGAGGGGGTGTCGAGATATCTAGAGTGGGACCAAATGCAAGGTGAAAAAGTTTCTTGTACATAAAACTATGTTTAAACCTTTCTACAACTAGAGAAGACTCTCAAAAGCGAGGCAAGATAGAAATTGATGGAGGTGAATCCTCAAGATGATGAGGAAAGAAATGCTAATTTTCGAAGAACAAGAAGAAGAAGACATTTCTGGAGAGTTCGACGAGCATGAGATCAGTTATATTTTCATTGATAACATAGCCCATAAAAGCACACTTCATAGATTGAGCAGTAGGTCTAGTGTGTTCATGAGGAACAAGATGCACAAAACATACACAACTATAGGTATAAAGGTTAGAGTAGTCATTAGTAGGGTCCCGTTTTCGATCGTGAAAGGAATGGGCACACCCACAGCTTGAGTATGGTATCTATAATGAGGCACGAAAAGAAATGGTGTATGAGAAAATATATGGACGAGATAAGGTGGCTTACTCATAGTGCCTTGTGGATGGGAGGTACGGCCACTTGATAACTTTGGATAGAAAGGAGCTCTATAGAAGAGCTAGCTTGACGTCTTCAAGTAAGAGAGGGGCTAAGATGGTCGAATGGACTAAGCTTGCTGCCCTCTTGATACTTGGCTTGTACGGTTGCCTTTTGGATGGTTGCCTTGCATGGACTATAGTGAGCTATGTAGTATTTGGTAGATAATGTTTGTATGTGTTTGGCTAGTGTGAATAGTGTTTGGAAAAAAAGATAGCCATGTGTATGGATGGTAATGGCAAATGGGTGGTGAATGTATATATGGGTGGTGGTGTTTGGGGATGGTGAACGTATATAGGTGGTGATGGAATAAGAACAAGTGTTGTTAGAACGCTATGAACACTTAGGGGGATTGTGAGTGATGAATATTTGCTCTTGAACACTAGCTATGAGTGGTTAGGCTCAAGAACAATAGTGAGTTTGAGAATCAACCATGAACAGTTGCCTCAAGCTCACAGGGTGTGATGTCAAACAATTTGACGACCGGTTTAGACAATCACTGTGCTTCCTCGATTCCCACGGGATAAGAAAGGACATGGGTTTTGAGCAAAAGCTCTAGGACTATTCTCTATTCATCAAAGCTTGAAAAATGAAATACATAGCTCTCCTTATTTATAGCACACATTTATTTACTAAGACATTCCTACTCACCACATGTTGTGCTATTTTTTGGCCATGCGTTGATTCTTAAAAGATATCTTACGGAATATTCCTTTGTTCTTGTGCTAGGTGGCGGTTCATCCTTGAATCAAGGAAACAAGAACATTAGGTGGCAAAAGGACATAACCACCTAATATTCTTTGTCCTTTTCTTTTAGCTAAAGAACGAAAGCACATGGACCCTTCACTAGATGACACATGTCCTTTATCCATTCCTCTTGGTAGTGGGGCATGTGGCACTCTCCTACGTTGCCATTTTGCACTCTAGAGTCTTCTAGGACTTTGGGAAAGATGCTCCCACTACCATGGCCTTCAGTCAATTCGAAGCCGCCATGTGTCCTTTCTTTCATCCAAGGGAATTTTCTCTTGATTGCATCTGGGCCATCCATCTCTATGCCAGTTGGCGATCTCTCTTGTAGCTCTTTTTTCTCTCATAGCCAAAATTGCCCTTCCTCAGAACGTGGAAGACCAAAGGTTGTCAATGGTGCCGTGCTCCCTTGATAGGGACCTCGGCCTAGACCCCTCACCAAGTAAGGACTTGTGAGTACTCGTGTTTAGCCCACGCCTCAAATTGATACTCTTGCCGACCAGTGAGGAACTCAATGAGAAATATATTTCGAGTATTGGATTAAAAGAAAAGAAAAGAAAAATTAAAGAAATATGGATGGTTTAAAAGGTGAAAGAAAAAATAGATAAGGAAGCCAAAGCTCAAATAGGCTAGCATCCGAAACAAACTTAGAACCCGATTGTGGAACATGCCAGCTTAACCCAACAATGAACCTTTAACAAAGTAATGAGATGAACCCCAAGCAGCCCAAGCTTTCAGGCCTAACCCTAGTCGTCGATTGCCCTTAACTTGAGGCCTAACCCAGTGCAAGAAGGTCTAACAAGTGTGAATAGAGGCTTAACCCACACAGCACTGTAGCACCCATGCATCCCAAGTGTCAGGCTTAACCCCGAACTACTGAAGATAAAGGTATAAAGGCTAAAAAGCTCTATTGAAAATTCTATTGAGGTTAGAAAGAACCTTATTGTAGAGATTTTGTTTTTTTTGTTTTTTTTTTTCTCAAAAATAGGCTAAATTAAAGACAAATCAATCAAAGATTGATTGCCCACTTATTTAGCACATGTGGTTGGCCACATGGCAGGCCATATGTTTCCATATAGGAAGTTAACCCTAATTGTCACATTCTAATATTTCACTAATGTCAATCAAGAATCAATCTTCCCAAATTGGGACCAAGGCTAACGGACTTTCACTAACAGAATGTTCTGGGTTTGAATATAAGAATAACTGCATGTGGCATGTCATGGGCGAGCATCAAATGTATTGCGAGGTGGAATAACCGTGCGCCTAGGTACTTGGGAGTAGGGGCTGCATGCCCCAAGGCATTAGGAATCCGAAACAAACTTAGTGTGGAATTGAACGCGACAGCTAATAACTGCAACGTACAATAAGAACAAGTCAGTGCGCGCGTGTCAGGCTTAACCCTGACAAAGCAACTATCTTATTGCGCTAAATAAAGGACAAATGCACTGCACACTGGTATGTATATAGCCCTAATTGTCACATGTCGCGTGCGCGTGGTAATGGCCTTGTGCATGTCATGGGCGTGTCAAATGTCTTGACAAGCTTTGCCTCGCCTAGGTTTGAGCTAGGGTCTTGGCATCCCTGCAAGGCAGCAGCCTCGCGTGCCCCCCCTTGCGAGGTAATAACTGCTCGGACAAGTTGGTAGTGCGCGCGGTTCCCTTGCAAAGCAACATCTGCGCGTGCATGACACTAGCAGTAAGCTAGTGTCGCGTGCGCGTGGCCCCTTTGCAAGGTTGTAGCTGTGCCCACAAGGTCTTGGTTGCTAGTTGGTGTCATGTGCGCCAAGCCTCTTTGCGTAGGTACTGGGCATGAGCCGGTGCCTTGCATGCATGGGGCTAGCCAAGTGTTGGAGTCGTGCAGGCATGACTTTGACCATGTGCTGGAGATGTGCGCACATGACTCTGATTAAGCAATGGAGCCCTACGCACGCTGTAACCTCTTGATATGGCCCCCTGCAAGTCTTGGGCTATCTTTACTCACAGGCGACCGGCTGCTCTCCCAAGCGGTCTGTGCACGCGCTTGGCAGTAGGCTTTCGCTTTGAGCTCCATAGTGCGGATGATGTGCACCCTATAGGCCTTGGCATTCCACTTCCAATCTTCTGCGGGGCCTTGCCTTGTGGGCTTGTCTTGTGTTGGTCTTTCTTCCTTGTTCTTGAAAAGGTTCATGTACCTTTCCAAGGTACCGTTTAGCCTTTTGCCAAACTTGAAATTTTAGGACATCCGCCAGGTCTGTATCACAGGGGCATGTCCAAACAAATAAAAGAAATGTGAAACATGGTTCAGATT
Organism: Morella rubra; assembly: GCA_003952965.2. Lineage (NCBI taxonomy): Eukaryota > Viridiplantae > Streptophyta > Magnoliopsida > Fagales > Myricaceae > Morella > Morella rubra. Next base: position 23,311,552 of record CM025853.1, on the reverse strand, counting down.
TAAGATAGTAACCTATTGATGAAATGAATTGCAGTTGAAAGGGCTTCACACCAAAAACAGGGAGGAACAAATGATTCTAGTAACAAAGTTCTGACCACATCAAGGAGATGACAATTTTTTCGTTTATCTACACTATTTTGTTGTGGTGTGGAAGGGCAAGAGCATTGGGAGATTATCCCTTTGCTTTGAAGAAATATCTAGAACTACTGGAGTCAGATCACATGACTTTGATGCTGGTGGAAATTGAGTTTCAATAAAAGCAAGAAAAGTTTTGAAAACAGCAAAGATTTCTCCTTTAGAATTGAAGAAAATAAACTCATGTGAAGCAACTAAAATCATCTATAAAGGTAACAAAGTATTTGTAATGAGCATGTGAAATAACGGGTGCAATCCCCCAAACATCCCTATGAATGAGATAAAAAACAATGTGTTGCTCGAGATGTATGAGTTGGAAATGGCAGAACTTTACTTTTACCTAACTTGTTAGTGGTACAATTAAATTGAACATCAACAAGGGAACACAATTCTTTGTTACCAATCAAGCCAGAGTTTAACAAGGTATGAAGTACATGAGAATTGGGGCAGCGAAGACATCTGTGCCACCTTTTATTGTCAAGTCTAATAGAGTTACAAGCAACAGAAAAAAAGAGAGGACATTGAGTAATAGTTGGAGAAGTGATGTGTGGAGGAAACAACCGTTCCACTTTAGGCCCTTTTGCGATCATCCTGCCGGACACTTGATCTTGCACAACACAACCAGCTCGAGAAAAGTTTATCTTCAACTAATTGACCAACAGAGATAAGGTTTGTGGATAGAACAGGTGACGCAAGCATTTGTTATTTTAGAAGAGACATTCCCAATAGCATTGATAGGCAGAAAGTTGCCATTAGCTGTGTGAATCTTTAAAGGGCCAGTATAGTTTATCAGATTGGTAAGAGGGGCAGCAGTGTTGGTCATGTGATTAGAAGTGCCAGAGTCAAAATACCAAGACTTAGAAGGTAAGCTTTTAATATCTGAGAACCTTAAGGCAAGGAAAGCGGAAACTGTCATCTATTGACCCACTTCAGGGGTGAGCATGGGCTGACTTACTGAAGCTGTAGGAAAAAAAGCAGTAGAAGCCATTGCAGCATTGTTTAAGGCACTAAAAGCATCAACGAAGACATTGTAAGCACTTTCCTGTTTCTTTGGAGGCCTGGTTGGACATGTGGAGATGATATGACCAGGCTTCTTGCAATAGTTACAGAACGTCTTAGGACAGTTTGTTGCAATATGGCCAAAGCCTTTGCAGCTGTAGCACTGTACATTCTTCATATCTCTTCCTTTATTTTTCCCTTGTGCTTCTTAGGCCATATGAACAGGATCATTGACAGCAGTTTATTGTGCCATGGTTGCTTGAGTGAGTTGCTGTTGTTCCTTGTGATGAAGCTCACCCAAGCAAACATCCAAAGAAGGAACAGGTTTGCGGCTCAATAGATTTGAGCGTGTAGCTTCAAAATCTGAACGCAACTTCATCAAAAATTGATCTCTCTTATTGGTTTGATGCATAGCTTAGATGGTAGACAGCCCCGCATGAGAAACATCAGCATGAACTAATATCTAAGTACTCAGTCCGGAGATTTAGAAAACCAGAAAAATGTTCTTCATCTGAGAGACTTCCCTGAGTATAATTAGCCATCTCATACTCCAGGTGAAACCTCCTTGTTTTATGACCTGGTTATACACCTTTTTCAGATAATCCCACATGTCCTTGGCAGTTTTGTGAGACCTCAGATTAAAAATAAAATGAGGATCAACAGAACTGAGAATCCAAGACATAACCCAAGCATCCTTGGCTTCCCACTCAGCTACGGTTCTTTATCTTTAGGAGCTGGATCACTCCCATCAACTTGACCCAACAATTTCTTCCCCTTAACAAACAACTTAAATTGAAACTCCCAAGTTGTATAATTCTTTCCAGTAAAACGAACACGCAAAGAATCTGTCTTATCAGATGACATAATGCAGCAGAAGGATTAGAGAACAAGAGACAAAAACTACTAGAGAAATGAGCGCGATACCATCACCCTGCTAGTCCAAGGAAACTCCAGAATTTGAAGAGAACACACCCCATAATGCAACCACCAGTGTTGCTCAAGACAAGAGGACCCTGAGAAAACCAGAAAGGAATTTCACAGAAAAAGATCAGAGCCTATGTTAGATTACACAAGAGTTTGTGAAAAACCTGTCTTTCCTTGATAGAGACACTCCCTTGTATAGACTTTACAAGGCTGATTTTTAGGAATCGGCCAGCTATCTCTTAGCATGTACAGGGAAACATCCTAGCTATATATTGAAACTATATCTATATGAGTAACTACTCAGATACAAAGAATATTTACAATTAATAAGAGATATGAGCATTAAAATGACAACTAAGACATAGCTAGTTAACTCTAGATTACTCTCTTTGACACAAGAAAGGTTATCATGCTTGATAAGTTTGCTTCTTCATTATAAGACATTAAAAAATGTAAGACTAAAAGTGGTATGGGCCTCAAGCATCTTAATGTTGAGACAACAAGGTGTTGGGCACAGGCATCATAGGCCTTGAATTATGTTTACCACATCTTACAACATTAAGGCAAGGCCCACGTAAGGTACACATCAGGCTTTCCATCTGCATTAAAAAAACAAATGAATTTCAATAATGCCATTTATTTCAAAGGAGGAGTTCTCCATTCTTATATTTCTACATTCTCTTAAAAAGGAAGATTTGAAGCTAACACTTCATAATTTTTATAGTTTGGTTTGATTTATTATCAATGATGAATCTCTATAATTTCCCAGTGTCAGCCTTTGGGCTTTGGTTAGATTGTTTATATGTATCATTTCATTTGTAATTTTGATTCAATTCTCTATTAAAACATCTTGTTTATAACTGCTGAATTGCTGAATATATTATGCAGGGTTTGTCAAATAGGAGAACAGGTGCAACTAGTATAAATGCTGAGAGTTCCCGCTCACACACTGTTTTTACTTGTGTGGTTGAATCACGATACAAGGTAATGATATATGTTATTGAAAACTATAAATTAATGGGTAATTAGTTTATGTATTTAGCATACCATAAGTTGCCTAATGTGTGATTAATGTAAGTTAGTTAGAAGGGTTTTGCAAATAAGAAATGCATTTCTTCTCTAGCCTGGTCAGCTGGCCTCTTTCGAAGCTTTTGACATCAACAGTTGTAATGAACTTTGTTGATGAGAATGTGACAAAAAATTCTAGAGGTGACCATATAAGGTCTTAGTGGGCTTGATATACGATGTGAAATCTCTATAGATAACCCGTAAGTGTTAAGTGTGCTTGATAAACAATGCTTGGTTCAAACTATGTGAAACTCATCTTGGTGATGTCTTTTGGTGTGCGAGTACAGGATGAGGAATTAGTTCTTAGTCTTATGCAGGCCCTGCAAGGGTATATTAGGCATTGGGGTCATTAATATTTATTATTTGTTCCAATATTGTCAAGCTTGAAAGGAGACCCCAAGCCACAATCCTTGTACTGTCTAAGCCATGAAGCAGCAAAGAGGTGTATGTTAAGTAAACTAAGGTGCCAAGTTCTAAAGATAGTTTACATATTTGGAATACCAATTATATGCATTGGATGCATTGGCGTATTCTAGTCTGGTTACTATGCCTATTACATAAGAATGGATCTGTAGGACATGTAACGTGGAGAGCCCCCCCCAAAACAAAAAAAAGAACTAAAAAAATAAAAAAATTGGATGCCTTGGTGGTACCTTGCCTTCCTTGAGCATTTCTTAGTTCCTTACGCATTGCCTCTCAAGCAGAATTTATAAGCAGCTTCATTAATTGTTTGCCTCCCCAGCAAACAAAAAAAGAACTAAAAAAAAAAAAAAAAAAATTGGATGCCTTGGTGGTACCTTGCCTTCCTTGAGCATTTCTTAGCCCAACTTCCTTATGCTTGAAGCGTTTGGGTGCAGATGCTCAACAAGCAGAATTTATAAGCAGCTTTGTTTCTTAATTGTTTGCTGCATCACATATTTGCCGGCTGGATTTTGTGTAAACTATGAGGGTGTTCGGTTAGGGAGTTTTTTGAGAATTTTTTGTGTTTTGAGAATTTTTAGGTGATGTTAACTTTATTGGTATGCGTGTTTTAATTATTTTTATGTAGTGTTAAGAATGATGTTTGGTTGTAGAATATTTTGTATTCTGAGAATTCAAAAAAATCCTGAGGATTTTTGTATACCGAACGTGCTCTATATGTGAATCTATATTTATCCCAAAAGCTTAAGTTGATAGTAAGAAATAGATTTTATTAGTTAAATATACACTTTAACACTCCCCCTCACGTGTGGGCCAAACTCTCATTTAATTGGAAGGTTCAATACGTGCAATATTTAATTGAAATTGGGGTGAAGTGCGGAGTCAGGTCTTAAACTCGGGATCTTGGCTTTAATACCATGTAAATTTACCACTTATCTCAAAAGTTTAAGCTGATAGGAAGAGATAGACTTTATTAGTTGAATTATATTCTCTAACACTATCATTTTCTTTTAGAGCAAGGAAGATGGTTTAAGCAGGTTTAAAACAAGCAGAATAAATCTTGTCGACCTAGCTGGTTCAGAGCGACAAAAGTTAACTGGTGCAGCAGGGGAGCGTTTAAAGGAAGCAGGGAACATTAATCGATCACTCTCACAGCTTGGGTATGATTTAACACTGTTTTTTCCCATATCATCTATTTTTTTTTCTACGCTTCCCATATCATCTATGGTGAAGGTGCATTTTGGATATGTTGCCAATTAATCTGCATGTGGGTAAGATGTCAATCAGTTGGACTTAGCGTCATGATCCATTCACCTCTAGAAGCTTTTTTACTTATCATACTCTCAGAACTGTTGTGCTAAGTTTATCGTCAAATTAATCTGCACGAATTTGACTTCTGCTCGCTCTTTTTCTTTTTTCTTGCTAATTGCTTTTTGGGGCAGAACCGTTTTGCTATGTTCTTGATCCAAATTGTAGTTACTAGAATTTATGCATCATTGAAGGAGATGAGATCCTAAACTAAGAGTAGAAGGAAATACTGGACAAGTTAATTGCTGAAACCCAGGAAGAAAGGAGAGAGTACTATTAGTTTCTAAGAAGTAGATCAATGACTTGAGCATAGAAAAATATGTTAGATTCCAACCCCAAAGTAAACATGCGCATGCTGAAAATATCACTTTTTCACAAAAATGAAGAAAGAAAAATCCTTTATTGAGAATGATAACATGTTCATATTGTCAACAATAATTATCCTATTACATTTGCCTCAAAAGATTAGTCACAGTTGCATAATATTCAGAATAATTGCAAACTACAAGCTATCTGTCCTCAGATTAAAGTATACCAGGATGTAAACTATAATTTAGAATATTTTTGGCAATAATTCTCTCTAAGATGTCCTCCGTCATCTGCAACACCTAGGCCCAATAGTAGGTGTCTACGAAATGGAAAGCCCATTCTCTAAGATAAATAACTGACTCTTTCCAAAGCATAACCAAGAATCGAGGTAAATTCTCCACAACCAATTTACAAAAGATTGTAAATAACCAAACCACAAAAGGTCTCCCCAACAGTTCCTTATTCTGTTTATGGTACCCAATGGTGCTAAGGATAACCTTCAACTTGAAGGCTATTATCGCTTTACTCTGAAAATTCATCAAAATAGCATATGTGGGCAACACTCTGTAAGTAGTCTTGATAACAAGATTTTGGGAGATGCAAGTTTCATGATCTGAGTCAGTTAGAATGCATCCTACAGCACAAAAAAGTCTGAGCATGAACTATTAAGTCATTTAATGTGGAGAGCATGATAGCAATCATTAAAAATAAAGAAAGATTATGTCAGGGCCATATGGCGATCTGTGTAGGCATCAGTTAGGCTAGACAGGTTGGTGTCATTGAGACCTCAAAGGCATCAACTAAGCCACACAAGTATCAATAAGGCCATTCAATCAATATTGCCAAGGATCAGTAACACCACACAAACATAGGTAAAGCTGTCGACCAAGCCACATAGACTTTAACTGGGTGTTCCACATAGGCAAATAATTACGGAGTTCACGTGATTATTGTTATTTAGAACCACGACATAAGTTCTATACAACTACACAAAACTTGCCACAGTTGGCATCACACAAAGTCCCATGCATCTTTAAAAGGAGTTCAGTCGATAAGATTCTCCAACATTTCTCTGAATAGCATATTACAATACAAGTCTTTATGGTAAATACACAAATTCAGTGAATTAGCCTTTTTCTCTTATGCCATAAGAGAAGCATTTTCCCATGTGGACAATTAAATTGACAATGAAAGGTTAGTCAATGTTTACATGCATATAGCTAGTTTTATAAGATTCTTGCAACTCAGCATTTTATGGACCTTACTTACAACCTTAACAGTTTCTCAATGTTGCTCACCCCCGAAGTAGGAGTTTCACTAACGGGATGCACCAGTGTCTTCCCATGATTGCATCATTTACTTCACCTAAATCTGAATTTCCTCATGAGTTTGAGCAGCCCCTACCAGCAAGACTCATAATTTTTTCTTCTTGTCCTATGATGTTGTTTGAGTATCAGAAGTGGGGCATTTTTGTTAAGGTGGCAAGAAAATCGATATCTGATTTCATTCTGATTTGGATCTGCAGGAATTTGATTAACATTCTTGCTGAAGTTTCTCAAACAGGAAAGCAAAGGCATATCCCTTATAGAGACTCCAGGTTGACATTCTTATTGCAGGATTCTCTTGGGGGAAATGCAAAATTGGCAATGGTCTGTGCTATTTCCCATCACAAAGGTAATACTGCTGAATCCTTTCCTCATAGCAGGGTTGTTTTTCTCTCCTTCAGTGAAAGGGAAGTTAAATATACTTCAATATTGCAGCTGTAGGAGTGAAACTTTTAGTACATTGAGATTTGCACAGCGTGCCAAGTCTGTTAAGAACAAGGCAGTTGTTAATGAAGTAATGGAGAATGATGTGAATCAGTTACGAGAAGTGATTAGGCAGCTAAAGGTATATTCCTATTTATAGTAATTGATCATTTCGTTTTTCTCCAAAACACAATAAACTTGTAAACGCGAATTTAAGTCGCTGAATTCAATAGGAGGAGCTAGATAGATATAAGGCAAACCAATCAACCCATAGACTCAAATGGAGGTCACTCAGCAGCATGGATCCGTAGAAGTATGAGTCTACTAAAGGCTAGCCTCCTTTCTCCGACAACATTACTTCATGTTGATGATGATGGTGATGAGGAGATGGAAATTGATGAGGAAGCTGTTGAGAGGCTCTGCATTCAAGTGGATAAGCATTTAGCCAGCAGCGAAGCTAACAATTCAAGTTGTCTGGGTAAAACAAAAACTGTAAATTCTGACTTGCAACTTATGGCCTCTCAGTGGGACACATCTGTCGGTAAATTGATAAATGAGCAAAGTTCTGAGGATACAGATGTTAATATGGAAGAAGGGGCATCCGAACACGAGGAGTTGATGACTATTGATTGCACAGATCCTGTTAGAAATGCTTCACATTCTTCCAATGCTAATGTGCTGACTTATCCTGATCTCATAGAGGAAAATCACGCAGAAAGTGACCCATTTAATGGGGATCCCTCTTTGCAGCCTGCTGAGGAGAAGAATATAATTAGCTCATCTGTCAGTAAATTGATAAATGAAGAATCACCAAGCAAAAATGTGGAGGACAATCCTTTCTGCTCAGTCTCTGAACACCTTAATGGAGTGTCTGCTGGCATTTCCAGCACAGATGCAACAAATGATTTTTTAAATGGCTCAGAGCATTGTGCGTCTCCTTCTAGCCTTAGCGTAGTTCCATCTAATGTCTCTCCATTACTAAAGTCTCCAACTCCAAGTGTTTCACCAAGAATCAGCAGCAGCAGGAAGAGCCTGAGGACTTCATCCATGATGACTGCTTCACAGAAAGATCTTTGGGATGACGATAAGTTAGGCACAGACGCTGCACCTATAGCTTTCAAGAAATCCATGATAAGCAGCTCTTCTAATGGCGTACCTTCTGAAAAAAGTAATAACTTTCTTGGGCCAACTGAACATTTGGCAGCAAGCATCCGCCATGGCCTTGAAATTATTGATAGTCATCGCAAAAGCTCTGCTCTAAGGCGGTCATCATTCAGATTTTCTCTCAAACCTGCAGAATCTAAGCCAATTTCGCTGGTTGACAAAGTTGATGTGGGTGTGCAAACCTTTCCTGGTGATATAGCAGAAGAAGATTCCGTCATATCTATTTGTGCTAGTTGCAAGAATAGAATGCAGCCAGAGGTTAAGGAGTCTAATGACAGTTCAAACCTGCAGCTAGTACCTGTTGATGGCTCGGAGTCTGCAGACAAACTGAAGAAGCAAGTTCCCAAAGTAAGTTTAGAGACAGCTGGATTTCCAAATGTTATTTTGGGCTCTACGCATGTGTGATTTCATTTTGCTTTTTCTTTACTATGCAGGCAGTGGAGAAGGTTTTGGCAGGAGCCATCAGGAGAGAAATGGCACTAGAAGATTTCTGTGCCAAGCAAACTTCTGAGATCATGCAGCTTAACCGTTTGGTAGGTTTCTTTCAAATTTTACCAATACCCAACTCTAGGCGTATTTTTAGTGTTGGCATGACCCTTTTCCATTTTCTTCTATTTTTTTTGTTTTTTGTTTTTTTGTTTTTAAACATTTACAGGTACAGCAGTACAAACATGAGAGGGAATGCAATGCCATAATAACACAGACAAGGGAGGATAAAATTCTTCGCCTCGAGAACCTTATGGATGGTGTTTTACCCACTGAGGAGTTCATGGAGGAAGAGCTAATGTCCCTGACAGAGGAGCACAAGGTATAAATTTGTTCTCAAAGTTCTCCTGTTGTATATAATGTTCATGAATCTTACCTCCTTTCTATTAGATTTTAAAGGAGAAATATGACAATCATCCTGAAGTCCTAAGGACAAAAATTGAGTTAAAAAGAGTTCAAGATGAGCTGGAACATTATCGCAATTTCTATGATATGGGAGAGAGGGAAGTGTTGTTGGAAGAGATTCAAGATTTGAGAAGTCAGCTACAATTTTATACAGATTCTTCATCCACTAATTGTCGAAAACAAAATCCACTACTTCAATTGACATATCCAAGTGAGCTGTGTTCAACTGCACCACTTAATGCGATTCCTGAATCGACTGAGAGTGCTGAGGAGAAACTTGAACAGGAAAGAATACGTTGGACTGAGACAGAGAGCAGATGGATTTCTCTTTCTGAGGAATTGAGAATTGAACTTGAAGCTTGCAGATCACTGTCTGAAAAGAGGAAGCAAGAACTAGAAACTGAGAAGAAATGTGCCGACGAGCTGAAGGAAGCAATGCAGATGGCTATAGAGGGTCATGCACGTATTTTGGAACTGTATGCAGATTTGGAAGAGAAACATATACAGTTGCTTGCAAGGCATAGGAAGATACAGGAAGGAATAGAGGATGTCAAGAAAGCAGCTGTGAAAGCAGGAGTCAGGGGTGCTGAGTCCAAGTTTATAAATGCCCTTGCTGCAGAGATTTCAGCATTGAGAGTAGAAAAAGAAAAAGAGAGGCGATATTTGAGAGATGAGAATAAAGGGCTTCAGGCTCAATTGAGGGACACAGCTGAAGCTGTACAGGCTGCAGGAGAATTACTCGTGCGGCTGAAAGAAGCGGAAGAGGCTGTTTCGGCTGCCCAGGTGAGTGTTTCTTGGTTTTTGTTTTGATGCTCTACTACCATTTGTATTAGTGGTAATATCTGTCTAATAAGGCAACACGGCATTTTTGTTTGGACCTCACCTGTAGGCTTACGCAAAACATAACATATACTCTAATTGGCAAGTATGACATGGAGCCAATGAGTTTAGAACTCCCAACCTCAAACTCTAACCTATTAGGGGAAGGAGAAAACAATTAGCTGCCACACAATGAAAGCATCACTTCACGCATATATCTCGCTTTCAGGTTCTCAAATGTAGCAAAAATTTGTAGTTTCAGCTTTGTGTGAACTAAGGCTCTCAGAAGCTATTTGTGTATGTTTTGTATCTATACATCCTTTTTTTATATTACCTAATCTCTTTGTTTGTTCTAAAGTCTTATGAAGTTTAGGGTTGGTTAATTAGACTTTAAATTGTTGTGGTGTTTTTTTTTTTCTTGAATGATGGTGCTGAGGTTTTTACTTAAATAACTCATGGGCCTGAACAGCTCTAGATGTGAATGTAGATAGATGTGAATGTAGATTAAGCTATACTTTTGATTAGAATGTTTCTGGATTTGAAGCTTCAAAGATATGCAAGACTCGTGCTCCAGAGTACTTAAAAAATTGTGGCTGCTTATTGTTTGAATTTGAATGTGTTGGACCATGTTTAACTTCATAAATTAAAAGGCAATGGCAAAGCTACAATCTGTGTATATGTATTGAAGATAATCCAGTGTTACTCCAAACAGAACCCTTGGCATCTCGACTTTCTACCTTGACTAAATTGGAATTACATAGGTTGAAGTCTCTATGAGTGAAATGTGACTTTTTGTTGTGATAAACGACATTGCACCCTGACTCTCACTGAAAATATGCAGAAGCGAGCCATGGAGGCAGAGCAAGAAACTGAGGAGGCCTACAAACAGATTGATAACTTGAAGAAAAAACATGAACAGGAGATTAGCACCCTTAATGGGCTCTTTGCCGAATCTCGTTTACCCAGAGAAGCAATACAGCCGGCTTATGGCGATAATCATATTGCCAAGTACGACACTGTAGAGGCCCATAATGCAGCAGGTGATCAGACCTGGAGAGAGGAGTTTGAATCATTCTATAATGGTGAAGATGGTGAGTTGCCAAAACCCACTGAACCCTCATCATGGTTCTCTGGTTATGATCGATGCAACATATAGAAGGAATGTTGTCGGCCGTAGTGTATGTACTACTAACAGTTTCTGTTACATAGCTCCAAAGTTTGTAGCATTTACTTTTACAGGTCATCTGGTTCATATAGTTTGTAGCAATTGTGATTACCAATGTATGTGTTCCCCGTTTTGTTCTTTGCCACAATTCAGATTCCTGAGAGTTCATAAGATATCAATGAATCGTCATAGTATTCTTTTATTCACATCAACTTGCAGCATGAAAATACATTCCCTTTTTCTGGTTTATTTGTAATTTTCCCCCTTCTATCCTTCCATATCTATCCACCCACTTGGTGCTTCCCACCCCCCTTTTCTTCCTCTGTTTTCGAGTTCCCTTATACGATTTTCCTCTTATCTTCTTGGACACCAAATGAGACACGCACATGCAGATGCTTACGAACGCACAGCAAAAATACTACTATGCCACGGATTTCCTATTCGTTTCACACAGATTCCAACATGTGGCTAACCATTAAACCTCCATATTCAAAATTGTGGGGCGTTTAGAAGTTTTGAGTGTGAGGAACGGATATACGGATATGGTGGACCCCATAAGCAGAGCCATGGAACTGCAGAAAGATGTAAATGGAGAAAACAAAACAATAACAATAATAAAAACTGTGTTCAAGTCTTTAGATCATTTATTTGTTTGGTTTGGGTGTCAAGAGGATAGGGGGCAATCTTCAAGTGGGTTAGAGACGCATGTCCAATGGCCCCTCTGTGTTGTTGGGGAGGCGAAAGCAGACAGACCACAAGTACTCAGTTGGCAGCCTCCCGATGTAGAAGTATATCAGGTCATGGAGACCATTGAACAGGAAACTTGTGGCCTTGTCTTCTCTGTCATGTATCTAATATCCCTACCTGTGGACCATTTCCATTTCCATTTCCATTTCCAAGTGCATTTGAATGAGGCTGGGGTGAAAGGGAGTTGTAGGCCTCTAAACCCCAGCCATTAATTGCCCAATTGGAACTTCTCAGTGAAGCCAGAGACAACCAGCAATGCCAATGCAGAGAGGGAAATGGGCTTGAAAATGACATCTATATAATAAAACCAGTCAGTTCATTATCAGGGGGGAGAATACAGTAAAAGAGAAACCTCCAAGGAGCTGTTTGGAACCAGAGTAAAAGACATTGAGCCGCCCCACAGATGAGAAACACTAGTGTAGGGAGTACTGAATTCAGATGCCTAGACAATAGACTTTTCTCCATGCTTTCCAAATATGTTTTTGGAACTTTCTGCTAAGGAGACGAGATTTTCCGGGCTCCCAAACATGTAGCTCAAATTGTGGAGACAAACAGTTGGATTGGATTGCATGGAAGAGTAACAGTTGGGTTTGATGGTCTTGGTTGGTGAAAACAAAATGATAGTTTTTCACAGGCTGTGGCCCTGTGCTTTCTCTCTCTCTCGTACCCCCACATCAACGGTCTTCTAGACTTCTAACAACCGAAGTTAAAGCAACTGCTTCTTTAGGTGAAAGAAAGAGACGTAAAGGGAAGGAAGGTGCTATAGATGTGCACCTTGACAGAAAAAATGTGACAGCCTGTTAGCCGGGCCCTCTAAAATTATCCCTAATAATAACTCCACAAAGCAAACCCTTCCGATCAATCTTTTCTGATCACACTTTCCTACCGGGGGCCCCATTTCTCGACATTTCCGGAGTTACTTGTGGAAACAGGAGAGCTTGGTGTCATTCCCCCATTGCCCAAGTGAGGAAGGTTCGTTACTAGTGACTGTCTCATGTCTACACGTGTCTCGTCTAGGAGCCGGGAGGTGACATATAAACCTTTTCCCAAATCTTGATCTAACAAAGCTTTGTTTTGTACCTTTTATATCTGTTGCATCCTAATTGGTAAGTCTGGGTGTGATTTTTATAAGCTATAGTTAATTACAATTGTTTTGAGGAAAGATTTAAAGGGGTTTAGTTGTTTCTTAGTTATATATACATGCAAGACTAGAATATGAGATGAAAGAATATGACTCTTCCAAATGCACCCATGAAGCATTTTTAATAAAACGAGCAAATATACTTTTTCACCTTAAATTATGGTAATCTTACACTCTCCAAGGTCAAAATGGGCAAAATTTATATTTTAATTACTAAAATGATAATTTTAACCTAACATAAAATTTTGGGAGCCATAATATGTCAGTTAAAATTATCATTTCATTGGCAAAGAAAGTTACTTCTCCTATAATTTAGCAATAGATGGTAAAAAGTGTGCACGATTGATGTTGTGAAGTGAACAAAAAATAATAATTTAAGATATAAAATATCAAATCTTGATAATTGATGGTAAAAGGTGTGCACGATTCATGTTGAGAAGTGAACAAAAAATAGTTTGGTATAACAAATATCAAATCTTGATAATTGATGGGTAAAAAGTATATTTAATTTAAAAACATATTCAGAATTGAGAAAAACTTTGCAGGCAAGACATTAGTAAAAATTTGCTTCCCAAAATCTCAAGAGATTAGTAAAGGTTAAGGTCGTTTGAGACTTGAGAGTTTGCTCCTTTGAAAGTCTTAAATTCAAGACTTTATAGATGTCACAAATCTTGTAGGACCACCCTAAGGTCATTGGCCTACAATTTATTCTAACTCTTTTGTATGGGACAGAGATACTTAGGAAAAAAAAAAAGTGGGACAGAGAGACTATATATTCCAAAATTAATCAAAATATGTGTAAGTTGGTCCAAATATTCCGTATATAAAAAAAAAAAAAAAAAAATTTGCTTCCCAGAAAAGAGGCATCGCTAAAAAATTGGTTTTTCTTACAAGGGGTTTACATGGGATATTTATTACCGAGACTAGCTAATCGCAAACTTTAAGGACGTCGCGGTCGATGCGACACTGAAAATGCAAGCAGGTGCCTAACCACCTTTTTTCCATCTAATTGGCCGGTTAAGAATGATGTCGTAGTAATCTAAATCTTAAGCACTAGATCTCCACGTTGACTAATAACTAAATCACTATCCCTGTAAAGAGAGTGCAATTATTCTGCTGGTCCGCTGGATCATATCATAGTTTCAATTCTACATCATTAATTTTTTCACCCGAAATAGTTAGCATATAATATATGCGGATATTATATGACTTAGGTATGTATATTTGCATGGCATAGAAGATGCATGGAGTCTGGAGATATATATAGTCCTCAAATGAATTAAAATTAAAAAATTTCCCGTGACTTTGCTTGCTAGCTGTATATATATCTTGATCCACTACTAGTCAAATTCGAATAATATTTCCTTCTGCGGAAACTGGTCTCCTGAAAAAGAAAGGGCCTGATTCTTGTGTTTCATGAAGGTTGCTATACTGTTCCTAGTTGTGAAGTACTGTGTTAAAGATATATACTAAAGAATTTTTATCTCCCTTACATACTTATTTCTTGAAAAAATTTCTTAATTATTGCATTAAATTTTGCCATGGGGTTAACTTACATTAACCTAAATACAAAGGATGGGGTGATTATAATAAACTAAGTGAAATTGGCACTTTACACCTTCTAACTTACTAACAACTACACTTTTTGCCAAGAAAAAAAACTACTGTACTACACCTTAAAAATATCAAGGTCAAATATATGTAGAGATAAAATTGTCATTTTACAAATTAAAAATATTTATTTCATTCAAAATTAATGGCTGAAAGTACAAAGTGTACAAGATTAGTAGTTGAGAAGATAAATGTAATGAAATAGATAGTTCAAATAAAGTATCAAGATTTCAATAGTTGATGAACGAAAAATGTATTTAATCCTTTATTTGAATGATGAGATATTACCATTGAGTGTAAAGTGTAAACTCTTTGTTAACCAATATGCAAATTACAAAAGTACAATGGTTAGAGAATACAAAGTATAATTTCTTATTTTTTTTTTAGAAAAGAAAATTATTATTTCTAGCCCCCAAACTTTCATTGAGATATCATTTACCGGTCTAAACTACAATTTCATCACATTGAGTTTATAAACTACCAAAATGCATCAATATTAGCCCTCTAGTAAGATAGAAATGTACAGAAAAAAGTTACTTGGCACAATATTGACAGTTGAATTTTATTATAAGACCAATATTGATAAATTTTGATATTTTAATTTGATGAAAATGGTAGTTTTATGGCTTAAAATGAAATTTGGTCTATATTTCAAAGGCTAAAATTGATATTTAAAAAAAAAAAAAAATTAGTGCGGAGTATGATACGGATTTTTTGTAAATAAAGTAAAGAATAGTACACATTAATGATATGTTTGCAAATTAAAATTTTGGTCAAAATTTTCTCCATTCCATTTGTAAAAATATAACTAACTCAAAATCTTGATCAAGAAAATAATAATAATAAAAATTTAAAAATCATCTCTCTCTTTCCATCAAATCATATGTTTCTATTACAATAAATATAAAAAATTTACTCAAATAATCTCTCTTCTTTTTTTATCAACTCACATAAAATTCTGCTTTTCACTATTTTATTTTCTCAAAATTCAATAAAAGTCTATCTACCTCAATTTTCACAATATTCTCAAATTTTTTAGAAAATCTCAGTTTGCAAATATGGCCTAGACTACAAACAACTGTCAAGAAAAAAGAGAAAATTTACAAAACAAAAAGAGAGGAGAAAATTGGAAAAATATCCGCTATTCAGTAGATTCGAATGATGACTGTGTCACGTTTTTCATACTTTTGCGTTTGCTTTAACACGGCACCCCATCGATTTAATATGGTCCTGCTTTTATGTTATTGGGAAAAAAAATCTGTACAATTTTCGAAAATCATTTCCCTCACTGACCACTTCCAACTTATATTTAAGTTGACATATTGAAATAAACAAGTGCCAAGATTTTCTCCAGAAAAAAAGTTAGGGGAAATTAATTTAGAAATTAGCACATTTTGTTGTAATCTACACCTCAAATTACCTAACTTGATAGGTTGCACCATAAACTACTGATATATTTATATTTTATTTTATTATAATTTTACCCTTAAAATTAATAAAAAATAAAACACAGATCACAATCTTAATGATTAAAGTGTAATTTGTGGTACAAGGTCTGTATATATTGAAAGTATAAGGTGTAATGGGTCGAGTTCAAGAGCTTTAGAGTGAAAAAAAAGGGTGAAAAATATTTTTTTCAAAAGGTTTAATATCCCAGATTTCTTTTGTTGATGTTTAGAAGGTGGGGTTTTTTAACAGCCTTTGATGGAAAAGTTGCACTCTATCCTCAAAATCCATCTGCATCTGAACTCCACCACTTAATACTTTCCACTTATCCTTTTGGACTTTCCTCTTACAACATATTCAAAAGAAGTTGGGGACTGTAAAGCTCTACGATTCCTTAGCCAAGTCAGAACCTCGCTACTGCCAACCTGGGCCTTTGATGTCCTTCTCATATCCCTTTGGCTTCTCCAAATTAAAAAAAAATATTTGCTGGGTGGGGGTGAAGAAAAATAAGACTGCAAAACGAATAAAAAAAAAGGGCAGAAGTTTCTTGTTTGCTGTCATTTGGTGGCGCAGTGAATTCCAAAGGTTCTTAGGTGGAGTTTGGATTCCAGCTCGAAAACAGTAATCATTCCTAATCATCAGTTGGACTTAAGAGAGCATTTGTCCCCACTCAACAGCTGGTTACAATTAGGAATCCACTTTCCCATAAGTTACGCGATTTAACTCAACAAAACATCTGTTCCAGTCACGGGCCCAGAATGAGTGTTTTTTTTTTCCAGCCAAATCTGAAAGCAGCTGAGACATGTCATTGTTGGGGAAACTGTTTTCGTTTGTTTGATCACATGTAGGAAAGAAGGAAGGATTTGGAATTCCACGACAGTTGCAGGTTAAAAGGGCGGTTATTACCTTCTCTTGTTTGTTAAATTTAGACCATGAAACCTAAAATTGTCACCAACTTCAACTGCCGGAGACAATTATATTAAGGTTGATAGTTTGGCATTGGATTGCAAGCAAAAGATGACAGTTTGGTACAAACTATAATGTTCTTTTCTCTTCTCTTCCTGTTGTAAATGTCCTCTGCCTCTTCAGCACCAAATTTGAACAAAAAAAGGTTTCCAGTAAACATTTGCAGCACTAACCGAAAACAAAGAACAGAAGAAGAAGATGAAGAAGAAGGAAAAAAAAATCGTCAAATGATATTATCATAGAAAGCCTACATGAATCAATGATAGTATTCCTGAGTGGGAAGGTACTACAAAAGGTTGGTACAGAAGCTAGCATGAAAACACTCCCTTCTTTCCTCCAATCTTCTTAAGAAGATCTTCTTTGTGGTCTTGAGAGTTTTTGCACCACTGGCTGGAATTAGTCCTTGCAAATTACAATTTGAGATTCTCAAAAGAATCCTCCAAAAGAATGAGTTGCGAGAAAAATTTATAACAAAAAGAGTCGAAATTGGAAATAAGTGGGGTTTTTTTTTCTTCCTTGTTTCCAAGCTAAGAGTCATTTCAACCCTGAAGCTCTATGTACAGAGGCTTTCTCTTCCAGGGGGCCTAAACTGAACTCTTCAAGACAGTCCATCAGTTTTTACTACAGCTCAACTTTCATCTGAGCTGCAGAAGCTGACCCTGCACCAAACAAATTGTGGATTAGACACTCCCACCAAAGTAGTAAACTTCTTGAATCTGGGTCATGTCAACAATAGACGTCTCCATGAAATGTTTCCTTACCATGATGACTCTGCTGCTGATTTTGGCCAAAACCCATCTGAACCACACATTGGAGGTCATCCTCCCAGAGGGCCGAAACCTGGAAATAGATTTATGGGTGAATTTTGAGATAATTGAAGATAGAACAATTTAAATGCCATGAAATTAGCTGAGTGTCTGTTCAATTACTTGTGGGGCGGCTTCACCGAATCCATCTGTTGGAGGCATTTGCAGACTTGAACTCCGACGAAGTGCAGCATTCAAAGAGTTTACTGGGAATTGGTTCTCTGTTTCCATACATATGCCGCCGCTATGCAAGGGAGGCATTTGCTGGGGCTGGAATCCAGATGGGAAAGCCCGCATCACTGAATCCAATGGGTAAAGGTTATGCGGCAAAGCTCCACGAGATTGGAATATCTGCAATGTCACATTCTTTTGTGTCAACAAATTTGCGGGAAAATGATCCAAAAAGAAACACAAATTACTTGAAAACATTTGGCAGGAGCAGGAATAACCCAAGATTAAAACATTGGAGAAGTGACCCACTTACATCCTTCGACAGATGAGCTTCCATGTTGAACTCCATCCTTGGATTCACAGTCGCCAATTTCATTGAAAGAAACTGCCAAAAACGAAATCAACAAAGCACAAGACTTTTCAGAAATGCTAAAATTATTGAGTCTCCTATTCCCAGAAAAAATGGCGGACAAATTGATTTTACCTCAACCTGACGCTGCAACGACTGCACATAGTTTATAATCTCATCCAGCATAACTGCCTTCCCGGTGACCTGAATAACAATTCAGTTCCAATTTAGATTCCTTTCTTGTTCTTTTTTCTTACTTGAATTTTTAACGCATAAGCTAAAGCTGCAATTTACATATTCTAAACACCTTATTGCATCCAGGAACAAGATCCTGAAGGAACTTCATCCTTTCACTGATTTTCTCTCTCCTTACCTGAACAAGAAAGAATGACAAAAGGGAAATGTCAAAAGGGAATCTAATTATTGTGCAAACCAAAGAACATACATCACAGAGGACTGTTATAATTCGTACTCTTTCGGCAAGACTATGGCTATCCGTAGCTTGGCCCCTCCTGGCTCTGACATGAATATAGTCCTTCGGTGGCTCTGGAGGTTTTGAGTCATCCTTATTTTGTTTCTGATTCCCATCTCCAGCAGCTTTTGGGTCTGCCTTTGCCTTCGCCTTTGCAGCGTCCTTTTCATTCCCAGCATCTTCATCATGTTTGTTTCTCTTTGCGCTGGGTTCATCGTTCTCCGAAGTACCCTGCCATGGAATCGTCGGTAAATCTCCATATAATTCTCAAAAGAAATTGGAATTTCAAATCTGAAAAGTTTCCCTTGGACATTACAAAGTATTACCTTGACATGCTTAGCTGAGGGAGTAGGAGTTTCCTTAGCTTTTCCCCTCAGAATGGATTTCCTTTTCCTCGCATTGCCATCACCATCACCTTTGGTACTCGCTTCGACACTTGGGATCTGTTCGGACACTGAAGATCCCTCCCTGGAATCACCCAATTCTGCATTTTCAGGTGTGGAAGGCCTTGACAGCCTAACGAATTTCCTCGCTAAATTTCCTTCCTGCGGCAAGCTCTTGTTGTTCTCCTGACCCATCTGAGATCCAGCAAGCTTAAATGAATGGTTGCTCGAAACTTTTGACATCGTTCCGAACTCCATTCCAGGCATCAATCTATAGGACAATTCAGACTCATTGAAGCCGGTACTACCTGTATTGCCAAAGCTTGAAAATCTTGCAGCCCTTTCGGCAAATCCAGGGTCTGCTGCAAAGGGTGCCAGACTTGGATGAGATGGCAACTGATGCCCGTTCAATGGAAGATTCCCTCTGATCTGTGCGTCCATCAATGAGAGGTCGAGCTTAGGAGGGGAATTCAAAGGTGTACTGTAACAAGAAGTGTTCGTACTGTTGCCTGCAGGGTAAGCGTGCGGCGAAATCTCACCGGAGTTGCATATGCTTCCTAGTCTTCCAATCAGTTCTCTGATTACTACGCTTTCGCCGCTGCCGCCGCCAACAGTAATGGCAGCGGCATTTGAGGCTGCCGGGGAGGACACAATGGAGCTTAAGGCAGACTCAAAGGGATCGCTCTGATCCATTGGATGGTCCCAATTGGGATTGAAAAAGCAGTTTGAAAGTTGGTCAGGAGCACAATTCATCTCAATGGGCTGGATTTCCATCCCAAAACTGGAAGTAGTCCAATTGAGTGGTGTCATGCTTTCTTTTTCCATTACGAAAAAGCAGTTCGAAAGAAGGAAACGGAACTAGCTATCTGAGAGAAGTTGGAGACCAAGATCAAGAATTATGGTCGAGGCCCAAGGATCAGAAAAGAAAACCCAGAAATGTTCTTGGGAAAGCTTTCAATGGGGTGTCCTGTACTAAAACTCGCAAGGAAGCAAAGGTTGAGAAAAGTATTGCCACAGGACAAGTAATGTTGAATATGTAGTTCTTGTATGTCACTCGAATGTGGAAGAGAAAAAAAAAAGCTTAAAGAAAGAGACGGGCTTGTAATGAGTTAGCAGAAAAGCAGAGACAGAGGAAAGAAAGAGAAAGTGAAAGAGTAAAATGGGGGAAAGCGGAGAGAAGCAGGAAAGATAAAAGCAACGACATGTCTGTTTGACCTTTATATTTTAAGTACTGTTCGGGCCATGATTATTATTACAAAAACCTCTGCCTAAAACTCCGTAATAGACGGTGGAGAGGGTGGTAATGCCGGGCCTTAAACGTCAAACTAGCCCGTGTCTCCTCTGTTTTTGAAATTTGCACAAAGTGTCTCTGACTGCTCCTCAGACAAATGAAAGGCATAGCTCCGAAGAAAATTGCCCTTTTTTTTTTTTCTTGGATTTGTCATGCACTTTCTCTAGGTTGTTTCCCTTTTGGACCGGAACGAGAAGAAGGGAAAGGACTGAAAGGAAAGGGCTAGGAAGGTGTGCGCTTTGCTTCTGCAGCTCCCAAATATTACCAGAAAAAGAAAAAAGAAAAAAAAAGGAACCGTTGCATCTGCTATCAGAAAACACTGACACTCTTTGTTGTCATATTGGATGATACTAATCATCAATGATTTAGGTATAGAAGATATAGTTTGACAGATTTGTTTATTGCTTATTAGTTTTTTATTGGTAATCTTTTTATTTTTCTTTACTAGTTCTGTTCGACAAAAAGGACGGGAAAGACAGAGGGTTGCGACCCGGGGCAGGACTTTAGGAAAATCTTAATCAATTTAATTTCGACCACTTTGCTTTTCACTGTCCAAGTTCAAAACATTGAGCTGTTTTACAACACTTCCAATCATCCCCTGATTTAATCTGGGAGGATTAGGTGGAGTTTGGATGTCAAAATTTTAAGAGTTTAAAAATTTTGATGAGTAAGAATCAATGAAAAAGTAAAAAGAGATATGATTTGAGTAAATTTTTTATATTTATGATAAAAAGAGATAATTTGATGGAGATAGATTATTTTATTAAATTAAATATTTAGGATGTGCAGCCAAACACTGCCCGTAATTATCTTTTAGATCTCTGTGTTGAAGGTCCATAACCTGCTTCGCTTTTCCATGGTTGGTTTCAAAGGCAAACAACCAGGAGAAGCTCCCTTTTCCTTGATCCGGTTCCTTATTGGTTGGAATAATTAATGATGTCTACTAAATCTGTGTTTATATATATATAATTCACAGGCCACACAGTCAGAAGAGACTGTACAAACCTAGACTTAGAGTACTGAGCCCAAAGTAAATTTGGGCTGGGTTTGAACTTGTATTATTGCTTGCTCAACGTTAAGCCCAAGTTAGCAAATAAATTATAGTTAATAGTACTGTAAAAAGCCTGCTGTCTTGGCTAATCTTAAACTATTCATTTGCAAATTTCAATGATCAACCTTAAATGTACAAATTTTACCATTTGTCTATTTAGGACATTTTAGCAATGATAGATGATGATATATGAAATCTAAATCCATAAAATATATCACTCATGATTTACCCTATTAGTTCTAAGATTTAGGTTAATTATGATTTAAGCCTAGAAATCTAGTTTTACTTCGATGAAAAGTATTTGCTTGTTTTTCCTTCTGTTCACAGACACAAATAAATTATTTGATTAATACAAACATAAAAATTTGATAAGTTTGCTGATAAAGAAAGTTCAAAATGCACTTTACACTAATTACTGGTGTCGTACTTACACTTCAAGTTACACAAATTGTTGCTTCAGCGAAACTATAGGAGTATTAATCCACCACACACACACACACACACACATATTCCCTCCTCTCTCCCTCTATGTCTAGAAGATCAAATGACTGTAGCCGATACAGATAGTCGTAAACCCTTTCCCTTTCATTAATTGTTCTGAAGACTTTTCACTTTTATCCTTCATTAAGGGATGGGAACCATGGTTTGGCCGCTCCACTCGCCGGTGATCTAGATGTGTATGTTTATATATATGCTGTATTTACTTTCATCTGCAAAAAATATGACAACTCGTGAGAAAATTAAGCAACAACAAAATTAAGGTATTTCAAATTATTGCATAATAAATCAATAACAATTATATATTGGTACAATATTATTCCTTTTAATACGATAAGAATCCAATTTTGTAGCTATAACTAATTATCACTATATATTATCAAAATGCTCGATCTACAAATGTGAACAAAAATGAAGAACGTCCCTATTTGCTTTGAAATATTGGCTCACTCTAGATATTGTTGTTGTTGCACTGATGATTGGTTGGGAGTACTTAAAAAGCATTTAATATGTCGGCAATATGTTCTTTCGGGATGTCCAAACAACTCTTTTCTAGTAAAAGTACTCATAAAAATTGATAGAAAATAAAGCGAAAAAACCTTTGTACGTAGCTAATTGATATCTCCTTAAAGTTGAGAGAAATTAGGTATGGGGTTTTGCTATGGAAGAGGCATGGGCTTGGAAGGGGAGGCTCATGCCTTTCCTTATCTTATTACTATATATATATATATGTAATTAAAACATACTGGCTTCTGGAGTTTTTAGTTGATTATATGGTCGTCCTTTATGACTTATCACTTCTAAATTGAAGTTAGGGGCACATGCTAGAGAGAGGATTTCATGTATCCCCTCTATAGCACTACTGTATACTAATTGCTGCTCTGATGCTTTAGATGATATTGTTGGTTGCTCTCTAACCTACTAATTTAGGCGAATCTTAGACTACAGAGAGGCCTTACAAAGTGCAAGTGTTTAACCCACTAAACAAACTGTGTCTAGTCAGGCCTTTAGACTCGCAAATAGTAAATAGATAGGATAGGGTGGGATTTGGTCGTTTAGAATCAAATCTTGCTGACTATTAACAATTAAAACACCACGCCAACCGAATCCACTAATCTACTCTGTATCGAAAAAAATTTGATATGCTAGCAGATAGCAGATAGCAGATAGCTAGCTCATCTGTGGACGTAGGCCCACTTTAGATACCTTCACCCCTTTCAACTGTGCTTCTCACAAAGTGAGGTGTATCTTTGGTTGCTGATTTGATGGAGATGGCTCTATATGCTGCAACAATATCGTTGTTGATATGCTATGGAGATATTGCCGTATATACTCCAGCAAGGTTATATTTTTTTTTTTTTCCTTAATTTGCTCAATATTTATCTGCTTTAAGGATCGATCCTGAAGTAGTACTATTGAGGAATGTCCGTAGAAACTGAGTTCAGGTTTGTGTTCTAGTAGTGGTTGTTTGGTTCTCGAGAATTGATTGCATGCTGCCCCTTAGATAAGAACATACGTACACACAAACAGTGGTTCCTTTGTCCCTAGCCTCGTGGAAAACAACTGATGAGTACGTAGTTCTTCGCCATCATTCTGCAAGACAATGACTGGTGGAAATGGGACGCATCATGATTTCGATTAATTCACATCGGTACGTGCAGGGTTTCAGTTCACGTACCTCTTCTTCTGTGTACCTTATAATTCATATATGGGTTCCTGCAAAATGGCGTGTGACAGACACATGTACAGTACTTATGATCAGTGGAAAGGGTTAATTTTTGTTTTTTTTTTTTTTTTAATTTTTCTACTTATTTTTGACCAAAACAAGGTTACCCATTTAGGCAGAGACTAATCACAAAGTTTTATATATACATACAAGTCATATAACCACGTGTAGCCACCATTACTCTTAGGTTGCATGGCTGTCAATGCGTTCCCGCGGCAGGTTAGCATGAGTACCTTTCAAAATACTGTGCTTAAACGTGCATAGTAGTAAGAGGGGGGAATGCATGCATGAAAGAAAAGCTCAGAAGAATAAGGTCAAGATCCGACCAACTACTTCTCAGTCGCTATTTTATCTCAAAGCTAACACCGCGTATACAAGTCATATAACCACGTGTAGCCACCATTACTCTTAGGTTGCATGGCTGTCAATGCGTTCCCGCGGCAGGTTAGCATGAGTACCTTTCAAACTGTGCTTAAACGTGCATAGTAGTAAGAGGGGGGAATGCATGCATGAAAGAAAAGCTCAGAAGAATAAGGATCATCCGACCAACTACTTCTTTAGTTATTTTATCTCTTCCTTCTGCGACAAGCTAAACCCTTCCCACCGCGTCTTCCAATTATCTCTCTCTATTTAATTCGTAAATTTGTTTCGAACTTCGGATATGCCTCTCTGTATGTCGGCAGTATAAATATTCAACGCAAACCCTTTGTACTCATCTAACGTGATCGTCAATCATTGATGCACGCATTCTTATGCGCCTCCCTCGTTTTGATCGAGTTTTTAATGCTTCGCGTGACACGTGTTCCCATCTGGTTTGTTCAAGGGCACAACATACGAGGTTAAGCTTTTGTTTATTCCTAGTATTTAATTTCGTTAATTCTATTGCTAGAAGTCTTGTAAAACGTAAGAATATTAGTTAATTAATCAGAAGTCTCTTCCAATCAAAATTATAGGGGTTGATTCCTATCTGACGCCCCGGGGGGGGGGTTAATGATTTGGGTTTTCTCCCATTGTTTTCTAGTGCTTGTCCTTTCATATAATTTTCTCAAGTATATATTTTGAAAGCTGTTTGTTTGATTCTCCTATTACAGAATTTAGTTTTATTGAGAGTACTTAATTTTATGGTTTGATTCTCTTAAAACGACGAATATATATATATATTTAAAAAATTGTTGAGTTTTTATCTCGAGGAAGAAGGGGTAGAGCCGTAGAGGGTCATTACTTTGCTTGAAAAGGTGCTTTCAAAGTGGAATCAACTCTTCTTGTGGGTGCATGATAGATTATATGAAACACCGCTTTCAAGAGGCCTTCTATTGGATATTTTAGGCAAGAAAACAAAAGAGCATTGGATAATAATCCAAATTTGAATATACAGGAGTAATATTGATGTTCTTCTTTGTTCTCTTGTACTATACCCGTCCAGTGGGAACTTTTTTTCTCCTTGCACAGATGAGAGAAGAACTTCAGGAAAAATTCCCACTCTACAACGAGTGACAAGTTCACCCTTCTATGTACCGTGAGAGAAAGAGATTTTTAAAAAGATACAAAGTCTAAATAGAATTAATAAGCTTGGATTTTCAAGCTATTTCACACTGATCAAGATCCTCCTTAATTAAGTCTCTGTCTATCTTATTATAAATTGGACCGTCTAATTCGGACAATAAATTAGAGAAGTTCTTAGTCCTCTTAACTCACTTTTAAGTCCCATTAGCTATAGCCGAATTACTCGACTGCCATGCTGCAAAACTGCTTCTATTATTAGATTAGGAGTGGATAGTGGTGGAATCTGAGGGCAGTTTTAATGGTGCAATAGGCAGTTACCGCATACCGCAAAGGGAGATAGAGAGAGTGAGAGAAAGAGACAGTAATTGCAAGAGGCTGGCGATTGGGAAAGTGTCACCACCTGTCGCGCGAGAAGAGAGAGAGAGAGAGGCATGTGCCTGACGATTGAGAGAAAGGGATCAAGCGAGGGAGACCTAAGCCACAGCTTCAAAACGGGGTGTTTTGAAGCCGTGGTTTATTTTTAAAAAATAAGTTTAAACAAAATATCGTTTTGTTTGAAAAAAATGAAAAAACAAAAAAAGTCGGTGAAGCAGCGCACCGTCCGGTACCAGTGCTCACCCAAAATTAGATGTTGGAAATAAATGGCTCTATGACTTATTCGTATATGGACTGAAGTACTCTATTTATAAACGTAAACTCTATCCAACTATACAAGTTTGACCTTTATTCCCCCACTTCAATGCCATGAAGCATATGGCATGGAAAGCATGGTAAGTAACCATCTTCCATGATCGAATGAAACCAAAGTTTCACGTTCGGTTTTAAAAATTGTTTATAGTCACAATTAATACGCTGATCCGTCTCAAGTAATTATCTATTGATCAGATCTTTATGGGTTCTTCATTTATAAAAAGTGTACGTACGTTCCTGTGTCTCTAGTCATGTCACACTGACCAAGAATACGACAAAATCCCATTTGTTGGTAAATCAAAGTTATAATTATCACAGGATATTTTAGTTCAGACTAGTTGTATACATAAATATGGATGTTTACGTTAAAATCTAAAAGAGGTTAATTAATCGTCTATCAACTATTAAGGCCTTGATATTTTATACCCTAAACTATTAATTTGGTTATATTTTACTTATTAACTATCAATCCTTTACGCTTTGCATCCTCACTACAAAAAAAAAAATCTGTAACGGCGGTCGCTGACCGCTACTACAGACTCCCTTTAGCGGCGGTCAGTACCCCCTCTAGCGGCGGTCAGTATAGACTCCCTTTAACGGCATTTTTTTACAAAACGCCTCTAAATGCCTAATTTTAACAGCGTTTTTGAAAAAAAACGCTGCTAAAGCTATATCTATAGCAGAGTTTGTTTACACAAACGCCGCTATAAGTATAAATGCAAAAAAAAAAAATGCATTTATTAATTATAAGTTATTTAATGTTAATAATTATTTTATATATTATTTTATTTCTTTTAATATATAATTTTATTTTGTCATGTATTTGAAAAATCTTTATTTTAAGAGACCTACTTAATAAAATATGAAATTAGAAAGAGTGTTGTGAAAATTGAAGTTGTTATATATATATGGTCTTAGAGGCTATGATTTAGTCATTAGGTATTTACATATATATAAAGTACTTAGGTTAATTAGCACATATCAATTATATAATAAACACATACTTTTAAATTATAAGTATTATATATTATTACTCCCAACCTATTTTAATTAAGATTATTATACTAATTATAAAAAAGAGTATAAAGAATGTACATTGATATGTATTTAATACTAAGTATAAAGATTTTTAAATGCTATTACAATTTACAACTGATTTTAATTTACTAAAAACACATCACTACAAAATATAACTTATTATTAAAAATTTTGAAAAACTACAAATTAGAAGAAAAAAAAAAGCTTTTAAAGCACATGTTCCGTGAACTCCTCCCCCCCCTCTCTCCCTATTTTCCTTTCCTTTCCCGAACAACGCCAAATTTTTCCTTTCCCGCCCAGCCCTAAATTCCCCCTTTCCCGATCGCTGCCCTCTCCGTCAACAGCCCCTCCGATTGCTGCCCTCTCTGTCGACTGCCCCTCCCCTCTTCATCGAAATCTCCAGCCCTTCCTCTTCGTCGAAGCTCCAGCCCCTTCCCTCTTCGTCGAAGTTCCAGCCCCTCCCTTCTACGTTGAAGCTCCAGATCTCCCTCAAGCTCCCTCTCCCTCGAAATCTCTCAGTCTCTCTCGCTCTCTCTCCCTCGAAATCTCACGCTTTCTCTCTTAGTCACGTTGGTTCTGTCTCTCTTTATGGCCTCTCATGAGCTTGCTGCTTTTGTCTCAATTAGGTTTCGATTTACTAACATTTTTTCGTTTGATTTTGTTTTCTGTTAGGTTCTGATTTTCTAGCCAAGATTTAGGGATTTGAGTTGCTGTAGTACGATTAACGGTAAGCATTTTTTTCCTGTTTGATTTTGTTTTATAGTTTTTGTTTGATTTTGTGTTTGATTTCATTTTATATTGTTGTTGTTGGTGTAGATTGGTTTAGGGTTTAGAAAGATTGAAAATTTGGTAACTGTTATCTTGGTCAGATTGTACATAATCTGTATGTTTGGTTTACCTCAGGACGATGCTCTTTTTTGCCTTTAGTTTTGCTTTTCTCTGATTCAAGTTCGACATTCAGGGAGTATTCATTCATGCCTTTAAAGATAACCAAACATCATTTGGGTGTTGTTACATTTTTCGGTTCTTGTCTTTTGAATTATTTTATTTTCTCTTGCGTGTATGGAGGATATATTGTTAGTACTCTTCATCACACATATTTCAAAGTCCTGTTACCCACTTCCCGCAAAAAGCTTGAGTTTACTGTTGCACTCTTGGACCGATACGGACGTCCTAGAAAGCTTCTGTTCTCCATAGAAATCATGGAAACTGTAGCCCTGATGGCGATGGAAGTCCAAATGAAAGTAACAGGAGTCGGAATATTCCCAAGAAGCCCTAAGAGTGCTAGATATCATATTAAGGCAGCATGCTGCTAAACAGTGAGGGAATTATGTTGTTTAGTGGTTTCATTTTTCTACCTTTGGTTGTGTATCTTCTCTATAGTTTTAGCTTATTCCAGATTGTCTGAAGCCATTTGTTTCTTTTTCAGGGCTGCCTCCTTGTTCATCAATCTTTCTTTCACAATGATCCAAGAAGTTTTGCAGATGTAGGAGGTGGTGTTCTAGGCTGTAGAGGACAACCCAGGGTGGCTTGTCTTGAATTTTGGAGTGCCTCTAAAATGCCTCTATGTATTCTATATCTCTCTCTGTTGCATCTGTTCAAGTTATTGGCATATTGTTCATTTTTTCTTATCCCGTTTTTCCTTTTCAATGGCAGAGTTACCACTTGGTGAAGATGGTGTTGGTGCTGATGGTTTACTGAGCTACTTTTGCTAATGCTAGGATTAAAGTTATTTTTATTTTATGTTAGAAACTTGTATAGACTCTTGTGTTGAAATTGTAAGACTTGGTTATTTAATAAATGATGAATTATATTTGCTTTTATTATCCTTGTTCTTAGGTTTTTACATCAATGAATTATGGTTATTAAAATAAATTGTATTACAAATTAAAAATGCAGGTGTTTTTATAAATATAGCTTGTTACTACGTTTTTTTATAAAAAAAAACGATAGGTCTATAGAAACGCCGCTAAAGACCTGTAGCAGTGTTTAGAAAACATTGCAAAAAAATTTAAAAATGTGTTTCGGGGACCGCCGCTATAAGTCAAGATTTTCACCAGTGGTCTCGAAAACCGCCACTAAAACCTATCCCAATGGACGCGACCGCTGCTAAAAAAATACTATTATAGGTCTTTTTGGCCTATAGCAGCGTTTTTTTGGCCTATAGCAACGGTCACCGACCGCTGCTATAGGCCTTTTTTTTGTAGTGCCCGCCATACGAAAATTTAAATTTTGGATCTCCAGATTAGACAGATCATATAAATTTTACTCACTATAGGATCAGAACCTGCTTCTCAGACTTGAGTGCAGGCCTGGCAGCATTCACTTCATATTAGTGTGGTATATATATGTATTAGAGAGCCTTAAGTGTCATTAACCATATATAACAACCGAACTCTACCAGTGTGACCACATGAATTGAACCAAAGCAAGTTCTAAAATATGATTGACGCCAATATTGTATGCACAGAGAGTTAAATCTCATGTCAACAGCGTTGGACTTTGAAAGATCGCTTATCAAACTATATCGTATAGAATGATCAATCTTAGATGCTCCGGTTAAGGTAAGAAATCCAACAGTGGTATTAGAGCTAGGTTCTTGTCCACTTTGAATTTCATTCTAAGCACTTATTTACAATCAATAGCATTGGTGAGTATTTATGCTTCATTTGAAATCCATTAGATCATATTTAAGTACCATATGTACTTAGTGCTTTAATGATCCTAGAGTCCTATTGACGATTGACTTTGTCTCCTACTCCCACTTCTCTCTGAATCCGAAACTAGATTTTTTTTCCATCATACTCATCCTTACTCCCACTATTTTGAACATTTCTTCTATGTTCTACGTTCAATAGAATAATTGCCTATTCCTAAAAATCATCATCTCTAATAGTCTGATCTATTCCATGAGAGTAGTTAGGTTGGATCCTTTGAGAAATATAGTATCTCTGTTTTTTCTCAATCTCCATTGAGAATAGCCTCCACTATAATTCTCAACAATAAACCTACATTCTTGGGTTTGTCACTTCTTATTCCTTGATGGTTTTAGAATAAGTACATGTGTTTAGCTATCCTAGAGGTTTTAATTATCCGACTTTAATGACTCAATACTTATATGACATAAGTGGTCTTGCCTTTGACCTGATTCAAAAATATTCTTATATTCATCCGAATTATTATCTCTTTTCTACAATACTATTTTACTAAGGCCTTTAAGACATTATATATGCCTTATTCATTTTTCTTGCAGAAAAATTAAAAGCTTTATTCTGACCAACTTACAATATGCCAGCCTTCTATGCACTTTTCTATTAGATTTCTATCTAATACTAAGCTCATACGTTAAATTAATGTAATATAATGACTTACTTGTTTATCAAGAACTTATTGTATTTTTTGCCAAAAACACTACTGTAAATATTATTTCTCTTGTAGACTCCATGCTTTCCAACATCTTTCAATGCATCTTGCCGAAGTTGAGTCTACCCACCAAGAGTCTATAATAACCTACAATTATCAGCTCAGTATTAGTCATGGCAAACTTTATTTCGTACTTTGGACGAATTGCCTTCGACATGCCCTTTCATCCTACACTTGGAAATAAGCTCTTGAATTTTTTTTTCTTGCTTATTTGACCTTACTCCCACCTCCTATCAAAATTTATTAGTTTTAACTTGACTGGTTGGACATGCAATGTCTGTGCCATCCTCTTGCCTTTGTCCAAATTTCTTCATAATACTTTCCTCGAATGTGATCCTCCACTTCTCATACTTATTGTTCATAGATATCATTTCAATTTGATCTGTAAATGATATCATATGATTCTAATTTTAATTAGGATGACAACGCCTTTTGAATCACTGGTCCGAACCGGTTCACAAATCCAGTTCACCCGGTTAGGATGGCTCAGCAGTCCTGGTCGCAGGTCAGATCTCCGCCCGGGTCATACTTCAGGTCGACCAGATCTATGGAAGCCTCAGGCGCAAAATGCGGATCAAGTTTCAAGTCGGGTCAAGGCGTGGGCCAAAGAGCGGTGGTTGATCTAAATGACGTGTCGTTTCTTGCTTCAACCATCACGCTCGAAACAAAGTGTTGTTTCATTCCGCCTCTTCATTCTTTCTAAATGACGCGTAATTTGGGGAAGCCAGAAACGGTTTTCCTTCGTTTTCTCTCTACATAACCCGAATTTCATAAACTTGAACACTTTTCCAAAGGATTTGACCATGTTCTATCCATCGGCTATGGTTTTACGACATTTTGAAGACCCTAATATTGATTATTGACACAATCTTCAAGAAAAAAAGCGATTAACAGTGGAGAAAAGAATTCTCCATGTTTCTCTCCAATCTCATTGTCACTTCAAAACATGGTGATTCTCACAAATTGAGGATCTCCCACTATTGTTTGCAACAGTTTCTTACCAAACACAAAACAAATAATGAAAAACAAACAATAACAATTGAACATAGTGACATCCATTGACAAACCTAGAACTTGAATGATGTGTTCTGCATTATGCCTCACACTTGATGAAATTCTTCTCCTCCATCTTCAAGTTTCCCTTTGCAAATCACATATTCGATTTCCTCCGATCCTACTCTGAAACTACTGTTGGATTTTGAAGGATCGCTTATCAAACTATCGTATAGAAAAATTCAATTTTATTTAATTTCTTGACAACCTTTTATCGATTTATCTCTTGGATTTCGTACCTTAACGGGAGCATTTAAGATTGGTCATTCTATACGATAGTTTGGTAAGCAATCTTTCAAAATACAACAAATAGGCCTTCTGTGGTCCTCTTCACGTGCCTTTGTCCAGCTGGGGTCCGGTCGTCCGGAGTTCCCTTTCATCCTGGGTTTTCAGCTGAACGAATGTTTAGATATGGATTTCTTTTATTTAATTTCTTGGGTGGTTGTTCCCACTTTTCACATGTTAGATCATATGTACGTACAATGTTTTCATAGAGTTTATGTTTCCACTGGCTTAATTTACCATTTAGATATTCTAGCTACTTCTCGTTCTACTTAAAAACTCGGTTCGAAACGAGATCCTTTGCTCTGTGTAAAAACACAAATTAGGATAATACGAATAATGGCCTGTATGTGGCTGTTTCTATGAATAATGTGATTTCCGTGGACCGCTCTATATATGTCAATTGAGGCTTAGGTGATAACTTAAAAATTCAGTTTGTAATAAGCTAAAAAATATTATATGTAAAAATAAAATATTAATAACTTTTAGTTAAAATTCATTCTTTTATTTTTTTTTGAGAAACAAAATTACTTATTAAATTTTTTTACTGAAGATTTGTTAACATATCATTTTTGTTAATTTATTTAGTTTTAATTTCTTGCAATACTAACTAAGATTTTATTAAATTTAGTTTATAATTTTTTTATTTTTATTTTTATTTTTTTGTAGAAGCAATCAATAATATTCTATAAGCAATAGAAAATTAAAAGCCATAACTTTTTTATAGTTTAATGTTTCCATTAAAATATTATACGTTTCTTTTCTTAAATTAAATCTCTTCTTTAACTCTTTTAATTCTAAAAAACAAATAAAACCATCAATAGCAAGATCTTCGTCACGTGTTACAAGGTTTTCTAAGTACAAAAAATTTATTTTCCAGTCAGATTTTAACTTTTTTAAATTAATTAAAAATTAAAAATATTTTATATATATTAAAAATATATTTTTTTACTTAACGAACAAGTACTCAAGAGAAGTGCGAGCTATATTGCGTTTTGCCTTCAAAAAGACAATCAAAGTTGCTCTTGAAGCTCCTTGAAGTCATTATAAGACCCAGTTTAATATAGTAAGTCTCAATGTGAGATTTGATCCTTATTGAACTCATCTTTCATTCATTTTCTTGTCTCATTTTATGTGATATTCAAGGTATGTATCACATAAACCGTAACAAAAATTAAGCATTAATGACTCCGTTAATCAAGGTGCTTTTATAATTCCTCCACATAAATCAATAGACTAGATAACTTTTAGGAAAAAAGTCATAGTTTGTCCCCTAACTATAGTGCAATATCAACTTCGGCCCCTCAATTATCAAAATAAAGATTTACATCCTTTAACTTTTAACAAGGCGTTTGGTTTTAAAATTTTAGTAAAATTTTACAATGGTGTTAAAAATGAGGTGGTATTGGAATTGGTGAATAAGTGATATAAGTAAAAGTAAAATTTTGAAGTGTGTTTGATAAAAATAAAATTTTAGTAAAATTTTGGCTAAAATTGTAAAACCAAACGCCATGTAAAAGTCTTCAATGTATGCCCCTGGTCTAAATAGGTGTTAAGTCAGATGGAAAAAATACAAAATGAGCAAAATGCCCATCCAAGACAAAATTACAAATATTAAAAAATCATTAAAAATAAAAAAAAAATGATATTTAAAAAAGTAATATTTTTAAATAAACTATTGAAACTCTATTTATCTTTTAATTTATTTCTTGAATATTTATTTATTTTTTAAAAATTTGTCTTGGAGGGGCATTTTGGTCATTTTGCATATTTTTCCGTCTAACTTAATGCCTGATTTGGATGGGTGGCATATATTGAAGATTTTCAAAAAATAAAGGACGTAAATTGCCGTTTTGATAGTTGAGGAGACAAGATTGATTTGCCTTATAATTATTGGGCGAACTATGACATTTTCCTGACTTTTAAGTTAAACTATTGTGTCTTTTGGTAATGTTTGAGATTTTTTTAAAAAAATGGGGCTTAAGGAAAATACAAAATGTGGGGAACCTTAGGCAATTGCTTAGGTGGCCTATAGTTTAAGCCGTCCCTCATGCTTCCACTTCTATTACATTTGTTAGCCTAAATTTGTTCGTAAGTTTTTTGTTGTGGCTAGTGTAAAGCTCGAGCTCGATTGATTTTACTAAATGATCTAATTCTAAACACTAATTTAGGCTTAAATATTAAATGAGTCAAAAGCGATTAAACTCGATTTGATTTGGTTTAGGACTCATGAATAAAATTCGTATAAATTCAACTCATTTCGGTTGTCTTCGTTTAAAACTCCTGTATTTGTTAATATATTATCTATGTATGGTATTATATATAAATTAGTGCATATGTAATGTATATGATGGATGTTCTAAAAGGAAAAATACACTTTCACCTACGAATTACTACGTGTTTTACACTTTGCACCATAAACTACCATATTGAAAAGATTTCACCTATAAACTACCTATCCCTAGCATGCACCTTCCATCTATTTATTTTTTTGTCAAATTGAAAGGAAATTGATTTTTCTTTTTTTAATATGAAATATCGATTATGCCATTAATAAGTTACATTTATGGGTAAAGTCATAGTTAGCCCCATAAGTGTAAGCAAAAATCAAATCGGTACCCTTAATTATCAATTCGGCGATTTGAGACCTATAACTTTTGAAAATCATCAATTCTAGCCCCCCGTCTAAATTGGACGTTAAATCTAACAGAAAATCATGCAAAATGATCAAAATGCCTCCCAAGATAAAATTACCAAAAAATTCACTAAAAATAAAAAATGAATTTTTTTTAAAAAGTAATATTTTTAAAATAAAACTATTGAAACACTATTTCAATAAAATATTTATTTTTAATTTATTTCTTAAATATTTATTATTTTATTTATTTTTTAAAATTTAGTCTTAGAGGGGCATTTTGGTCATTTTTCAGATTTTCCGTTGGATTTAATGCTAATTTAGATTGGGGGGGGGGGGGGGGGCTAGAATTGATGATTTTCAAAAGTTATGGTCTCAAATCGCCGAATTGATAATTAAGGGTACCAATTTGATTTTTGCTCATACTTATGGGGTTAACTATGATTTTACCCCTTACATTTAAGGGTATAAACGCCATTCAAAAAAAGAGTCAATTTCAATCCAATTTCACGGACAAAATAGAAGGTGGGTGGTGTTAGGGAT